>JAAGKR010000152.1:217727-281883 GCA_011419295.1 Clarias macrocephalus
GCCCCATGTTAATACAATGTCCAGAAGGGAAATAAATGTTTGCAGACTTATATATACATATTACATGACAGACCAGTTTTCAGATGGGGAAAAAAAAAATCAATAATGTAGACTCCTGGATTTTGCATGAAAATGAAAATGAGTGTGACAAAGTTACCAAAAGAGCTCATATTCTCCAGCATGCTCAGTAAAACCTAACAGCTGTTTCACTGCACACAATACTGCACACATCTGTATCGACCACTTATGTTCAAGCAAAGAGTTTCCACACCAAATATTGACCGTTTATTGTTTATGTTATTACTTAGTGCTTTTTATCGAAGTTTCTTTGAATGTAGAAATGTTTTCAAAAGCATCATTGCACATGGCTTTTTTTTGTTTGGATGTTCCCAAGACTTTTGCACAGTACTGTAAATAAAACAGCTGTTAGGTTTTACTGATTTCATGCACAACCTAGGAGTCTACATTTTCGATTTTTTTCCCCCATCTGAAAACTGGTCTGTCATGTAATATGTCGCTTTCTTTACAGGCATGCAAATATTCTTCTGTAATGTTATTTATTTATTAATTGTAGTGTACCTTTGTAGGGAATGGCCTTGTACATAATAATGCAGACATAATAAACTTATATAAAAAAATGTGTACTACAGATAATATGGCGCCTAAGACTTTTGCACAGTACTGTGTATATTTTATTAATATAAAAATGTACATTTTTGTGTAAAGTTATATTAAGCCATAAAATTTTGTATAATTATGTGCGTGGTAAAAAAAACAGTGATAACACAGGACGGATGACCGAGATCATTCAAACACAGAGTAACTTTACTTAACCTTAGCCAACTTAGCATTTTTGTTAAGCTCAAGCTAAGCTAGCTAACCAATAGCTGCTCATTTCACCCATTTATGGATTAACTAGCGAAGTCAGCTCAGTCAATCAGTACACTCGAGTCTCACCAGTCCCTCTGCTCGCGCGGGTCATCCAGCAACACTCGGACGATGTAAAGCAGGCAGCTGACCACCTTCAAAAAGAAGTTGAAGAGCCGCACTCTCAGACCTGCAAGCGACAGACGGTGACAAGCATCAGATCAGAGGAAAAAAAAACAAAAGGCAGACTAACAACAACAACAACAACAACAACAGACGTGTACTTACAACAGAGTGCAGCACATCAAAAAGCCACAAGAGTGACTGACACAGTCAAGAGGTGAGCCACTGATACAGCTCTGTACTTCACGAACAAAAGAGCAAACGGAACAAAAAGACAGAAACAAAAGGAAAAAACACCAGAAGCAACAGCAGCAGCAGCAGCGGTTCAGGTTACGGCACGGACAGCGATGAAGAAACGCAGAACTCACTGGATCTCTGGTTTTTGATGAAGAAGAGCTTTAGCCGTTCCTTAAACGTGTTCTCGTTGACGTAAAACTCCACCTGGACTCTGAGAGAAATGAAAAGACACAAAGAAGGGAAAGGATGTGAAAATTTTAATAATAAATACATGGCTTGGGTGTGCGGCGGGACGGCGGTGTAGTGATTAGCGCTGTGGCTTTGCATCTCCAGGGTCCGGGTTCGATTCCCGTCTCTGTGTGCATGGAGTTTGCATGTTCTTACTGCTGTTTCCAAATTGCCTGTAGTGTGTGTATGCTATGGATTATACACCGCCCTGTGCTCTAAGTCTCCTGGGATAGGCTCCAGGCCCCCTGTGACCCTGAATACAGCATAAAGCGGTACAGACCATGAGTGAGCGCGGGTGTGAAGTAGCTAATATGGTAAGGGCATAAATTAGAGCAAAATGCAGAACTCCTCCTTGTGTGTGTGCGCTCAAGTATATGTGTACGTAGTAAAGCCTAATGACTCTGGGAGGAAATGATGTCCTCCTTGTTCCTGGCACAAACAGGCCGTGTTGTTTTCTGGCACTTAAACACAGAGGAATAACAATCCTTCCGATCCTCAGACCTCCAGCAGAGCCGGTGATTGCTGCCTTCGCTCTGTTCCCCATGATCCTTCACTGTTCTGGGACCTGGATTAACACACCTCCGCCGGAGATAATAGTGTGATGCAGAGTGATGTGTGCATGCGCGCACAGTAACACGGCGCGAGCGCGAAGAGCTTTCTTTAGGACGCTTTATTGTCAACATCCTCACGTTCCTGTCTGAACGTCGATGCGAAAGAAGCGCCTCTGCTTTTTGTTCCATAGATCGCAGCGGCAGCTACAGTGACAACAACAATAGGAAAACCAACAAGCATAACGACAACAACAATAATCTTTGTCAATACAGCACATTTTGTACAGAGGAGTAGCTCAACATGCTTTACAGGAAGGAAAGCTAAAAAAAAAAAAAACGAAAGTATATAAGCAAGTCCACTGCGTCACACTAGAATGTTGCTTAGATGATGGTACACTATATGGTGGCGAGTTCATGTGTGAAAATGATTTCTCGTGATCCCAGAACCAATCCTGTGCCATCGAGCAAGAAAAAACTCCACAGGTGTGATAAGCTGGTCATTCCGTACATTCAGGTCGTCAGCTGACTTTGTTTTCTTGCCATATAACATAACAGCTGAGCCTAGACCTGAACAACTGATCATAGCCCTGCCTCCAGAGGCTTGTACAGTGGCCACTATGCGTGAGGGGCGCATCGCTTCATGTGGTTCCCTTCTTACCCTGACACGCCCATCGCTCTTGAATATGCTCAATCAGACCACATGTCCTTTTTCCATTGCTCCGAATTTCAATCCTTATGCTCCCTATGAAATTGAAGCATTCTTTCTGATGACTTTCACTAACAAGTGGACACACGGCCCTGATTTCTTCTGAGCGTGGTTTTACCATGCAACTTCACCAAGCGTTTAAGCGATCCCTGAATAGATTTTTTACTCTCCCAGTTATTAGTAATGTGTTGAGTCTAGGCCAGATATGATACAAATGATGGTCAAACAACAGCCTCAAAATTTTAAGACGAGTGTGTCCCAGCTGTAAAGCTGTCCAAGGCTGAGTTTCCTAGATAATGCACAAACATAAAGAAATTTTTTTTGCATAACAATACAAGGTTCCTTCTTGATCTTTGCAATTTGTACCAATGTAATAATATGCGCCATGACTTGTACAGTACAGTATACACTTTCTAATCCGTTCAGTTCCAAATAAAACAACAGTAATCTCTAATCCCTGCTTTTCACGTCTGCTTCACTCCCTGGTTCTCTTCCACACCAACACTGCATTGCAAAGTCTTGCCAACTGTTACAGCTGTAAGAACTCCAAGCCTTGCTGTTTTCCTGCTCATTTGCGCTGTTTGAACCTGCGACTTCTGAGTTCTGACTTCTCCATGGTACTGTGATTCTTGTTCTTACGTTCAATTATATTGTATTAAAAATGGAACGGTAATTATGTAACAACAACGACGGTCAGTTGTTATTTTAAGACTTGAAGGTCAGCTGTTCTGGAACAGTTCTTGCAAATACAGTATTGTTAAGTGCATTTGTAAAACCCATCAAGCACCATGATGAACCTGTCTCTCATGAAGACCTTCCCAGGAAAGCAAGACCAAAACTTAGGTTCATCTAGAGTTACCAGCCTCAGAAACCACCAATTAACAACCAGCACCTCCGATTAGAGCCGTTATGAAGACTACTTTACAGATCATGAGCAGCAGATACATCTCAGTATTTACTGTTCAAAGGAGCATATTTTAGACGCCTTCAGCATTGTTTTACAATGTAGCCAGAAATAAAAAATCAGTGGAGTTAAAAAGTGATCCCAAACTGTTTCTTTTAAGCATTTGAAAGCATTTCTTAAAACAAAAAAAAAAGTATAGAGTCATAGGTCACCATTCACAAATGCATTCACACTATATACTGTATACGATATTAGTTATTAGATATTAAAAATAGAAATATTTAGTGTCAACAATCCGCCAATCGGTGTGTTATGCAAGATGGGACAACGATGGAGGCAAACACGCTGGATAAGGATTTAGATTTGTAAAAAAATGGTAGAGTGTTCCTTTAAAAATGACACACACACAAACACAAAAGAAAATCCTTCCCATCACATGACAGTAGATCAAAGAGAAAATCCATATTAATTTTGCAAGAGCTTTTGACCCACACACAATGGTCAGCATGGACACATGCTCCCTAATCCCTACTACCTTTAAGCTCTCCCAACATACTATGGAAACATGTTGCTATGGTGACAGAGAGCATCTCTACTCACTCACTCACTCACTCACTCACTCACTCACTCAGTCAATCAAAGAAACATACACACACACATACAGACATATGCAATAAAAGTTAGTGTGTTAGTGAGACACTCATGCGGTACACGTAGGCATGTATGAGCACAATGAGAGTTTTGGTTCTTATTATGGGGAATCATTTGATAACGGTTTCAGTCGACTGAGAACAATAATAGGAGCTTCACATCAGTACAATGTGTGTAAGATGTGAAAAAATAACCAGAACGGCACAATAAAAAACATTCTCGACATGCATGAAAGTAAAAACCTGACTGGTACGCTGACTGTCAGTGAGGCTGCACGCTGACATCGCGGTCATTAACCTCAATCTGTAGCCCCGTCATTACAACCCTAACTCATTTGTAGCTAATTAGCTGTGAGCGTAATTGTTCTTGGTCAGACAGCACAGGCAGCGCTAAAGCCGCTGAATAAACCTTTTAATTAACCACAGGGATCCTTGTCTGAAGCTCCCTGATGGAACTAGGCTGCTAATTATGAATCATTATGGTAATCAAATCCAGGATCAGGGCAACAAGTGGACGTGTGCATTACGTGGCGCATTACAGAGCATCTCTGGCACCGTGCCACCTGAAATCGCAAGAGCTCAACGCAAGTCTTTAGTCAGGGACAGTGATTGTGGCACTTCCCTTCGGTTCTAAATACGTAGAGATGTGCATGCGTTCTGAGTTCAAACGAAGATGTCATCGTCTATCTCCTCTGTCAATCATACTAACACTAGCCAATCGGGCCATCTGTGAGGTCATTTATGCAGAAGAGGGCAGACAGCTCATCATTGAAACACAGCATGAAATGATACAGTGGCTTTACATAACATAATATGAGCATGTTATAGCTTTTCACCTCCACACTTGGTAGCTGTCATGTGATTAGGGAGACCTAAAGGGTGAGAACTGGTCAAACTGGGAGAAAAACTGGGTAAACTGTCCCAGGTTTGGACATCAGTCTATGATTGAGTCCGAAATGGATGCTTATATGAGGCTATTAGTGTCCCATATTTACTCCACATCATATTACAGTATTCAACAACATGACATGACTGCTAATTGGAAGAAACAAACCGAGAAAGAACCAAATTCAGTACAGGCAGTCCCCGACCTACGAATGAGCTCCATTCCGGGAGCATGTTTGTAAGTCAGATTTGTTCTTAAGTCTGACAAAGTGAGTCGTATACGCCTTTGACACAAATATACAAGTTAAAGCATACCAATCCACTTAACTAAATCTCTGTCCCTTTTCCCAACACTGCCATCATGTGGCCTGACCTGTAATTGCGCCTCAGGAAATGCATCTCAAAGTGAAATGTTGACTCCGCGCCTTTAAATCGCAAGGGAGATCCCAGACACCATTTGGTCTTAGAGCTGTTTTCCAGTCTGAACTCCAAAATTATGATTATTCCCCATCTGGGTAGCTTTACAGGACAGGCATTTTCTATCATCGTGCTTCCGGACTGATTCATTGAAACCGTTGAGGCCGCCTCATTTCTCCCGCACCCCCAGTACAGTTACAAATGTGGACCAACAGCCAACATTGCAGTTTATTTACCGGAGAGATGTAGCTGATGCATGCTCAAAAAGTCCTCTGAAGTTTCTAGATGAGGTCATAGACTAATGTGCATAATGACTGAATCATCATTCTGATTTGCATATCAAAATGTAATACATAAAGAAGAAGAAGAAGTTTTTCTGAAGATGCTTAGAATAGAATAGAATAGAATAGAATAGAAAAGAATTAAATAGAATAGAATAGAACGAACCCTTTGATCACCACAAAAAAGTTTTTACATCTTTATAAAAAAAAAACAATGAAGTGAGCAGCTGGGAAATAGACATTGGTATTGGTTACAATGACGTCTATGATGTTCATAAAAGGTCAATGAAGTCATCATTATAATGCGTCTTTATTTAACCGCTCACTCATGAAGGTGACAGCAGATAAATTGCTGAAGGTTTACTGCATGTTTTATTCAATTGTCAGGAATGAATGTTATTTTCTATGCCTAATAAATTATTAAAAATGGGAATATTGGTTGACAGTGCACTGTGCCATAAATAATTAAATAATAATATATATATTTTAAATACCACCAAGGTTGTGAACATCTCTGCTGTCTACCATTCATCTGAAATGCACTAACTGCTTAACAGTGTACAATAAGAATGTACAGAATAAACCGAATGAAACTGTGATCCACAAATGATCATTCTGACAGCAAAATGAGATTAAAAAAAAAACAATATATATATTCTGTGCATTACTTACACAAGAGTGATAAAAAGCACAAATTTTGAAAAATATTATTAGGGTTATGTACTGAGTTTTTGTGATTTTGTGAGTTTGTAGAAAGAGTTAAAAGGTTAAAGCTAAAAATAAGCCGATCAGCTTTAATGTAATCAGTGATATTATTATTTCATGTTGAAGCGCACATATTGTACTGTACATGTCTGCCTGTCTTTCTGTTCAGCAGAACTCTCTGTTAACTTAAGTTGTACTTCTTTCGTCATCAGCCAAATACACAACCTGTTCGGTAATCAGAAAGTGAATCACAGATGAGAAATGTTTTAAAATGACGCCAGCGTGTTAAAATTAACTTACATCATTTCAGCACTGTTAATGAAAATATTACAGCGTGTAACTCATCATCATCATCAGCCTTATCTGCACGTCTTTGGACTGTGGGAGGAAACCGGAGTACCTGGAGGAAACCCACCAAGCACGTGGAGACACTGAGACGGGAATCGAACCGGGCCGGGAATCAAACCCAGAACCTGGAGGTGCAAGGCGACAGTGTTAACCACTTAACCACCAGCAAGTTAAGTTTTGAAGGACATAACCTCTTCAATCACAAAGATTGTGGAAGATCATGAGAAACATTATAGCAAATGTAAATTCATATTTTATACATTTAATATATAATACAAAACAGTCTACAGGCTATAACTTCTCTCTGTGCATCATCAAACTGCATATTCATCTCCATATACAACCATGAAGTTATAACAGACTTTATGAATCACAATGGAGACCAGGACAGAGAGGAGAGAACCAGATGGAGCAATTGTAATAGCTTCCTGCAGACCTTCCTGCAGATCTAATTTGTGCCTCTCAAGCCTCTTGTACACAAAGGTTGCACATCTTCTTAGTGTTGTAACATTTGTTCCTTAGTTAAATTTCTTTCGAAAATATATTTATACCATGACACGCATCATGCAAATGCAAAAAAGCAAATCTAGTAAAACCAGTGCTAGAGAAGAGGGAAAAAGAGAAATATTGATTCGGAAGAGAAACAGTGTTACACCGACGGTATGTAGGTTTGTTAAGTATATAACATGGTGTTCACACAACATCCAAATAACTCACTCACTCACTCATAGTCTACACAGATTCATCCTGTATTCAGGGTCGGGGGGTGGGGGGGTGGATAGGTGGTCTGGAGCCTATCCCAGGAGGCTTAGGGCACAAGGCGGGGTACACCCTGGACAGGGTGCCGATCCATCGCAGGGCACAGACACACACACATACACTCACTCACACACTACAGGCAATTTGGGAACGCCAGCTCGCCTAATCTGCATGTCTTTGGACTGTGGGAGGAAACCGGAGTACCCGGAGGAAACCCACCAAGCAAAGGGGAGAACATGCAAACTCCATGGAGACGGGAATCGAGCCGAGCTGGGGATCGAACCTGGACCCTGGAGGTGCAAGGCGTCAGCGCTCATCCAAATCACGTAATGTCCTACTTCATGTAACAAATCACAGACACATATTATAAAATTATAATACATTTTATTATTAGACTGGAAACATCCTTTTTTTTTGGCATTTACATTGTCAAATCCACCGAACACATTTAGTTCACTCATGGCAGCTACTGTTTTGCACAGCAGTAAATATGCTTCCCTGATCACGAAATAGAAAGAAGTGAACCGATTGGTTTTTCAGCTCGCATCATGTTTTGCTATGTAATGCGGCCATTCTGTCACGTAGTTTACCTAAAAAGTGGGATTTCAAAGCTTCTAAAAGAAGGATTATATGCCAGAGGAAAATAGAATGCCAGAATGAGTGAAAGTCCGAAAATCATGTTTTGCTGTCACAAAAGTACAGGTATTTGCCTGTAGTTTAATCTGCTCCATAAATTAAATCATACTCCAAAATAAAGTATATAACTTTTGAAAACTGAATTTTCAAAAATGTGTGTACTGTACTCATATGAATGTTTATTATATTCTACTGAAAGTTTAAAATCAGTTCGTCTCATATGTTCTGAAACCGTGGTGTTAATTAATGCAGTGATGTGAAGCGCCACGGTGAGATAAAACACGGGTCATTAGAGAAAACTCAGCAGCAGCAGTCTGACGTGAGGGCGTGTAAAATACCCCAACTGACAGCCGTTTGTGATGCAATCAAATCAAAATGTTGAGTAAAAAGTGATGACATGTGACAGACTTTAAACAGGGAGTGCATTTGGCTGACGATGGAAGAAGTGTTAACAAGGAGGAAGATACTCAACCTTACAAAATTTTGTGTCTCTGTATTAATAAGTTAGGAGAGAGTTCGACTGTACAGAAAGACAGACAGACATGTATGTGAGCTTCAACCTGAAATAATAATAATAATAATAATAATAATAATAATAATAATAATAATAATATCACTGATTACATTAAAGCTGCTCAGATTATTTATGGCTTTAACCTTTTAACTATTTCTACAAACTCCATAACCGTCAATAAGGGGTACTAACGATAGTAAATGAATACAATAATTTAGGGCATCTACTTTAATTGGGCAAAGAACTACATTTGGTGACTTACAAGCGCTACCTCAAGAAAAAATACATATTTGGAGATAACAAGTGTGTTAGTATTTTTGCACATTTCTATCTTTAAATACATGTGCTGTTTCTTTATCTGTATGTTTCAAATATTTGGAAAAATGATTACCATGAATGGGCGAAAACCCAGATTGTACTATATGCAAATTTTACTCACTTTAATGACAGCAATGAAAAAATTTATTTAAAAAATCTCTGTGTGATCACTGCGATTATAATTTGGATATCTACTCAAGAATTCAAATAAACTCTTGGTTATGCCACTGGCTGACTGAGGTCCACTATTGCCAACTGCAAAAAAATGATCAAAGCCCTAAGAAGGCTCAGGCTTCTGCTTAGTGCCTGATGTAACAGACCTCATTACGCCTAACTTTATTCAACCAACAAAATAAAACGATTGTTTACTACAGTTTATTGATTTTGTGATCACTAGCCTGCATTTGTGTATTGACTGCAATGCCATACTGATTGAAGTCTGTGTTTCTACAAAATGTTTCAGACAGGCAGGAGAACATGCATCTGAGCTGAATATCAATATTTCACAGCTAAATAATACACCAGAAGGAGGGGCGCAGGAGGAGAACTTGGTCTCCTTTTGGTGCAAATTGTTGAAGCATCACATGAAATATACACACAGCAGTTGTTTCTCCAATCATTCCACCACTTCCTCTCTCCCTCTCCTCCTTTTTCTACTGCCGAATTACACTCTCACCTCCATCTGTTACACCAACAGTCCCTGTTGAGTGCCCTTCCACCCTCTCCACTCGTCTGAGGGAAAGCCCTTTAGAGAGCCATTTCGCCTCTCCAGAAGAAGCTTTTCCACTTGAAGAAACAACGAGCATGGAGACAGAGAGATGAATCGCTGCTCAAGATTAAACCAGGCTGTGGAACAACATCTGAGCTGATGTGATAGGTCTGGGCAGAGGCTAGCGGAAACAGCACATTAGGAACTCGTTAAGATCATCAATTCGAACAGGAAACAGGCACGAGTGCACAGCAGAACACAAATCTCCTGACGGCATTGACTGTCCGCCCACTCTGAGCTGACAGTCATGGGTCTAAAATTGGTTTTATAGATTCAATTTGTACATACATTGCAGATATTTAAAGGTCCCATATGTTACTATTTCTATAACAGGTTAACACAGGTCTTAGAGGTGCCTTAAGGTGCGTCTGTTAATGCGACGGCCAAAATACCTCTCAGATAGTGAACTTCTTAATACCTGAAACTCTCAATTTCACACCTACTCTCAATGTGTTGTTTCAGTGTCTATGTAAACGAGCTACTGTTGAGCCACGACCCCTGAGAAAATCTTCTTTTTTTTCATATGGTCGAATCAGGGGGAAAGAATCTAAATGAAGTCAATATAAAAATATAAAAAGAACAAAAAGCAATACTTTTTTTGTAAGTGTGTTTTACACAATATGTGCCCTCAGTTATTATGTTCACTCATTTATCATCTATACCGTTTAATCCTGTAAACAGGCTCGCGGAGAGACTTAGGGCATGAGGCGAGATACAACCTGGACAGGGTGCCAATCCACTGCAGGGCACACACATACACATTCACACTCTGTGGGCAATTTGGGAACACCAATTGGCCTAATCTAATGTCTTTGGACTGTGGGAGGAAACCCACCAAGCACGGGGAGAACAAACTCCACAGAGACGGAAATCGAACCTAGCCGGGAATCAAACCCAGACCCAGCAGGTACTGTATAAGGGGACAGTGCTAACCACTAAGACACCACGCCGCCCCTTTTAATGCTTAGTGTGATATTTTCTTACAAAATAAAAAAGCATAATTATTATATATTTCTTAAATCATTGTAAAAAATTATTAGGACAAATCTGTAGAAGATGTTGAAGCCTCACAAGCACATAAAGAAACAAGGTCAGGATTCATTTGGCATTCATGGCACACAATATATTTCCTTGCATACGGCGTGTTTAAAGAACTTTGCTATGCTTTGCCCTATAATCACAAGCCCAATCTAGAGACTATTTATTTTCAATCCGAACTTATTCGCACTGGAATATGTCATTTTCTTTTCTATTTTTTGTTTTTGAAAATAATGTGTTCTGTTAACACTGAAGCTCTTGAGCTTCTGTGTTAACCTGTTCAAGCCATTTGCAGGTTTGAATGTGTTAGAGATGCTAGGACTGTCATGGCTACTGCCATAATATAACGTTAGCAATTTAATAACACTGCACCCCTCCTGAATCCGTCACTCTACTGTGCTCTACTCCATGGCACTACTGAGACCAAGATTTTCCTTGCTAGACTGACATAAGCAATATAAACTAAAGCTAGCTCACCTGGGTTGTTACTGAACATGCTAACCAATATTGCAATGAGGGACTGTCTGTAGACTTGGTTAGCAAAACAGCAAACTAGCCATTAAGTAAGCTTTAAAATATAGATAGCTGGTTAAAGTTACATTAAGGAGTTATCAACGGAATTACAAAACAGAAATAGCTAACTTGCTAGTGCTAATCTACTGTATCTCTGTGTGTACATGGGATAAGTTAATCAACTTTACAATTAAAATATGTAGCTTCTATTGTAGCAAAATGTCAAGTGTTTGTAGGTGCTCCTAACTCTCAACAGTTGACTCAAGAAGCCCATCCAGCTACATTGTGAGGTAATAATAATATTTTTAACATGTTAATTATGAGATTCCCATATTTAGTTAAGAATGAACTTCAATATATTACCTACATATCATTACAGATTTGCTCTGCTTTATTAAACGATGATATCTGTTCCTGATTAAAATATGAAATTTGGATTGAAATCTCCATAATGGGATGTAAACAACAAACGACAGTCTAGTTAGCTGGTCACTGCTTTCTCTTCTGAAGCACATCACACCTGGAAGGCACAAACATTTGTCCAGGCTTGTTTTACCAGATGGAATTGTGCTTCTACTCTTTACTAAAGACATAAACATAGACAGTGATGAAGGAATCAGATAATTGTGCATGTTCCAGTTTTTAGTATGAAATACTGCTCTACTCGGACCTCAGCATGTCTGTCGGACATCTCATCTTAGATGGCAGCTCATCAATAGGAACTTAATCTCAGCAAAACCAAACTGCTGTTCATCCCAGGTGATTCATCCCCACATCAGAGTCTTATGATTTCCCTGGACAGATCTCAGATCACTCCTGGCACGTCGGCCTCTGTGCACCATTCATCCTCTGCAGATGAACCAGAATGCGGCTGCACAGCTTGTTTTCATCCTTCCTAAATTTTCCCAAACCACCCTACTACTCTGCTCCCTCCATCATTCCGTTGTGAATCTGCTGCATCAGATTCACAACGCTAACGCTTGCCAACAAATCCAAAAACAGCCCATCACCCACTTACCTAAAGGACCTAATCACTCCTCGCACTGCATCACGTTCCCTACGATCCTCCAGCACCGTTCGACTGGTCCAACCATCTCTCAGGGATCGAGGAAGACCTGCATCTAGACTGTTGTCTGTTTTGCACCTAGGTGGTGGAATAAACTTCCTCTAGATGTTTATTAGTATGCTGAAAAACCTGCATGTGAGAATAATCTCATCACGTTTATTTTATTTGTTTGTCACTGAAATATTAAATGATTTATAACTTGTGTAATTAAGATTAAAGCTTTTTATATGACTTTGATCAGTTGCATTATTTATTTATTTATTTATTTTTACATACAGTTTTATTTTACCTGTCAGCTGTAAGTTATATGTTTACTTCTAACACTTTGCTATTTTACATAATTATAACTTAATTTAGGTTTTATGCAATGCATTATTATTTCTATTTCAATGTTTTAGTGCTAGGATGAGTTTAAATATTTCAATTTTTTTTATATATATATATATATATTTTTATATTTATTTAAGTTCAGCTTGGTAACATGACAACTTCTTCAGATGTGCATCAATTCTCAGAAAATGTGCCCCTGTCTCAGTTAGGCTTCTCTACTTGATAGATAAATGGATGGATGGATGGATGGATGAAAGGATAGATAGATGGCTAATTAGATAGATAAACTCCATCCTCACACCATCACAAGGAGTTGAACCAGACCTCAGAGCAGAAATCCTTGTCTTAGGGGAAAAAAAAAAAAAAGTCCAGATACACACTCTATGATGCAGCATGATTTTTCTTCTGACCTCATTTCTTCCACAAACTTCAGTTCAGCACTATCTCTCCTTATCTCCAGGTTTTGATAAGGTTTGAAGGGTTCGTAACCCAGTTCCAGTATTTTCCCTTGCTTGATGCAGCCCAATATGACCCTCCTTTTTTTGCCCATCAGTGTAGATCTGCCCGGGTAACGAAGCCTATAGTTAATCAGACGTGACATCAGTGGCTTGTGTGTAATTAGACATTACATCTCACTCAAATGGGGAGATTTGTTTGATATCAGACCCTCTTTATACCACTTAAGGTCTCATTTAGAAAGCACTACCCTACGCGGGTGGAGAGCTCCTTTTATAAATAAAGTGCCTGAAAGCGCATATATAGAGGTGATGAAAAAAAAGAACATTTGAGCAGATAAAAGCGAGAGGGTGCATTTAGTTGTCACTTTACGACATTGAAGTTATTCTCAGTTTTCAAGCGTGCTGTAATTCTTTAAATGAGCCGTGCTCTCACAAACTCCATTAGACATCAATGAGCACAAATGTCTTATTTGCGGAATCAACCGCGGCCCACGATGCACCGCTGAAGTGCATGACGAGGGAATAAGTGTGAGACATAAATAATAAAGGCATGCGCATGCACTTCACAGCTCGATTTTCGATTCAGGATAGCACGAGGAGATTATAATGTGCACATCTAAGCTTCTTTAAAGGTTCTCTGAACATTTGGCCAAATTCCCAAGAATGTTTTAGGAGGATTTGCGGATAGAGGAAAAGTGTGACGATGACAGATGACAGATGCCGATGATGTCCACGTGGGACGAGGGATAGTGATCCTATCCCTCGTCACAACTCACTAAGTTCAGCGAGGTAGATAATCAGAGATGCACCATAGCAAAAGAACTTCTCCCGAACACACACTCAGCTGTAGTCTACCATAACAAGGAGGAAGTGTACTTGAGGTATTATTTGGCATCGCCGTGTAGCCACATAACTAAACCTCTACATCTTACAGTAAATTTATAAGAAAGTTGATTAACTAGCGCACAAATATGTTTCCTGAAAAAGGTTCTGTGAAGGTTTGGCCAAATTCCTATCAGTGGTTTAGGAGGAGATGTGGTTAGAAAACAGGTGTGACGATAACAGATGACAACGACCCCGCGTTAGAGGACAAGCGGCGATTGTGTAATTCCAGTCCATCTACATCAAAAGTGATCCATATGTGGCGCCGAGGCTTTACAGGAAGGAGACACAATAAAAAAGATATTAAGTTCAGGGAGAAATAAATGGCTGTATAAAGTCAAGCTCCTGAACTGCTGCGAGTCATTAATCAGGAAACCTTGCGGTTGGAGATTTTTAGCAACTGTTGTGGTTTTAAATGCAGTTGTAAACTTGATTTTTCTGAAATATTTAATAATGTTTATGTGACCGTATAGTACAGCATATTTATAATATTTACAGATATACTGTATAAAACCACTGCAGTAAAGCAGGTGACGAATGAAAAACTTCTCCATTTCCTAGTCTTATTTTTGCTATGATTTACTTGATCTTTAAATCAATTTAAAGTTGATGCATGAATGATGCTAAATAATTCAGTCCATTGTCTAAATTTGTATCATTAGCCAGTTACTTCAAATAACATCATAGGCTGGTTAGTATAAGTTCACCCTTTATTCATCACATATACATTACAGCAGAGTGAAATCCTTTATTCTTCACATATTGCAGCTTTTGTTAGTAGGCAGGGGTCAGAGCACAAGATCATCTATTTTTATGGCAACGCTGCAGCAACCTAGAAGAGCTGGGATTCGACCTGCCGACCTTCCAATCATTAACTCAGAGCCTTAACATGCTGAGTCACAACCGTCCCATTAGCACGTAATGATGGTGAGGGATTCGAGCCCTGAGACTGGCCTGACCTTTTATTCTGTAACGCAGGTAGTCCCCGACTTACAAATATTAGAGTAAAGAATTTCTGCAGTTCTACTTCCGGTTCCATCATGGAAGTAGTTCATGTGTATTGTACAATAAATAGACAGTGCAGTGCACAATACAAAAATATTGTACAATTATGTACAATATTTTTTATGTGTCAATGAATGTATAAATGAGTTTTATTTTTACTTAAAATTTTGTTTTAAATAATTTTTATATGAATGTTTTGGGCTGTAGAATGAATCATCTGAGTTTGCTTTATTTCTTATGGGGAAATTCTCTCTGAGACAAAATGGCATCTGGGATTCCCCTGGCGATTTAAACGCACAGAGACAACACTTACGTTTTACGTGAGATTCATTTCCTTAGTTGCAGTTGTGGTTTTTGCAGTGTTTGGGCAGGGTTGGGAAAGAAGACAGAATCATTCAGGTGGATTGGTATGCTTTATATTATATATTTGTGTCAAAGGCGTATCAGACTCACTTTGTCAGACTTAAGAACAAATCAGACTTACGAACGTACTCCTGGAACACAACCTGTTCCTAAGTAGGGGACTACCTGTAATTGTTCTAGCTAGGTAGCACACCGTGCAGTTCAAATCAAATATTTTTTGATAGACAGGCCTGAAAATAAACTAGACAAATTAGATAACAAAATACAGTGGTACCTCTGCATACAAATGTAATATGTTCTGGAGGCAAAATTTCATATTATGAAACGCATTTTAATGTAGGAAATAATGTAAATACAGATAAAATGTTCCAGCCACCCAAAAATATTACCAATATTACCAATTCCCAACACTATCATCATATGTTTGCATATAAAAACAATCAAAACATTAAAAAAAAAAGACATGTAAATGAAGTGAAATAGAAAATAAATAGACATTAAAACTCAAACAAGGTTTGAACGACTCCCGGATGTACAGTACAGACAAAGAGATTGAATTTGTATTATGGCAAGAAAAAAGCAGCTAAGTAAAGAAAAACGAGTGGCCATCATCACTTTAAGAAATGAAGGTCAGTCAGTCCGAAAAATTGGGAAAACTTTAAAAGTGTCCCCAAGTGCAGTCACAAAAACCATCAAGCGCTACAAAGAAACTGGCTCTACATGCGGACCGCCCCAGGAAAGGAAGACCAAGAGTCGCCTCTGCTGCGGAGGATAAGTTCATCCGAGTCACCAGCCTCAGAAATCGCAGGTTAACAGCAGCTCAGATCAGAGAGCAGGTCAATGCCACACAGAGTTCTAGCAGCAGACACGTCTCTAGAACAACTGTTAAGAGGAGACTGTGTGAATCAGGCCTTCATGGTAGAAGATCTGCTAGGAAACCACTGCTAAGGACAGGCAACAAGCAGAAGAGACGCGTTTGGGCTAAAGAACACAATAAAGAACAGAATAAAGAAAACTCTTTGAATGAGACGGGGTGTCCAAACTTTTGGTCTGTACTGTATGTGCAACTTTGGTCGCTCGTATGCCAAAAAGTCAAATTTCTTGCAAAATTTCAGGTCTTAAGTCAGAAATTTGTTCGGCTGGGTGTTCATTTGCCAAGGTACCACTGTACAGACATGACAGATCAGGTCAAGGATGAGAAAAGCATTTGGAATGTTCATGTGTTTTAGGTTTGTTTCACTAAACAATATTTTAGCTGGCTAGCATCTATCTGAGAGAGCCTTTTGCCTTTAACCTGGGTTTATATTAGAACCAGCTTATATTAGTATGTCTATTAGATCTGTATGATACATGGTGTTAAGTATAATACAGAAGGAGTAGAGGTGCAATTTGTATTGCACTGAATGAGACAGTCACACTGAGATCTGACTAGCGCTAAAAGACTAGCTGTCATTAAGAGATGTTTTGCTCTTTCATCTTTTGCTCAGTAACTGTCACAGCCACACTGATGTGCACGAAAAATCCATTCAATCTCAGAACAATACTGAGCAACCGTGAGTCCGGAATACTCCGGCTGCATCCCAAACAACGCCATTAGTGTCATTATAATGTTGGCATGCTATTTAGCATTATTATATTCATCATGAGGATTGGGGCGCAGTCTGAAATTCTCTCTCAGTGTGCATTACCTGAGACTCTCAGTCATGGGATTTGTTTGGGTGGTGGAGAGAGAACGGATAACAACCTGCTTGCCAAACATTTTGTAAAGACAATCGCAAGAGCATTCTACGAGAAGTGTTCAAGTCAAACCGGGACTTTTGATTGTGCAGAATAACAGAAGACAGTAATGAGAGCAAAATCTACTCTAGGACTGTCTGCTTCACATCTGAAACGCCGGCCTCCCAGGAACTCCTTTAATGGCCCAAACATGTGGAAATGGCTTGGAGCGAGGTCAGGACTGTATGGGGGACGTGGCAATAACTCCCAGCCATGTTCCAGTAATCTGCAAGTGGTGTTGGTGAATGGTGGTTAATTAATCTTTCTTATTTGTTCATTTCTGTTGCTGTTTCATTCATATTTATTGTTGATTACTTTAATCTTTCATTTAATTTATTTTTTGTTCATTAATTTTTATTTTGTTCTGTATTTAATTTTTTTCATGTAGTAATTTATTTAAATATATTTTAGTTGTTGTGTTGTTGTTTGATCATTTGCTTTCTTTAATGCATGAATTTTTTTTAATTCTTATTCTCCATTTTTTCCTTATTCCTTCCATGTTCCCTTCTTTCATTTCTACTGTAGGTTCTTTCTTTGTTCCTTCTTTCTTTATTTTTGTCTTTCTTCCTTATTTTGTTTCTTTTTTTCATAATTTTTCTTTTTTTATCCATACCTTTTTTTTTTACTTCTTTCTTTCATTTTGTCTTCCTTCCTTCCTTCTCTTTCGTTTTCCTTCCTGTATTTTTTTTCTTTCCTTCATTCGCTCATTCACTGTGTCTTTTTTCATTTTCCCTTCCCTTTTGTCTTTCTGTCATTCTTTCTTTCCCTTTGTCTTTCTGCCATTATTTAGTTCTCTGTCTTTCCTTTCTTGCAGCAGATATTTTGAACAGAAAGCCATACAAATGTAAATATCAGGAACATGAAAACATAACTGTTGATAAATAATACAAATTCTGTTCCTGCATCACGATACAGATGAGTAACATAGCGACTGCTAATCTTTTCCTACATTTGCACTTTTATGTATTTAAATACCAAATCTTTAACGTAATGCGTACAACTTTTATGTAACTCCTCGGGGAACGTGAACTTTCTCATGTGAAATATTTGGCATTGTTGATATTTTTCAATTAAAGGAACATTTAAGCATCAGCTTGTGCAAAGCCTAATTATGGCATGCATCAGCACCGAACCGTTCAAGAGAGACTCATTACATTGTCGCTTCCCTAACACACACACACACACACACACACACACACACACACACACACACACACACACACACACACACACATTCACAAGCTTAATTCAGTAAAAATCCAGAGAGTAAACATTCACACAGCTGGTGAGAAATGAACAACTAGTGGTGAAGAAGAGCTTATGAAAGGCTCAGGAAGGCTGTAGGAGAGGCGGGGGCGGCGTGACCCTGACCCAGAAACACAGCTCGGGCGACGAGGGAGGGAGGAACGGCCACAACGGCCCCACCGTTATTTCAGCAGAAGAATACACTCCTTTAAAACACTCCTTTAACACACTCCTTCCCTGGGCTGGAACTACACAATCGCTCCTTTCTTTAACGCACACACGTTACTATTCTTCGGTCCATCTCTCAGCCGCAGGAGGAGAAAGAGCTCGACGTGTTCTTCAGGCAACACAGCACTCTCAGGAGTACTAAACCCTACCTTTCCTTCTCAATGGGTACTGTTAGTATTAGAGTTGCACTGTATTGACCGCATCTGTTAAGTGCTTCATATATTCATATGTTTATACACTTCAAACTGAAGTGGGCGTGGCCTAAACTGGGCAAATGGTATTATTTAGTCACTAATAGTCCTCGCTCTTTTGTTCTTTCTCTTTCTTTCATTCGTTCTTTTCATCTCTTTTCATCTGTTCTTTGTTAGTAAGCACTACTGCTTTATTGCTTACTTTCATTATTTCTGTTTAGCTATTTTAGTTTTTTTATTCATCTTTCTTTCTTTGTTAAGTCATCATAAGAAAATAACGAACATTCTTTTATTTCAATTTTTTGTTCTTTCTGAGTCATTCTTTCTCTTGTTCTGTTCACACTTGATGTTCACTAGTTTACTCATTTTTCTTTTGCTCATTTTTTTGGTTTTTCATACATATTCATTGTTAATGCTTTTGTTTATTTATTCACTTATTTCTTTACTATGGTTTATTTCGAATACTTTTAATTGATTTGTTCATTCTTTCTTTTGTACTTCATTGTTTCATTGTTAAATTTTTTGGTAGATTTTTTTTCCCTTTGCAACATATTTCTGTTCTTTTCTTTCCTTCCTTATTCATTTATTCATTTATCTTTTTATTCATTCATAATTTTTTAGAATATTCAGTAATTCATTCCTTCATTCACTAATTCTTTTCAATTTTTCTTTCTTTCATTATTCTTAATTTCTTTACTATTCCTATTTTTTTTTCTTTCTTCCTCCTTCCCTCCCAGGGCAAAAAAATAAAAAATAAAAAAATAAAAAAATAAATAAACAAACCCTACCCACTGTGAACTGGACTGGACTAAGGATGAATGAACACATTGGGCATCTCTAGCCTCATCTCTAATCTCACCTCTACTTCGAGTCTCACCTCTGCTCGAACCTCCAGTCTCACCCTCATCTTACCTCTTCATCTTACCCAACCTTGGGCCTCACCTTTATCCTAAAAGCTGGTCTCATGTTTAATCTCTTTCCTAATGTCATCTCCGCTCTCAGTTCAATATTAATATTCTGTTATATCCCGATTTTGTAAATACCTTTTGTATTTTGTATACAACTTACAGTATGTCCAGTATGTAAAGGTAAAGGTAAAGCATGTACAGTAAAGGTGTAACTAATATAGTGAAAATGTACATACTAATTATGGTCTATTTATAAACATTAAATCATAAACATTAACTGTACAAAAATTCCTTTAATGCCACCACCACAGTGAAAAGAAAAAGTACCGTGTCGCTCTCCTTTTCTCTGATAGAGAACAATGAAAAAAGAGAGCACGCTGTATGATGAATAACCGTAGTCAAGGGCCCTTGTGTATCCAGGCATCGCCGCAAAAACTATCAGCTCGTGTTCTGGTGTTCCCCCACTGGAGTTGTAGAGCTTGACTGATGACGGTATTATTCCCGATCTTCTTCCGCCTCCTCACTCATTCCAGCCCGGCGAAATGAAAGGCATCATTTAACCAGAGGCGCGGTAAGTAAATGCACCCAGTGGCCTTTTACTCAAACCTCATCGCTATGATGGAGGTGAGATTAAATCCAGCTGTGAGCGAGATCCAGTGTCAGCTGGCTGCCGACGCTCGCGGCCATCGCTCACTCCTTGTAGGCAGATTTCTTTACGGTACTCATCAGGCTTACACAAAGGCTTTAAGCAGCGGGTTAATTGGGAGACAGGAAAGAACAAGCGCCTGGTGTCAACGGGGTGCTTTTGTGTTTCTGGCTTAAAGGCTTCATCCGCTTATGATGATTTACTGAAACACCTGCTTCTTCTGCTGTTTCACGCTCAAGGTTTTACGGTTTAACGGTTTCGTCACGGTGTATAATCCGATAGTTATCCCTCTACAGATCTGAAATCCACTTCTCTTTAATCCACTACACATGTTTACTTATACCCAAGTTTAATTGGTAATCAAAATTCCCCAGTTTCATATACAGTATGTGATATTTCATATCATCCAGAGAAATTTCTATGAACCAAAAAAACGAACTAAATGTTTCACGTTACACCACCAGCGCACAGCCATATCCATTGCAAATTTCCTTCTCAGATCATGTTTTCACCAAAATGAAAAAAAAAAATAAAAAAAGAGCCTTTAATCCAATCAGCAGGAATTCTTGAAACGTCTTAATTGCTGGTATCGACCCGGGTTGTATTGCGGCTACGTGACCTTTTGCGCTAATAACATTAGCCTAACATATTAAACTGCGCATTGGCTAAGGAGATGAAATTGGCTGCGTGGGAGGACTTTAGAACACTCCTCGCTTAAATAAATATCAACATGTTCTGCTACCTTTACACAGGTGCAATTTGAAAACAAAACAAGAAAAAAAGAATAATGCAATAACATTCAGATTTATATGTTCATATTTCAAACTATTAGATGAGTATAACACCAGTGTAATACATGAGAAACAAAATACATGCTGTTGTCCTGTTATGGGAAAATAATCAACGGTGAGTCAGTGTGGTCAAGCAGAGTTAACCTTGCCACCTTGAAATTGATTATTTCCCGAGAACAGCATGTCTCTGTTAAAATGAAGTGTTTTATGCATCTTCACTCACCCACTCATCTTCTATACCGTTTTATCCTGTATTCAGGGTCGCGGGGGCCTGGAGCCTATCTCAGGAGACTTACAGTGCGTACACCCTGGACAGGGTGCCAATCCATCGCAGGGCACACACACACACACACACACAATCCATCGCAGGGCACACACACACACACACACAATCCATCGCAGGGCACACACACACACACACACACACACACACACAATCCATCGCAGGGCACACACACACACACACACACACACACAATCCATCCAGCACACACACACACACACACACACACACAATCCATCGCAGGGCACACACACACACACTTTTTACAACAGGCAATTTGGGAACACCAGTTAGCCTAACCTGCAGGACTTTCGGAGGAAACCCACAAAGTACAGGGAGAACATGCAAACTCCATGCATACAGAGATGGGAAACGACCCTAGCCGGGAATCGAACCCGGACCGTGGAGGTGCAAGGCACCAGTGCTAACCACTACACCACTGTGCCTGTTTTATGCATCTTATTTTACATTTTCCAAGTATAACGTAACATAAACATCTTCCTACTTCCTGCTTTTTAATATTTTTTTAGGAGCGTCCCCCGTGAACAAGCTGTCACCATAGAAACGATAATAACAGACGAGCGCATTGATATAAACCTGATTTGCAGCTGCACTACTGTTAAAAAAAAAATAAATTACCAATAAGAATACAGTCTCTCTTTCTTTCCTGTCATCTGGGTTGAGCACGGTTTGCATGTCCTCCACATTTCAATCAATAAAAACAAAATGTCACTCCATTTTATGGCCCGTTGCCAATCACCACTAAAAAGGCCATTTGCGGGAAAAGCGAAATTGATCAAGTATGACAAGCTTTTGTGTTCCAGCAACACGCGGCGCAGCGGGATGCTCCGAGGCCGGAGCTCTGAGCTAAATGAAATTCCTCCTGCGTGCTGCCTTAACACAATTTGGGAACAGGGGAAATCCGGCCGCTAGAGCAGAATGTAACAGCTAGAGCAGGCATGTGTAACACTGCTACGCACACACACACACTCGCTTCAGGCTTAGTTTACCACCAACAGCACACGAACAAAAAACAAGAAGCCGTGGTGAAACCAAACACGTGTAAAATGCTCCTGGTAAAAATAAAACACGTCCACTGTAAATGATCACCTGATACCCGAAGATATCAGAAAGAAGGGGTCTAGGGCACAAACCTACATCCTGGTCCTGCACGCTTGAATCTTTTCACACCGGATCAGCTCATTAACACGCCTTCAAGAGTTGACGTGGGTGTGTTAGTGCACCTACAGGTTCTCCAGGACCAGGTTGGGATCTCGTCATCCAGGGCAGTGATTGGTCCAGGTGATTGGTCCTGCACCTTTTAGTGTTTTCCCTGCTCTACTGAAAAAAAAGCAGTTAGTTAACTAATTGGTTAAATCATGCATGCTGGGTGCTCGGAAAACCCTAAAATGTGCAGGGCCACAGGGGTCTCCGAGCAGATTACTTTTTTGGCGTAACGTGTAAACTAACACGTTAGGTCCGCCATTCAAGTACTCAGTTATTTAGTTATATTTTCAAAAATGTAATCCGTTATTTAGACAGAAGTGATTCCGTTAGTGTGTGTGTGTGTGCGCGTGTGAAAGCCGTCCTACAAGCCCCGCCCCCACTCCAGATAACCCGCCCCCCTCTATTATTCCTGCTGTTAGTAGTTAACAGATTATGGGCCATTATGTGACGATGGTAGAATAATTATGAAGGTCTTGACTAAAACAACATGCACGAGGAATCACAAAGGAGTTTTCATTATATTCAATGGAAAAGTACTCCAACTAGTTACTTTAATCAGAAGGTAACGCTGTAATGTAACTGATTACTTTTTAATGACAGTAATTTTGTGATGTAAAAAGTCTCGTCCCCCAACACTGGCTCCGAGACAAGGGTTGGGATCTAAAGAACCAGTGAATAGATAAAACGTCTTAAAATCTAGAATAGTGCAGAAATCATTATTCATGAAGAACAAAGTGCCAAAACTTATGCACTTGCTATAAACAGAGTAAATAGAAATAGAAAAGAAAAAATTCAACCGTTTTTTTCAACAAAAAAGAAATGGGTGTTTATTTAACACTTACTGTATGTAGGGAGTCTCCAGTGTCAGTGCTTTACAGTGGAAGAGTTTGAGAGAAATAAAACTAATAATTAACTTTGGTGTAGGAACATTAACTTCCCACCACATTATTGTTGGTCATTTATCAGAAATGTTGTTTTATTCCGAACACCCGAACACCCAGGTGCATAAAGGAGAAAAAAATCTAATCCCAACAACTCCCTTGAACACTGATATTCATAAGCCATTGATGAACAGGAGCGTCTGTCTTTTGCCGTACGCTCGTTCGACGCTCCCTCAACCCTGGGACATGTGCATTGTGCAGTCGACAATGAGACCTCCTTTCCGAGCACTTGCTTTCTTTGCATCTCCATACAGCCCACCCACCTGCCATTTAGACTGGCTGTTAGCATCCTAATGCGTCAACCCACGCAGGCGCACGCGCTTCTACCGATATTACTGTAATAAGCTCGTTACCGGCTGCTCTTATTAATTAAACTAAGTGGTCAGGGAGCCCTTTTTAATTTTCTGGGCCTCTAGCAGTGCGGAGTGGCTGCTATCTCATGAACACGCTACAGGATTGAAGTTTTGTCGCGAATGGAGTCAATTAGAAGCACAACCTAATTAAGCTGGATGAAAACATTGTTTATTAAAAAGATTTACATCTCCAGAAACGTGACCTTACAGCGTTTAAATTTAGGGGGTGTTTAATTTTCAGCTGTAATCCTTTAGCATTTTCAAGTGTTAATTGTGAAAAATAAAAATGATTAATTAATTAATAAATAATAATAATAATAATAATAATAATAGTAATAGTGTATAAGATCTAACACTTTTCAGATGCATCTAATGCCAAGGTTGTATCTCTGAGTGGAATAAAGCATTTGTGTTGTCTATTGTATCAAAGGCTCTGATCAGTATGACCATCCTGAGCCGTGCTCAAACAACCCACTGAGAGCGGCACGTCTTCCAGGAGGCCGCACTCCCACCAGCAACTCAGACACACAGCATTCAGAATGGATGTTTCTGCAACAGGTGGACTCTGTGTGTTTGTGTGTGTGTGAGAGAGAGACTGAGACTGAGAGTTAGAGTGGGAGAAAGAAAATTATCTTGCAGTCAGACAGGAGCCAGGCATTCTACCGAGACTGATAGAAGCCGATCGATATTCTCAAGCGTATGATGAGCTGCGATAGCGAACAATCCGAGTCCTAGATTTGAGTCCCCCTATGTCACTCATAGACCCTTTTTTTTACCATTTAAATTCAGATCAAGAATTGGCACCATGGCTCTTTTCACAGCCTAGTTTAGTTATCTGATGTTACAACAGAGATGTGGTGGCCTCCAAGTGGTGCGGCGGTAAAGTGCTTACCCCATCCAGAGATTGCAAGTTTGGATCACGGGTAGCCTCTCATATTCGGGAGCCTAGAGAGAGCTGATTGGCCGAGCTCTCTTAACGTGGGAGGCACTCACACAGGCGGAAGAAGCAGATAGCGCTGTACTCCAAATGTGTTACACCGCTACCGACGGTATGTGAGTGCGTAGTGCAGCTAGTGTCATTTGGATCGGAGGAAGAATTTCATGGTCTTCGGCCCTCCCTGACTTATAGCTGTAGCCTTGATGTGGGTGTGTACACAGAGGTCACCCTTGTAACGAAAACCTTAGGACAACATGACGCAAACAGTGACGTCATCATGACCATGTCCTCATCACAAATGTGAAACAAACAAAAAAAGCTAACATACTGTTACCAAGTCTGGTTATCCAACAACTTTGGTGTTGTCCACCTCTGCGAGTGGCTGGTGGCTGCTGAGGACTGAGACGTGCAAACAAACGCAAGCCGGCTAATGGACCAGCTGGGAAACAGAGAGAGGATGTGCCTGTGATGAAAGTGACTTCGCAGGCTGCCTTCTAAACAATAGCTTTAAATCTTGTATTGCACTCACACTGATAGTGATTTTTCACTTGAAGTCCTTCTGTGTTACACTAAAGGGTGCTCTTATCTTCAGTTGCCATGGTTTTATTGGTATTGTCTGTCTTGTGGAAAGTCCCAACAAGCTAGCTAGAGAACCTATAAAACATCCACTTTACACTGATGTCAAAATTAGGATTTTTTTCCCTTAATGCTAAGAATCAATAATTTATTATTCATTAATAATAACAACTGGATGCATATTTCATTGTTTTGTTTAAATATTTGTAGTTTCACCATCCAGCATTGCCCATACACTGATTTAATTGTGACGCCCCGCCACGGTACTAACTCAGACCTGTCCGTGAATAGCCCTTTATAAACACACATCATCAGTGCAACAAATACTCGAAAACATACAACGTTTCAACATTTCAAGCTCTCTGTGAAAACAACTAAGCATGTTAGAAGCATGGCTAGTGAGGGAAGCTAAGCTAACTTTAGCATACAGTTGGGTTGTCCAGGTTAGAACTACACGCAAAACAGACTGTATTGGTTAACAGGCTACAATTTGGAGCTGTTATTTTCTTAACATAATTTATTAATCAATTATTAATCAATCGATTAACAATGAATTATTATCATCTCTGGGCATAATGAAAACATCTATTCTGCTAACTAAAGTTTTTTTCATGGTCTGAATATTTGCAGTTTTTAAGTTATTTAAGTTAATGTTTTCTGGCTTTTAGGGCATGGTTGTTTCTCGTGTCGCGTGTAAGGCCAGCATTCGATTCCCACCCAATGCCCAAACCCCAGCCACTGGATGCAGTGCCGGGCCCAAGCACAGGTAAAATGGGAGGGTTGCATCAGGAAGGGATTCCCGTGTAAAACATGTGGCCAGTTGTGTACGGATCGGATAGTCCGCTGTGTTGACCCCTCGACAGAAACAGCTGAAAGAAAACTTTTTCAAGTTTTTACTGGGAATATATAATTCTTAATAACATCTCAATTACAACAGTATTATAGTAGTTAAGGAATCTAATTTTTGTACTGTTTGTAAAAACTCCCTTTATTTCTCTACATAATCCCCTGCTTATCCCTAGTGCATTAGGAATAAACATTTTGGCAGGTGGCACATGAGATATATGTACTGTTCTATAAGGGGAAAAAATGCTTTGTTTTATTTTAAGTTCATTCTTAAGTCTAAGGTCTTCTAACTGAAGTTGGTTTGTATTATTTAAATGCCCCCTTGCTGTTTTAATGGCAAGACCTAATGTCATAAAAAATTAGATTAATTATGAATGTTCAATCCCGTTGTTCAATCCAGTTCAATCCAGTTGTGAAGCTCTTAAATAAAGCATTACAGTTAAGACAACTTTTTGTTTGTCATAAGGTTCAAGGTTTTAAAATTGTAACAAACAACAGAAAATTATTGTTGAATTGGCAGCCAAAAAAAAAACAAAATATCCTCACAATGATACAAAAATATTAAAGGTCTATGCAATCAACAGGTCCTCACAATGATGGGACCATTTCAAATGACCTCATAATAACAGGAAAATGTCACCTCCTCATAATTACATGATAGTGTTGCCATCAGCAGGTCCTCACAATGATGAACCAATATCAAGTACCTCAAAATGGTAATAAAATGTCAAATGTCCTCAAAATTATAGGATAATGTCAAATGTCCCCACAATTACCATGTAACACTTGCCAATGTAATAACAGCCCACAAACATTCATTTATTTTTATATCGCTCATTCCAAACAGGCTGGGAGAAGCCTGAGCCTATCCCAGGAGACTTTGACCACAAGATTTGGTACACCCTGGACAGTGTGCCAATCATACACAAACACACTCATTTACACACTAAGGGCAATTTGTGAATGTAAGCTAGACTAATTTGCATGTCTTTGAACTGTGGTAGGAAACTCGAGGACCCGGAGGGAACCCACCAAGCAGAGAAAATGAAAAATCCATGCATAGAGACTTGAGGTGGAAATCAAACCCTTGACCCTGGAGGTGCAGTGCCACAGTGCTAATAACTATGCCCTCATTCTGCCACCACAAATATAATTATCCACAAACATAATGCACATCAGTAAAGTTATCTCCAGATTTTAATGCAATACTCTAACTAATGTAATACAGTGGAACCTCGGATTGCGAGTAACGTGGTTTACGAGTGTTCCGCAAACCGAGCAAAGATTTTTTATAAATTTAAAATCGGAAACCGAGCAAGTGTTAGTTTACGAGCGCCGAGTATCATGTATCACGCATGCAACACTTATTTTGACACCGAGCGTCACTCTCTCACCTTTTCACCCCCCCCCCCCCACGAATTCGCAAACACACAGAAACTCTACTCGTCTCTTACTTCTATAATCAACATCTCCCTCTTTCTTTTAGTCTCTTATGCGTCTGTGTGTGTGTAATTTGACACCGACACACGCACAGACGCTCTCTCGCCTTTCCCGCCCCCACCCGGCTTCACAAACACACAGAAACTCTGCTCTGTTACGATTCTTTTCAAATGTAGGGTGCTGGTTCATTTGTTTTGTTTTTGTTTTTTTTTTCTTTACAGCAGTGATTCCCTTAGTATGCGCTGACACCAGTGTCAGAGAGATTTCTTTTTTTCCTGTTAAAACGGTGTTTCCGTTGTGTGTGTGTGTGTGTGTGTGTGTGTGTGTGTTTGTTGTGAAAATTAAAAAGCAAGGTGGAGACAGGGAGGAGGAGTGTTACTGTGTAAAATGAGGTGAGCGAAGGGGCTAATTCCACACACACACACACACACACACACACACACACACACACACACACACACACACGGCATCTGCACGCACCAATGGATACACTTATCTGTCGGGATTTATTTGTACTTTTTTTAAAAGGTAAAATGCAGATTAATTTATTTTATTTTAATTAACAAATAATTTGAGTTTTCATTATTTCTTATGGGAAATGATGATTTGCTTTACGAGTTTTTTGGAACACGAGCCCACTTCCGGGACGAATTATGCTTGTAATCCAAGGTTCCACTGTACATTTCCAACAAATGTAATAGGGATTTGTTACACTTGGGGAACAATTGGGAAATCTTGTGGGATTTTTATATTAAAAGCTGCAGATTTGTGGTTTATTACTTTACAACCTTAAAACTCCCTTAGAACCTACGTCAATGACTTGGCACAGAGCAAGCGCGCACCTCTGTGGGACCCCACGCCTCCCTCCAGCAAATTCTGTTAGATGGTAAGACTGCACTGACATAAAAGGGAGCCAACAGATAATACCTTTTCACTGGCAGGGGAACCTTTAGCTATACAATAAAATCCCAAGTGTTGATTTAACTCTTTCAGAGTATATTTGAGTCCACACTCTCAGTGCTAATTCATTGCTGGAGAATTTGCTGTATACTACTAAGAAGTCAGCGGCATTCAGTCTCCTAACACCAGTGCTGGGTTGAAAGATGGAGGTGGACCAGGGCAGACAGCTCCATTTTCCTTGGATTATAGCCAGAATGTGGCCAGACATGGATTTGTGGTCCACAGGTGAGAAGTGTGTAATTATAGTTGAATTGACTGTGCCATGGGAGAAAGGTTTGGAGGCATCCTAACAGAAGAACCAGGATAAATACGCTGACCTGGGAATTTGGGAAGGGAAGGTGGATGGTTTGTTTGGAGATGGAAGTTAGAGGCTTTGTGGGAGCCACAGCAACACGCCTCCTCAATGACTTAGGGTTCTGGGGAGCCCAACTACACCAGGTAACCGAGTATCAGAAAAGTCAGAGAAAGCAAGCTTTTGGCTCTGGATGAGAAGATGCTATAAGACATGGGAAGCAAGTAATGCTTGAAGATGGTTAGCTACAGGCAGTGTCAGTCGATATCAGTCACTGAGTGCTGCTCCACCACCAAGAAATGTTCTGGGTTAAGGGCGAAACATTTATTTGTAGTAGTACCTTGCCGATGACCCAGCAGCTAACCAAGTATGACTCTGGAAAGCTTATGCTGGTCGGTTTTAACACACCACATCCTCACAATGATAGGATAATATCAAATGTCCTCACAGTGATATGAATTTGTTGCATATCCTCAAAATGACCAGATCCTCACAATGATATGATGATATGTCAAACGTACTCACAATGATAAGAAAATGTTAAATGTTACAAGATGTTGCCAAATGTCTTTGCGATGACTGGATAATGTCAAACTCTCACAATCACTGGGTCCTCACAATGATAAGACAATGTCAAGTGTCCTCATAATGATAAAAAGTTTTACATATCCTCAAAACTCACCAGGTCCTCAAAATGGTCCTCACTGACAAAAAGTGATCACAATCAGACACTTACAATGATTGGAAGGTGCCAAGTGTCTTCACAATCATCCAGTCCTTCCATAAGATACAAATGATTTTTTTTGTTTACCAATGATAAGGTTAGGGTTAGGTGTACACATATTATTAAACAACTACAGCTGTCATTATGTCAAAGAAAGGTCCTCACAAAAATTGAAAAACCACCCTGTGTGTGAGATATGTTTTGGAGACATTTCTTACACTGATGCCAAATATCCTCACAATTACAAGAACTGGTCAAATGTCCTCACATTGATTAAATAATAATAGTCAAACATGCTCAAAATCTCAAGGTCCTCATAAATATTGGACAGGATCAAGTGTCCTTAAAGTGATTGGTAGGACATGACACTTTATGATAAATGGGTTCTCAAAATGATAAGACAGTGTCAAACGTCTTCATAGTGATTAGAATGTATCACGTGTCCTCACATGTCAGCAGGTCCACAAAATGATAAAATGCCCCCACAATGACAAGATAGTGTCTAACGTTCTCAGAATGATTGCAAAAATATCAAGTGTCCTCGAAGTGATCGAAAAGTGTCACATGTCCTCAAAATAATAGGACTGCATCAAGTGTCCTCAAAGTGATCGAAAAGTATCACATGTCCTCACAATCAGCAGGTCCTCAAAATGATCAAATGATCACAATGACAAGATCATGTTGAATATCCTCACAATGAGTGGAAAATGCAAACATTTCCCCCACAATCAACAGATCATCACAATGATATGATGATATGTCAAACGTACTCACAATGATAAGAAAATGTTAAATGTTACAAGATGTTGCCAAATGTCTTTGCGATGACTGGATAATGTCAAACTCTCACAATCACTGGGTCCTCACAATGATAAGACAATGTCAAGTGTCCTCATAATGATAAAAAGTTTTACATAACCTCAAAACTCACCAGGTCATCAAAATGGTCCTCACTGACAAAAAGTCATCACAATCAGACACTTACAATGATTGGAAGGTGCCAAGTGTCCTCACAATCATCCAGTCCTTCCATAAGATACAAATGATTTTTTTGTTTGTTTGTTTACCAATGATAAGGTTAGGGTTAGGTGTACACATAGTATTAAACAGCTACAGCTGTCATTATGTCAAAGAAAGGTCCTCACAAAAATTTAAAAACCGCCCTGTGTGTGAGATATGGATTGGAGACATTTCTCACACTGATGAAGGGTTTTTGAAGATCGTGGATTAAAACTAGATGGGCTGCAGCTGGTGAGCCACTTCAGCCCTGGGATGAGGGTCGGGTACCATAAATGATGAGGGAAAGGAAGAGGAACGCTGTATTCAAGCTTGCATCCCTGCATGTGTGAATGTGTAGGTGTGTGTGAGTGTGAGTGGGCATATACCAGTGGAGCGTGCGTGTGTGGGATGACGGAAACAAGTATACACTAGAGACTACCGTGGCTGAGAAACAGGCAACGTGTGGGATGAGTTTGTCTGGCCTCTCCTCCCCGAATGGACATGTCCATCATGATTAGCAGGATGGCAACCATCCAGCTTCATTCTGTCTCTCTTTCTCTCTGTGTCTCTTCCTTTTTTTTTACAAGGTACACAGTTACGGATTAAAAATCAGCCAGCGTGAGAGCGCAGAAAATACAAAGAGAATGTGGGTTTGTTTTTGTGATTTCCAGCCTGATGGGAGGTGGCACCTCCGTAAACAGAGCTGCTCGAATTTCTCAGACCATTTTATGAGATTCTCTCCCCACGGATGATTACACAAGATTTGTTCCTTAGATGGCATTATGCATGGCATCAGTGTCTCACCTGGCTCTTTCCTCCAGGGCCACCAACATGCAAAAGGGGCGTAAGTTCACAACCCAAGGCTGCGAGGAAACCCATTACTGATACAGGGATGCTGCACCATGCCTGACCCTGTGCTCTGACTCAGTTCTTATAATACCTAGGACATGCAAATACAGCACTTTGCTGTAGTGGGGAGGATGAAATGCGTTACATCACAACACTTGATGGCATTTGGACTTTAACAATATGTAGAATGATATAGCTCCAGTGGCGTGGCAGAAAAAAAGGATTGAAAGAAGAAAGACAAAGGAAATAAGGATGGGAGAGAGAAAACGTAAAGTAAAAAGAATGAAAAAAGTGGGTTTAAAAAGTGAACAAATCACTGTAGAATATCTTGAAGTCTAAGTTCTAATGCTCGGCCATGGGGTCAGGATTAGGTTATGGTCTACTGATCGGAAGGTCCCAAGTTCAAACCCCAGGACCCACCTAGTTGATACTGTTGGGCCTTTGAGCAAGACCCTTATCCCTCAACCGCTAAGATATATAATAAGATAAAGTCGCTCTGAATAAGGGCGTCTGTCAAATGCTGTAAATGTAATGTAGACATCCAGGGGACAGTGGTGGCACCAACTGCTAAGTCTTTGAGTTACTAATCAAAGTTTGGGGCTCAAGACCAGTTGCAGCCTATAATAATCTCTAAAAAACAAAAAAACTGTAGAATAGTTTAACGTAATTGCGATGGATGAACACCCTGTCCAGGGTGTACCACACCTCGTACACATGGAGATAGATGCCAGGCCCCATGGCGACTAGGATACGCACTTTTTTGTAACATGCTGTGTAAATTCTTTCTTTAAATTAATTTAATCGAAACATAGGCAGCACTAGATGCTGATTCACAAAAGCATGAACCAGAAGGCCAGACATCTTGGCACTGTGCCTTTAATGTGTTTCACACTGACACACACACACACACACACACACACACACACACACACACACACACACACAAGGTATTAAATGCTTCGCTTAATACATTTGAAAAGGTCAACAGGAGGCGTCTGTGCAGAAACAAGGTGAGCTGACAGAAAAGCTGAGCAATAATATCCCGCAGCAGTTGATAAGCAAGCTCAGGTATGAGATTTCTCAGTACAGACACATTTACATGCACCTCACGTGAGCGAGGTCAGGTCTTTACCCAGAGAGCGTCAGCTCGATAGTCCAGCGGTGTGATGAACAGTTCCTTATTGGACAAAATGGTTCTTTATCTTGAGGTCACTTCTGGCGATTCGTCCACTTCCAGTCACTATTCACAAGTTCAACTGTAGGTCAAGAGTGCAAAATCGATCCTAAACCACTTGTTGACAGCCGTTTGAAATCAACACACTTAAAGCTAGTCAAAAGTAGCAAAGAACTTTCTAATACAGATCTTTTCGTTCTTCATGGTCAGGATGTACTGGATCCATGATCCGGGTTTTATACTGAACTCACTGGCCAAAAGATGACTATTAATTTTCTATAACAAAAGTTATACAGCTATATGTTGCTTCTTGCTCTCTGTGTAAATGTCTCTGTGTACTCATTCTGTAACCTCTTTCCAGTCACTGCTGGAATGTTAGTTGGACATTGACATTGACATTAGCTGGAATGGAATGTTAATGTTAGTTATATCGAACCAGTTGACCTGACAGGCCAAGTTTTCCAAAGCACCGCTCATCACATCAAACTCTCTCTGTCTTTCCACTGAAGATGATCTTATCTTTGTGCTAGATAATGTCTAATGTCCTTACAGTGATAAAAAAAAAGTGTCACGTGTCCTTGCAATCATCAGGTCCACACAATGGTAGGATAATGCCAAATATCCTCACAATTACAAGAACTTGTCAAATGTCCTCACAGTGATTAAATAATGATAGTCAAACATGCTCAAAATCTCCAGGTCCTCATAAATATTGGACAGGATTAAGTGTCCTTACAGTGATTGGTAGGACATGACACTTTATGATAAATGGGTTCTCAAAATGATAAGACAGTGTCAAACGTCTTCACAGTGATTAGAAGGTGTCACATGTCCTCACATGCCAGCAGGTCCACAAAATGATAAAATGTCCCCACAATGACAAGATAGTGTCTAACGTTCTCAGAATGATTGGAGAGTGCAAAAATATCAAGTGTCCTCGAAGTGATCGAAAAGTGTCACATGTCCTCAAAATAATAGGACTGCGTCAAGTGTCCTCAAAGTGAGCGAAAAGTATCACATATCCTCACAATCAGCAGGTCCTCAAAATGATCAAATGATCACAATGATAAGATCATGTTGAATATCCTCACAACGAGTGGAAAATGCAAACATGTCCCCACAATCAACAGATCATCAGAGTAATCAAATGTCCCCGGAATGATAGGACAGTCTCATGTGTCCTCACAATCACGCAGTACTTACCGTAGACAATAAGAATGCCATTTCAGCACTTTTATATGTAACAATTATAAGAACCAAAACCTTTATCTTTGTTTACCAATGTTAAGTTTATGTCAAAAACAAAACCATCACATTGATTTGAAAAAAAAAAAAAAAAAAGTGTGTAAGATGTGGAGCAGAGACATTTGAGTCAGTGAGAACTTTAAAAAAAACCTTCTTCACCTGCACCATGATTTCTAATTATGTCTTAGAATGACATGAATGTTCTAATGTTGACTGTGTTTATACTGTGAATATATTTCTTGCTGAACACAAGCCGCAGCGGGCTTTAAAAAATAACAGATGGCTCTTATTAAGCAAAAAGTATTGACCTTGCTGTTTGCTTGTGGACCACGGACCTGCTGGTCATGTGTAAGAGGATGTCTAAAAAGAGCTTTAGCTTCCAGTTATCTGATTTATACAACCCACTCAGGAAACTTCCTCACCTAGCAACAGTAGGGGACAGTGAGAGCAAAACACACACACACACACACACACGCACACGCACACACACACAGTCACTGTCCATCAGTCCTTCGCCCAGAGTGAACGGCTGCACAAGCAAAATGTGATTTGAGGTAAAATGGACATCGCTGTGACAGGATCAGGGCAACTGAGGAAGCGTGAGTGGATTAAAGTGTGAAGTCGGCTTGACAGCATAACGCGTCAAACAGCTACGGTCTACAAACACAATAGCGAAAGATCATGTAGTTTATAGGAAAAAATTGATAGCGTTTTAGCCAACATTAAATCTGACATTCTGAGCAGGAGATCTCACATATTCCATTAAAATCCCAGGATTCCTCCTGACTTTACTCCTTCATGTTCTTCTTCTAATGCATTATAAATGTACGCACGGAGCTGTATGATAAGCCCTCCAGAAAATGTAGTTAAAGCAGAGTTTTAAATTATTTTGATATGTAATACACTTCAGAATGGACACCTTGATAAGCTTCGAAGTTAAAACAAGTATATTCTGTTTCTGAGTTCCAATGTTTTTTAAACTGATAAGGGTTCTTAGCTTGAAAATTGTGTTAGACTAAAAATCATTATTGTGACTCATTCTTTTACTCACTGTCTACACCGGTTACACCGTACTGGTCCAGGGAGACTCAGGGTACGAGGCGGGGTACACCCTGAATGGGGTGGCAAGTCCATCTCCGGGCACAAGCATGCACACATCCACACACTACGGGCAAACTGGAAATGTCAGTTAGCCAAATCTGCATGTCTTTTTTTTTTTTGGGGGGGGGATTTTCCCCCGATTTTCTCCCTAATTTAGTCGTGTCCAATTCCTCCCCGTCACTAGGGGGCTCCCACATTAAGGCTACTACTACCACTCAGTCAGGAGGGCCGAAGACTATCACGTGTTTCCTCCGAACCACGTGACGCCAGCCACCGCATCTTTTCGAAACTGCTTGCTCACGCACCGTCGGGGGCGGCGTAACACACTCGGAGGACAGCGCTATCCGCTCCTTCCGCTTGCCCCTGTACAGCCGTGATTAATGTGAGAGCACTAAGTACCTCTCGTCCTTCCCCTCTGAGAGAGCTCGGCCAATCAGCTCTCTCTAGACCTCCGGCTGCGAGAGGTTACAGCATCACCAGGGAATCGAACTGGCGATCTCCGGATGATAGGACGAGCACTCTAATCTGCATATCTTTAAACTGTAGGAGGAAACCGGAGTACCTGAAGGAAACCCACCAAGCACGGGGAGAACGTTCAAACTCCATACACACACAGACCAGAAGGTGGTACTATTTAAGGGTCCATAAAGAAGACTCAGCTTGAGTGCTCAATTTTTAGACAGGGGTCCATGAGGAACTCCATTTAGAAAGTAAAAACCCTGCACCAAGCCAAAGAATCATTTTGGAATCCCTGAAACAACATTCTGATCCAAAGATTTCCTCAGGGTTCTAGAATTACTGTGATCTTTAAAAAAAAAAAAAAAAAAAAATTAATTGCTCTCATACACAGAATTTTTTTTCTCAGGTTCTTAGCTATCTAAAAGGGTTCTATTGTACTTGGAACTCTTACTTAGAAGCTTTTCCTAAAAAAGGTTAGAATCTAGAACCCGTAGGTATTTTAGATTTTTCTTGTGTTATTAATGTCTTTAAGACCCATTGCTTACGCTTTGAATTGACGGGAAGTTTGTTCATGTATTTTTCATTAAGCGCCTTCTTTTAATCAGTGGATCTGGGGACTATCCCGGGAATACTGAGTATTAAAGGTAGCATAATTCCAAACAGATATTAACTTGATGTCAGGAGTGGCTGCCTGCTAAGTGCGAAGGTAGAAAATTCATTTTATTAAACCTCATTAAACAAGCATACGTCTGCGGCTTTTATCTTAAGCAGGAAACTGACCGCGGCGTTGAATACCAGTGATCTTAGTTGTCATGTAGGTCAGCTTGATTTATTATACTGTTAACAGAAATAATAGTATAATAGTATAATAATTATAATAATAACAGAGTTCTTTGGCTCAGTGATCTGATGTAAGGTTGATGTCCTGGTGAGGAATCGTCACATGGCGCTCACACGACTCCAGCAACAGAAATTTTGAGAGGAATGACATGATGTACAGATTTCATTTTCGCCGACACACATACAGTACTGTACATGCACTCACAATAAAAAAGAAATTCTCTAGAAACCTGTTGCTGCACATGAATGCTCAAGCCCATTAGCATGCTTTTATTTATTACTCCATTATCACGACTAAGAGAGAAAAATTTGTTCTATAACAAATTACGGCACTTCATGATTTAAACATACGTCTCGCTGCTCCGTGGCACTTTCATCTTCGGCCAGGTGATCAATTAAGCATCTGGGGAATGATGTGTGCAGCAATCTAAAGGAATTGCAGTATAATTCACATAAGCAAAATGAAACTGTACAAAAATAACACTGGCCCAGCATCATGGTATTATTATTATTATTATTATTATTATTATTATTATTGTATTGATGGTGACTTGAAACCTCTAAGATGATGTTGGCATGGTTTTATGAATTCTTTAAATAAACATTAGAAACCGGAATCGAATCACCAGGTTTCCCCTGATACGATGATATCACGATGCCTAACTGCAGATTCAATTTGTTTTGTGAATCTGGATTTTTTTTTTTTTTGGGCAGATTTACTAACAAGTCTATATAAGCATAGTAAGCTAGAATATGCTGTGCTGTCTGAGAATTGTGTGTCTGCAGGATTACAGATGAACGGCAATGTTTTACAACCTCAAACGCAAACATTTATAAAAAAAAAAATTATAATAATAAATAAAAATAAAATACCCCCCCCACACTGCCCCCCGAAATATATAGCAAGACTTTATAGCAATGTTTCTTTTGTGTCTTCCTATAACAATTACGTACGCCACCACAAAATAATCCACAAATGCTTTAAAATCAGAAAAAAGGCTTTCTCAAAGGTTCTTGAAGTAGCTATAATTCATTTCAGTTCTGATCTATACCACAGGGAACGCTTTGTGATAGGGAAACACTTTGAGGTACTGTAAGAGACCTCCCAGAAGAACAAGTCAAAGAACCCTTAACCCTTAACCCTGGGATGTTTTTATGATGGTAAGGGCTTAGCTGAAAAAAAAAAAAAAAAAAAAGGGAAACCCTCTTTGGGAAACCCTACAACAAGTTGGCTTCTGGAAACAACAAAGGACTTGAAATGCTTAATACTGAAGTTGTAATTTTTCACTTTTTCTTTTCAACTTGTCTCTTCAAAAATCCTTTAAAGGTCCCATATAGAACCCTACATTAATCTCACAAGATCCATATTCTGATGCCGTACACCTCGTTCCTTCTACTTCTCCTGAACAACTTGGAACGTTGTTTGGTTTTCACTGTTTACTGAACTATATACAATATACAGTATAATTTAAAAACAATAAAAGCCTACTTGACTTGACAGCGTCTTTAAATGGGAAATAGCTTGCCAAAAGGGTCTCGTGGGGTCTCATGAGGCTACAGCATTTTATTGTAAAACAGTGACTCAATTAAAACATCATTAGGAAGTCAATAACTACGCGAACCTCTAGAACTCCTCTATTTTTATTTTATTTTTTGGCATAAAATGTAAGATTTCCACTAGAATTCATGAACATAAAAGAGTGCATAGTAAAATCCATGCATTCTGTATTTGTGTATTTCCAGCTCCTACAGTAAGAGCAATTAAACGTTTTACTTTAAATGAGTATCTACTTAACTTGGATTCGCTTATTAAAACAGGTTAAACCTAGAGCTTTAATCTTTTTTTTTTTTTTTTTTACTTGGAAACCCTTCTACATTGAACCTGAGCATCTCCACTCAGGGGCGGATCTAGAAAATTATTCATGGGGTGGCAAGGGGGTGGCATTAAAATTATGAGAGGTGGCAACACTGAAGCAAGCATCCTTGCATGTTTTTTGTGGATTCAAGGAACGCTATTCTTATTCGGTGTATACACTAGGGTGCACATTTTTATATTGTCCTATAAAAATGAAATAAAGGTCTGATGTGTGATTGACTTGAACCTGATATCTGGATTGGAACGTCAGATAAAAAAAAAAAAAAACTTTTATTTTTAAAACACTAGGACACTAGTGCTGGGGTGGCAAAAGGGGTGGCGAGGCTTTTTCTTAGGGTGGCAATTGCCACCCCGTGCCCCGTAGATCCGCCCCTGTCTCCACTATAGTGTGTGTGTGTATATATAGTGTGTGGAATTGTTAAAACTCCATGATTTTTCAAAATACCCTTAAATCTATTTTTGTAGTGTCATCAAATGACTTCACTATTAATCTCTATGACTGCATAAGATAAAATCCATGCACTGTTTTTTTTTTTTTTCATGCATGGATGAAAGGGTTCCTCATGGGTTCTTTGGGTGTTTCGTGCTCAAAGATGAGTGAAAGGGGTCTGCTTAGAACCACTCATTGGAGCCTCTTCCTAAAACAGGGTAGTTAGGAGCCCTAAATGTCAATTGATGATGATGATGATGATGATTAAAAGATTATAATAATAATAATAAGAGGAAGAAGATCACTGTCTTTTTGCGAGATGATGGTATGTTTTTGGTAACCCCCCCCCCTCACACACACACACACACACACACACCACCGCCACTACCCCCAGATCTCCCCCTGCTGACCCCATTGCCTTGTACTGGAGGTGGTAAAGTTTCCTACCTGTCGTCAGTCTGCCATTCTCCGAGCAACAGGTCTCGGAATCTGTAGCGCGGCGGCAGCGGCAGCACCTCCTTCTCCAGCTCCACCATGGCGCACCGCCGAGCCGAGCCTCACACACACACTCTCTCTCTCTCACACACACACACACACACAAGCACAACCCAGCTCACTTCAGCCTTTCACTTTCTTGTGGTTTGCCGCTGCAGTCCCGAGGCCATGTCTCTCCGCTGCGCATCTCACATTCAGTTGCGTCCGGGGTTGCCAGATTGCGCGGACAAAAATAAATAAATAAATAAATAAATAAATAAATAAAAATAAAAATAAATAAATAAATAAAAAATCGTTGGAAACGAGTCTAAAGTGTATCCAAGTGTGTCTGCGCTACACAAGCTTATATTCCCGGCTTTGCGCAAAGGGAATCCCCCAATCTGGCAACACCGAGTGCGTAAAACGCGCAATGGATCTCCGCTGGAGCATCACTGTACTTGAACCGGTTACCACCCCGAAGCATCAACTCTCTCTGTGTGTGTGTGTGTGTGTGTGTGTGTGTCTCTCTCTCTCTCTCTGGCTCTGGTAACACTCTGAACACAAATTCACTCTTTAGCAGGGACGTCGGGTAGGGGGGAAGGATGCTTATCAAACTAGTGCGCCTCCACAGGTTACCATAGTTACCGCGCGTGCTGTTTAGACACTCTTTAGTACAGCAGTGTGAACCGAAATGGCCATAAATCACAGTATTTCCACACTCTAGAGACAGTATAAACGCGCATGTCAAAATAATTACCTACAGTATGTAGGTATTATTATTATTATTATTATTATTATTATTATTATTATAAAATCCCACGTGCACATATATGTATACATACATTTATACTAATCATCACTTGAGAGCTTTCATACAGTAGATGTGTTCATACTTTTCAGGCAAAGCGACAGGTTTCAAAAGAAAAAGATGTTACACTGTAACCGAACCCAGAACCCTACACTTACAGCGCATTCATATCAGTCCATTAATCAGTTAAGAACCCCTTAGCGCTAAACAAAAAAATCCTAAAGAACCCCTTCATGAATATCTACTACAGTGACAAGATAATGCATTTGGACCGTTTGACTCGTCCTGGTGTCCCGCTTCTTTATCTGGTTGTCACATGGACGCCCCGTGTCGTCTTGCCTGGGATGCGTGTGGTGACTGGGGACGGTCCCACTTTTCCACGAAGACGGTCCTGGCCTCGGCTGATGCTGACAGCTGTTTCTCCGAGGACTCGTGACTGCAGTCGCTCGATAGTTCAGGACTGGAATTTCCTACAGTCTACCTGAGCCTCCAACAACGAACTGGACTTAAATCTCCTGTTATACTGAACTTCCAGCCTCCTAACGCACAGTATGACTGCTGATCGATCCCTGCTATCCGTTATCACCCAAATGAGGAAGGGTTCCGTGTTGAGTCTGGTTCCTCTCAAGGTTTCTTCCTACTGCCATCTCAGGGAGTTTTTCCTTGTCACTGTCAGGCACAATCTGATCATTTTGATTAATACACATACACATTTCATACAAACTTCAATAATTCTTTGGATTGTGTAAAGCTACTTTGCGACCATGACAATTGCTAAAAGTGCTACACAAATAAACTTGAATAGAATAGAACTGAATAAAGAACATTTTAGAGTTTGCATTTTTAGAACATTTGCAAAATGTGCACAATAAGATCCATGTACTCTCCAGTTCTGCTTGGAATCCTTGCTGTTACACTCTTTCTAAAGGAGGATAAGATTAGAGCTGTAAATTGGGATGTCTCTTTGGGAAATACTTCTACAGAACCCCACATTAAAGCCCTGTTTTTTGGGACGTCTCTTTGGGAAACACACAACAACCGCCGGTTGACAGAAAAGGTTCCAGGAACTTCTTAATAAGCAGAGAATTTATTGGATATGCTCTCATATACCAATAGTGTTTCTCAAAAGTCGTTTGGGTGTTTATGATTCCTTCCTACCTGTAGAGGGTCTACTTACACCTCTCACTTGGAAGCTCTTCCAATGCATTTTAAAGTGTTTTCGTCCCTGTTGGAAAACCAGAAAGGGTCCACACACCACCTGATGCTAGAGCTTTTTTCTCATGAGACAGGTTTCAAGGTAGAATGAGCCACTAAACCCCAAAGGAACCCTTACAACCCTTTTTTCTATAGCATTAAATGGTTCCACCAACTGACAAAACAAAAACAAAGAACAATTCAGGGTTTATGGATTTAATATTTGCAAAAGCATACCAAGCAAAAAAAAAGATCTCTTTTGAAAAATTGTTCTATAAAAATCTTTAACTGTTCTTTAGGCAGTTGACAGTTCATTCCTGAGAAACCCAGTGAAAAGTTTTCTTAAAGAAGGGTTTTAACAGTTTTAACATTCTGAAAAGAAACCAGGGCTTATCAAAAATACATGGAAGGGAATTAATAAGGGACTAACCCTCAGCTAGAGATGGAACAGCTGAGTCACAAACCGTCAAAGTTCTTCCGGTTGATAAAAATGAAAAAAGTGATGTAATACCTTCACTATTCACCAGATTTTAATGTAAATACCATCACACTCATATTCGGTTTCGATTCCAACAAACAGAGATAGACAGAGACAGCTAAAACAATAATGTCCCAGTACTTATGATCTTATACTGTATATATTGCACTCAAAAGCCTATTTAATTTACAATTAGATATGATTATTATTCATAAATATACAGTATTAACTATATACATAGAAACCATAGAACAATATAACCTACTGTATGTGCTTAATTATGAAGCACTTTATACTTATAAATGGAACAGCTCTCTCTTTCTCTCGCACATCTATCTAACTCTTTTATCAGTCTACCTATATATAGATGTCTGGCACCAACATTCCAAGTCACGTAAAGTCACCATTCTTCTGTATTCTGATGCTCGGTTTGAACTTCAGCAGATCACCTGACCACATACAGTTTACTGTACATGCATATAGTTGCTGCCCTGCGATTGGCCGCATATGTATTTGGGTTAAAGTGCAGTTGGACGGGTGTACCTAATCAAATGGCCAGTAAGTGCATATCACCCCAAGGCTGTTTACGTTATAATGAATTATTAATGTTCATAAATATTACATGCCACCCCACTTCTTTATCATACACCCTCTTTCCCCATCTTACAGATGTTCATCTAAAAAACAAATTCATATTAAAATGTAAAAAAGCTGAAAATGTTACATTATAAAGTGTAAAAATAAATCTGTTTTTTTTTTATCCCATTGTATACTACTACTGAGATATTTAGTCATTTAACTAATATAAAAATATACTAAGGAAAAAATTACCCTCTTACTATTTGCTGTCATGTCACTTGGACAAACCTACAACTGGGAGCGAGGATTTTTGGAAATCTGATCTATAATCGTTTGGCAATGTTGCCAGTTTTGACATCATGTTTTATTGATGGGAGCGATAATTAATTTAAGTGATTTTAATTGTCAAGAATCCCTTAAATACGCTATGGTGCATGCTTTGTCTGCGCATCCTGGCAACTGCTGTGTAGCAGAACCTCACTTGCATACAATGCAGATAACTGGGCATGCTCACAACATGGTTGTGTATCGTTAAATGGAACGAGACTTATAGCTGACCAGTAAAGAAAAGAGATCAATTTTCATCATTATTTTGAAAGCTACCAACTTGATTTAGCGCAGTGGAACTGCAGAAGCTTCTTACGAGTCTCAGTTGAATTTTGCAATGCACTTTTACAGGGAATGAAGTTTGTGGAATTTGGCCCTGGTTACTTACTTTATACTCTTGTTCTAGGTGACAAACTTTAAAGTTAGTGACCAAGACCTATAGTTATTACTCACTAAAAAATTTTATCATATCAATAATTTTTTCAAATAATTTTTTAAAATATAATTAATAAATATTATACCAATTAATTGATCATCAATTATGGAATGGTTACAGACTCCCATAAACACTGATCAGACATAACATTATGACTTCCACAGGTATCAAAGGCCAGACCATCCAGTCGGAGCCAACAAAAAAAAAAAAAACACAGATCACTGAAATAACTGAATGTTGGCCATGAAAGAAAGGCACCAGAACACCCACAGTTCACTGCACACGTGGCCCAGCAGGCAAAGAGGCCAAGGCTGAACTCCAAACTCCTCAGATCCCAATCCAATCGAACACCCATGCAACACCCATTAGACAAACAAGTCCGATTCATAGCACCCAAAAGGATCCACCGCCAACATCCTGGTTCCAGAAGCCACAGCACACCCCAGAGGTCTTCTGGAGCCACCCCAATGTCACAAGCAGAACCCAAACCCTAGGTGGTTTTAATGTTATGGCTGATCTTTTTGTGTGTGTGTGTGTGTGTGTGTGTGTGTATATAGAAATAATGAGGTAATAATTTATATTATTATTATTTACATGTATATATAAATGCAAAAAATCTCTTTATTTCACAATTATTTTATTCTATAAAACTTCCCAGCAAATATAAAAGCAAAACCGTACTGTACTAAAACAGATTTAGCAAAAATGCTAAGTAATAAATCAACAAAAAATGTTAAAGTGACATTATTAGACTATATGGTGTCTTATTGTACTATAGAAGTTTGTAGGATGTGATTTGGGACACAGCTATTAACGCAGGCTCTGTTCTCCAGCCTGCCCTCTAGTGGCCAACTCAGGTAGAGCCGCACTTTATTCCCTGGGTCAGCTTTGATTTATGTAAATCAGCAAGTCCTCTTCAGTCCAGACCATAAACATGTAGCTCAAGAGAAGCTTTAATGAAAGAAAAACTACAACTGTGACTGAATCCCTGATGAGTAGAATGGGAAGTACTGATTTAAACAAAGAAAAATGCTGTATATAATCCTGGTTGTAAGAAAAATCTGAAAAATTAACTTTCTCCTAAAATTTCTCATATTGTGTGTGTGTGTGTGTGTGTGTGTGTGCGTGTGCATGTATATGTGTGTTTGTCTTAAACTAAAAGACATGGCTACAGAATCAATTAAATCTGACTTAAAAAAAGAAAAGCATATGCAACTTTCTTGACCGCTCTATTTTTATAAAAACACAATAGATTTGCAACCAGCAGGAAAGATATAAAAAAAGTTTGTGAAAATAAATATATGCAGCAATAGAAAAGAATTTCCCAATGCTACGTGCACCAGTTAAAAACAGACAATGACTGGATAAAAATAATCATCAGTCTTGAGGTCACTAAATTAGGACCAAAGAGAACATCTGGACAGATGTATAGCCTGGAAACAGGAAGTCTGTCAGCTCAAAAGGGAAGCAAACCAATGCTTCCATCATTCTGAGTCATAGCATTCAGAGTTCGTCCTGAACGTCTTTACGGTCCAGAGTGATGTTGACGGATGCGAGAGCGTCCACGGCCCAGCTTGGGTATTGCTCTGCGCTGGGGAACATCCTCCTCATGAAGCTGCGCACAAACTCGGGGAAGCGCTGCTCGATGATGCTCTGCCGCACCGAGCGCATGAGAGTCAGCTGCAAGGATTACCGCAAACAGCAGAGTGGTCAGAGGTATGGATGTGGAGGAAATATCGAATAATTTAGAAAGCATTCCTATCAATAACAAGATAATGATCATCATAATAATAATAATAATAATAATAATAATAATAATAATAATAATAATGTGGATAAAATAAGCAGGTCTGAATTAAAGTTAAAGTTCAATATAATAACAATATAATTTACAAAAAAAAAAAAATTGAAGAACATTCCCAAAAATTAAATATGTTAATTAATTTTGTAAATTTTCTTACAATAATAAGATACACAAGTATTACATCCGAAAAAAAAATCTTTAAAATCAATAAAGATAATTAGATTTTAGCAAATTTTATACAGTAGGTGATCCAAATTAATAATCCTAATAAAATAAAAAAATACATTTAAAATTAATGTAAGTAATACATTTAGAAAACATTTCGTGTTAAGAGTTTAGAGATATAGAAAATAGTTTTAGCTACTATTAAGATACTAAGTTTAGTATAGAATACAAAAGAATTAAATAAGAAAAAGATCTATTGCCTGTTATATTATTTTCGTCATAATTAAAGCTGCGCTACTAAGTCAAGAAAGTTTCAGATTAAAAAATAAATAAATAAAGCAATAATTCAGAGAAAAAATTATTATTTTGAAAAATTTTAATTAGTTTTTTTTTCAGAGTGTGTACGTTTAGAAGTAAACAGAAAGAAAGTTTCTCTAATAATACCGTAAAACTTTGTTATTAACATCTTGGATTTTTTTTCTTGATTCTCACAATAGAAACTTTCTTCTTATTATTAATACTCATCACTTAATTCGGATCCAAAAAAGTAATTTACTAATTACTCAACAACTTCCTTCATTCAAATAATACCCTGTTACTTCTCACTCACTCACTCACTCACTGACAGTATACCGCGTTATCCTACGTACAGGGTCGCAGGGTCCAATCCATCACAAGGGCACACGCACACACAGACGCACACTACAGGCAATTTTGGGAACGGATTGAGAGAGGAAACTGGCGCACCTGAAGGAAATCCACCAAGCATAGGGAGAACAAGCATTTGAACCTGGACACTGGAGGTATTAAGCCACAGGCTCACCAGTAATCCACCATACCGCCAATTACAATTTCAAGAACCTACCATTTTGCAGAAATAATGAAATGTGCTCATGCGATAATTAGTCTATATTTATTATATATTTATAATTTTGAGATAATATTATTAGAGAAACTTTACCGTAACAAATCATTCGGATAAACCTTCACAGCCATAGTAAATGTTGAAGAATGTTAAATTATTAAGGATATAATACATTATTACAATAGATGCTTCTCCTGCTACCACTGTAACCCCTGAATCGGACTGAGCCATATAGATAATGGATGAATTGATAACTGTTATGATGACATAGTGGACTACATTAAAATTCCAAGATCCCATTGCTAACATAATCGTTATGATAAATGGAGTAGGAACTGAACTTGGGTAGATTTAGATATCAAGTAATCATTTTAAAAAGTACTTTTAAAATGTTTTTTTTTTTTTTTTAAAAAGTGTGAAAAAAAAAAGAAGTGAAAAGACTTCACTGCATTTCATCGTCTGTACCTGGTAGGAGATGTTGTGGATGGTGATGTGATGCATGGCGGCTGTGTCGCTCTTAAACAACGCGTGCAGATACGCTCGACTGTGTCTGAGGATCACAAGAGGAGAGAATAAAAATCCCATCAGCAGAGGAATGAAGGAAGAAAAACATCCTTCAAATTTAGAGTAAAAATTTGCTCCAAAAATGACTGAGGAACTTTTTTTTTTTTTTTTCATAAGTGTCTCATAAGACACGAAGTAATAATTTGTACAAACTAAATAATAATTTTGTATTTCTTATAAATACAAAAATTTAATTAGAATTTTTCTCTTAGAAACAAACAGCAAGTATAAAATTTAATTATGTCTCTTTTAATCACAAAGACACTAAATACCAATTTTGAGGAAATAAATAATAAACCGTGGTTTGTTTTATAAAAATAAAACCTATTAGAAGAATCTCTCTAAATTATTATTTAGTTTTTCTAAGTGATTGCTTATAATAACTAAATGCTAAGCATAAACGAAATAATTCAGAGAATTCTCATTTAGAAAAAAAAAAGAAAAAGAAAAGAAGTGCACAATAGTAGTCAAACCGATTCTTATAACACAAATAAAATCACTAATATAATAAATTTAGAGAAATTTAGAGAAAGCGTCTTGTAATAAACTAAAAAGAAGTTAATTACAGGAGTAGCTCAGTGGGTAAGACATTGGATCAGGAAGGTCACAGGTTCAAACCCCAGGATGATCAAAATTCGCTGAGCACGGCCCTTAATCCTCAACTGCTGATGTATAATGCGATAAATGCTGGAAATGTAATTGTAAAAATGAAGTAATCTACTGCAGGTAATCTAGAGAAAGCTTTCTGAAGTTAAAATTTTGTAAAACTTTCTTATAATAATAATAATAATAATATTATTATTATTATATTATTATTATTATTATTAATAACAATAACAACAACAACATCCTGTAATAAGAATAAAATAAAGGGTGTTCAAGTCAAACCCGGGATTTGTGATGAAATAAATGAAGGCGTAAAGGCAACGCTCTACCTCTACAAAAAATGTTCGACCTTGATGGTATCCAAGCACTAGTGAGACTCTGAGATAAGTGCATTAGTGTAGCAGGGGATTATATAAAGAAATAAATGGAGTTTTTGCTCTCGGAACTGTGTTCTCTTATACTGCACAATCAAAAGTCCCGGTTTGACTTGAACGCCTGTCGTATCTTTTCTAACCCTAGTTCTTTGTTTTGAACAGGAAAATCACCCAGAATGTAGGTGAGGAAAGTCCAGAGAAGTATATTTATTTTATAAAGTGAACGCAGACAGCAGACAATGATGAAAACGGCAGAAATTCCTACCTCTTGCAGGTCGGACACTCGCAGTCGGGGTCTATGGGCTGGAAGTCCTTTGCGTACTGTTTCTGTTTGATCTGCAGAGAGCCCCAAGGGACCAGAGCCGAGCCAAACCTCTGCAAATGTGACATTTGCGTCTATTAAAAACTGAGCAGAATGCCTGTCTATTACCTGACCCTAAAAGAACTCGAACTGCACAATACATTTACAAATCTACTATATGATGATTAACAGTGATGACAGCTGGTTTAGTAATATACGTACACAAATAGTGTGTAATTGTGTGTGACAATGCAAATAGTGTAATGCTAAGCATCACAGGAGGATTTATAACAATATCCAGAATTGTACTTTTTGAGCAAATGTCACAAGTGTTATGATGTTTTTTGACAAATGTGAGGACTAGTTGAATTGTGGCATTTCTAAAAAGCACTATATTGTGTATAGTGCGTGTGAAAAGACATACAGCTGTGCGAGTCGGGAAAACACAATCAAACATGTCACAGCCCAGAGCGACACACACCACCAGGTCCACGGCATAGCTGGAACACATATAAACATCATCGATAAGTGGGAGTTTTCAGAAGAAAATGGCATGCAAGGCACCACAAAGTCTACCTTCCACTCATGATTCATGAAGTACACTTTCAAACTATTAAAACTTGTGCCATCCGAAATCAAACCTTGAATAAGATCACAACATCTGATCTAATGCAGTGAATATCCAAATTAACCACTACTCCCTCCGCACCCTTACAATCAAGGGAACATGAAGTTCCCCCCAGAGAGCTCTTTGGGTGGAGAGTACATGATGCAGTGCCCTATAGGCTCCGCTACATGAGAGAAAATATGATATGCCCTCTAGGGCGATCTTTCAGTAGCAAATAAATTATGCAATACCCTATAGGTGTCCCCTAAATGCAAGATGGAGAAAAAAAAAAAATTCCGGAATGCTCATTAAGTGGAGAATACATGATGTAGTGCTCTACAGTATTTCCTACATGTGAACATAAATGACGCGATGCCCTGTAGGCTCCTCTAAATGCAAGAAATCTTGATATGCTCTCTAGAGTGTTTTGCCAGGAAACTGTACATGATGTGTTGCCCCACAGGCTGCCTTGTATGTGAGAAACCAAAGCGCCCTCTAGCATGATCTTACAATGTAGAACAGATGATTAAGTGCCCTATAGACTCCCCTAAGTGTGTGGGAACAATGTGTCCTCTAAGGTAACCTTACAATGGAGAATACATCATGCAGTGCTCTATAGGCACCACCAAATGTGAGAAAGTATCCTCCAGTGTGACCTTACAATAAAGAATACATAATGAAGTGCCCTATAGGATTTTGTACATGCAAGAATACCTTATGGAGCACCCTACTGGCTCCTCTAAATACAAGGAAAGAGGACCACATACTCTCCAGCAAGCCCTTCTGGTAGATTAAACCTGATGCAATGCCCTATAGGCTCCCCTAAAAAGTAAAGTGCCCTCTAGGGTTGCCTTACAATGCAGCATAGATGATGAAGTACCCGACAGACTTTCTTAAGTTTGAGGAAAACGTGCCCTCTAAGATGACCTTACGATGTAAAATACATGACGCAGTGCTCTATAGGCTCCGATAGCTGCAAGAAAGCATGATGACATGCCCTCATCTAAATGCAAGAGAACATTGATATTCCCTCTAGGGTTGCCCTTTTCAGCACCCGACAGGCTCCTATAAATGTAAGAAAACATAATGACATGCCCACAATGATGCCCTTTCAGTGGGAAATATATGACAGTGCCCTATAGGCTCTTCTAAATGCAAGAATACATGACACAGCACCCTATAGGCTCTTTGAAATGTAAAACATGAATGAAATGTAAAACAAGAATGAAAAACATGGTGACATGCCTTCTAGGGTTCCTTTTCAGTGAAGAATACATGATGCAATGCCCTATAGGCCCCCTACATGTCATAGATTATCCGCACTCTATAATGTGAGAAAATATGCCATATGTGCCTACACAGCCACCATTAGACATCTAACGTCGTCTTGTCAATCAAACCATCGCCTTATGACAGCTGTGAGGAATCCCAGCTGGCCTTACTCAGATGCCAGACTGTATCCCAAAGGTACCTTTTCACTTGCAGGTGCCATTTTGCACATGAGCAAGTACAAAACAAACAAACAAAAAATCACTGTAGCTGCCTGACAGATTACGTTTGGGAGAAACAAGGAAGCGAGTTTTACCCGACTCCCATCAGGTAGCGGGGCTTCTCTCTGGGCAGGCGGTCAGTGCTGAGAGTCACCATCTTCCAGAAGTCGTCCTTCTCCTCTCCGCCACTCAGACCACCGATGGCAAAGCCGGGTACGTCTCTCTTTGTCATCTCTGTAAGATAAAATCCATAATGCACACTCAAAAATATACATACACAAAAAAAAAAAAAACCCCACAACTTTCAGGATGAACAAAACACCTCAAGAACACACTGAGGTTAAAGGAAACCTCCGCCTACATTCTGAAGCACAATAATTGTTGTCAGACATAAACAGAGGACAGAAAGACTCGGACAGCGCTCACCATCCAGGCACACCTTGCGCAGCTCGGCGTTGAGGCCTCCCTGTATGATGGCGAACAGGTTTTGCCGATGTGGATTTTTATTGGCGGCAATGCAGCGGTCCAGCCAGCGCACGGAGCGACGCATGGCTTCCTCCACCCTCGGCCCCGTCAGCGTGCTACTCACCACGTCGTCCAGCTGCATCATGATGTCCGAGCCTGTAACGGGAGCCAGGTTTCACTTAGGAAAGACTTGAAGATGATCTTACATTATTTTTCTTTAAATTAAATAAATGGATACGTTATATGCAAAAATAACATGTTAGACTGACGCATGAAAACAGAAGGTCAGTGTATTGAACAGAAGGTCAGTGTATTGAAAAATCTCAGCAGTTGAAAACACACCTGTCTTAAAGTGGCTGATACACACGTCTTTACTCTTTTAAGGTTTTCAGGAAAATAATCTGCATTTTGATTTATTTATAAATGTTTTGGCTTGAATGTCTGAAAATTAAGCTCTTCAGTTTTCTGAGCACATTTAGACGAAAACGCCGAAATCATGTTTAATTTTATACTAAACTTACTTTGGCATTTTGTGCACTTAAGTTTTTTTCAAAGTGATATTTTGATTTTTATTTAAATCATCTATCAATTTTGCAAACTTTGAACAATCCCTGATAGTCTGAGTGTTTGGTAATCATGTAGTAGTCTTGTTCTGTCTGAAGTCATACCGAGGCTGTTCTGGATGGCGACGGACTGCTCGGGGGTGAGCAGGATCTCCTTTCCGTCGTACGGGGAGCGGAAGAGCACACCCTCCTCGGTCACCTCGGACAGCTCCACCAGGGACACCATCTGGAAACCTCCACTATCCTGACAGGAAGAAAAGAAGCCACAGGTTATGCTTAGTCGAATGATTTGAGCAATTCTTAATTCTGCCATTTGTTTAAAGGAGCAGTACGTAATTTTTAACTGCCTCCTGCTGCCTGGAAGGTGAACTGCAGCAACAACAAGAAAAAACGTCTGACCTGAACCACTGAATGAAATCGTGTTTTGCCGGCTAATCTGGTTTATTTCCTTCAAATCAATTTTATTTGAATCAATTAATTTTAGCAATGTATAAAAGTAGCTTTACAGGAATAAAAATTCTGAAGTTTTTGATGACTCACACATTAGGTATAAACCAGGACGAAGAAAAGGACACAGACCTGAGCGACTTTATATACACACACTGTATATGTTTTTTTTATTTTATTTAACTATGTAATTACAAGTTTAGAAAAAAAAAATCCCAAATCATAAACTGCAGCTGTAACAATAATTCCAAAACACACACACACACACACACACACACCAGTCCATCTCTTTGTACCCTGGTTAAAAGTCTAAGAATTCTAATTCCTCAATTTTTATTTTCCTTTTTTTTTTTTTTTTTTAATAAAACACACATTACTCACTCTGTTCTGTTTGAACAGTGATGCGTCTCATGATGGAGGTGATGCAGGAAGAGAAAGACTGAAACCTGCAGTAAAGGGAGGTGTGGGTGTGCTGGTCTTACCGTCAGGAGGTTTCGCTTCCAGTTCATGAATCCATGCAGGCCACCGGCTTCCTCGATCAGCTCAGGACCCTGAGACACGACACAGCACACACACAATTTCTACTCATTTCTAACCCCTTTACCAAACAACTAAAAAATAAAAAAACAGAAAAGGAAATGTGAGAATAAATAAATCATAAAGCTGTAATAAAAACACACACAAAACATTATGAAGAAGTGAGATGCAAAGCTGGGGCTGACTGCCTTATAGCCCAGACTTCAAAAACTCCCTGCACCACGCACGCCCCCTAGATCCACAGTACAAATTACACACGAGGACAAATGACATAGATTTAGTGTTCCTATGGTTTAAGTGAATATTTTAATAGCTGTTTTATCATCATGAATGCAGCAGTTCTAACTAACTTGTAAAGTTTGTGTAAAAGTCTTGAAAAATTGTGATGTAATGCTTCGGTCACCTCTGTTATTTCATTGTTACTGAGATACTTGGATACGAGCTGGTATCCAAAAGTTTCGAGACTGGTTGGTAACACACTAAGAGATGGCAGCACAAGGCTGGACGCATAGTCACAGGGAGCACCGACCGCCATAGATCAATATTCTGACCACGTACATTACCATGTCCGCTATTTCATCATGGACAGCAAGTTAGAACAAAGAGCAAACGCAACTGAGCGAAACTGCCAGAAACGTTTGACCTGCTGCAATGAGTCGCTCGAGGTGTTTTGAGGGACATGCGTGATTCAAGAGCGGACGAGTGTCCAACTTGGACATGATGACCGTCGCAGGACAATATACAACATTGCTGCTGTCATTGCATGTCATAAGGAACAGTCCAGGCAAGTCTCACGTGTGATCTGAAGATGTGTCCCAGGCTGCTGACCCGGGAGCAAAAGGAACATTGCATCAAAATCTGCCGAAAACTCCATCGGTGTCGAGGATGAAGTGAATGAAACTTGGTTGTACGGGTACGATCCTGAGATCTCTTTTTTCGACAGTTGTCTGTCCATCGAAAATTCGTCCCCAGGGGCCAAACCAATAGTGGATTCTACCGCCGGGTTTTAAGGTGTATGAGGGAGAACGTACAGCGAAAAAAACTGAGCTAATTGCGAAACTTTATGATACAAGCACACTTACACTATACATAGCCAGTCTTTGCTTCTCACTTCGCCAAACCTTCTCTAACTCATTTCCACTTTATAATCTGCATAAACACATGACTCATGTAAGAACTCATCTGTGTACTCAGCCCTGCTATGCTATAGTGCAGATAATGAGATTTCATTCACCTACAGGTCTCATGCCCAGGTGATACGTGTTCCCGAGACAGATGTGACAGTCCAGCTGTTCCAGTTGTTCCGCAGTGATTCCCTTCATGGTGCCCTGCGTACCCACCGGCATGAACACCGGGGTGTTGACGCTGTCGTGGGGGAGACTGAGGACACACGCACGCGCCTTGCTCACCGGACACTCCGCCGCCACCCTGAGCGCGAGCGGGAAGGCCGCGGAGGCCGCTTTACCGGCTGCCATGTCGGACTCACTCTCGCGCGTGCCGCTCTCCGCTGCGGGCGCCGCCATTTTGAAAAGCTTCATTCAATATCCGTATTCCCCCCTAATCCCCGCCTCCCGTGCGCTGATCGGATGAAATCTTACTTCCTGTAAGGAGATTGGCTGATATCCCCCCCCCTCTTCAAAATATAAAAATGTAAATATACCGGATTAATTTTTAATACACTGAAAATCTGTATAATTACATTTGTTGTATGTTTGAAAAGCATTTAACGACCTTTGTTTATATGAACAACCAGCCCGTCAGAGCTCAGGACGAGATCATGTGAACTACACCCGGAAGTAGTTTATTAAACAATAAACTATTATTATGGTTTCCACTTTTCACCCGAATTTCCGAAATTAAATTATATTTGCCATGTTGCTACCAGACAATAAGTTTGCTTCATTGTAAATTCCATTGTATTACCAAAACCAAATCTTTCTTTAACTCTCTTTACCCCCCACCCCCTTTTCTTTTTTTCCTTTTTTTTTTTTTTTACATTTATTTATTATTATTATTATTTTTAATTATTATTATTATTTTGGATCATGCTGTATCTCATAGATGCTATAGTGTAATTGGTTTGTGGACTTGTTCTGTGCCATTTTTGGAAGAATTTACTTGTCTACAATAGAGAGTCTAGCTTCATGCATTTATCCTGCATCTTCTTTGACCATAACAAAAAACCCACTAAAATGATCAGCCAATTTAACCTGGATTTTTATATCAATTTATATTTTGGAAACATTTATACCATCATAACTTTATATATATTCAATATATTTTGATGAATTGATGCAGATGGGTAATTGGTCTGTGACCCATTTGACGGATGATAATGCCTATATTTTAAGACACAAACAATTTTGCATTAAATATAGCTTGAACTTCACAAAATCCCAATATGCTGAATAGGCAGAAGGTTATTCCATCTTCACTTCTTTTAATGGAACCAAATATCTGCACAACACAATACGTTACTACAGCCCTCTGTTTAATTAACGAAAAGATTTAGAAAAACAAAAATTCACGCACAAATCTCAGTGTTATCACAGCACCAACATAATTTATCTGAATGTATCTTATATTATTATTATTATTATTAATGATTAATAATAATATTATTATATTTCATTCATCTTCTATACTGTTTTTCCTGTTCAGGGTCACCGGGAGCCAGGAGACCCAAAACTCCAAGGCTGTTAGAATTTGACATTTATTGAATTATATATATATTTTTATGTTCTTTTTTTCGGTTGTGTCATTCATTTATTTTTTTTATCTTTTGGTATGTGTTATTTACTGCTTCCAAATCCCACAAGTTTAGAGGTCAACACCACTGCTCTCTTTATTTATTAGTAACAAGATTAACAATTACAAAAGTGAATAAAAAAGTATGACAAAGATTTTGGTGTAAAAACTGAATTGCATCATTCTGTCCACAGTTAACAGAGCAAAAGGAAGAGATTTATCTTTAAGATATACAGTATAAGTAGACTTAACACAAAATATGTAAATAAATAATAACAATAGACAGAATAAACAAATACAAGCCTTTAAAACACAGGCAACACAACACGTGTGTTACATACGTAACATCGTAACATACGTACGCAGCACAACCAATGGGAACATCCGTAGCAGGCAAGCGTAACATACGTAACACCACCAATGGGAAGCAAGAATACCAAACCCGGAAGTATTCGAAAGCACCAAGGCTGTCATGTTGCCAAGGGGCGGGGCTTAGAGTCACCGGCAGAAAGAGTCCGGAAGTCGGCTGACCGGATGGTCGTTTGAAGTTTTTTTGTTTTGTGAGTTTTTTTGTAAGCGCCGATTGACTGCACACTCACACAACACACGTCTGCTATTAGTACTAGAATTTCTAATTCCCATTAAATGGTATAAGATATTAAAGAGTGGAACTTGGAGAGTAACTCGAGCGCCTTGCTGAACACGACCGAACCGAGTTGGACCGAGCCCAGCTGAAGCCATGGGGAACCGGGGGATGGAGGAATTGATCCCCCTGATCAATAAACTTCAGGATGCGTTCAGTTCGATCGGACAGAGCTGTAATCTGGACTTGCCCCAGATCGCCGTGGTGGGAGGGCAGAGCGCCGGAAAGAGCTCGGTTTTGGAAAATTTCGTCGGCAGGTTGGTTTCGATATGATTTTTTCTTTCCACCCCGTGTTTTAACTTGCTAAACTAACATGAAAACCTGCTTAGGCGTAACCATTTCATTCTTTCACTCATCCTTTCATGCTTTTACGTTTTGTTCTGCTTTGTTTTGTCTTTCTGTACATTTCGTCGTCTTTATTGTATTTTTTTTTGTCGTACGGGATGCACAGACGTCACTTACGCTGTTCTTGTGAGCGCCGTCCGTTGAGATGAACGCACCGTACGCGCGCAAAGTGCGTACAAGGCGGAAGTTGCGCAGCGAGCCTAGAAAGGGAACATTTTTGAAGGTGGCCTGTTTATAAACGAGCTAACAATCAGTCTCTGTGGGTTTGAGAGGAAAAAATGTTCATATATATATATTTTAAAATGTTTTTTAGCATGGTATAATATACACATTCACGTAACAGTTGTATTTACTAACCAGGTTTGCAAGTTTAAGCTAGAGATAGGAAACCAGCATATATAATAATAATAATAATAATAATAATAATAATAATGTTTTGAGTGCACTGTATGATAAAGACAATCTCTGGAAACACACATATTAAAAACCATGACTCGTTGTGTACTAGTTTTGTTTCCGTCCAATGAAATGCTCTCTAGTTTTCTTAAGCCCCGCCCACGTTCCATGTAATTATTGCTCTAAGGTTACAGATGTTAAAGCGGCAATGTTTTCGGCTTTATTTACTTTTATAGATAGTGTTTTTGTTTGGGGCATTGAGGGCTCAGTGGTAGGTTTCTTGCCTGCCATGCAGAAGGGCCAGGTTCAATTCCCACCCAGTGCCCAAACCCCCCCCTCCCATTTCACCCCAGTCACTGAATCAAATGGGAGAGTTACGTCAGGAAGGGTATCCGGCATGAAAACTGTGCCAAGTTGTGTGCTGGTCGGAAGTTCTGCTGTGGCAACCCCTCGATTCGAGCAGACAAAAGACAACGACAACAACAACTATTTGTGTTTCTGTCTGTCCCTCATTAGAGTAAAGAAGGTCCCTGTGTTTGGATGAGACGAGTTTTCTTTCCTCAGACTGATCGAGAGCATGTTTCTTGCTCCAAAAGAGTATGAAAGAGTATCAGTCAAACACGTACAACATCTGTTCATGTAGATCTAGGATATCTTCTCGGGCGTGCCAGAAAATCCTCCATGTCTGATAAAGTCACCTTTGTGTTTTTGCATAACGTCAAGCAAAACAAAATGAGATATGAGATGAGAAGGGAAGTGAAGTATTCTGAAAAAACAAACAAACACTAAATTCAAGTCTTTTGTAAAGACTTTCATCACTAAAAAAGGGTATCAGGTGTTCAAGGTGTATCAGGTGAGTGTTCTGGCTCAGGTATGGACTCTGGAGGCTGTTTACTGCAGCCACACCCAGGCAAAACAGCAACCTGTTCCATACACACTTTATCTTGTGCTTCGGATGAGGTGCTGAATCATAGCTTCTTTGCGATTGTGCATGTTTATATACATATACTCTATATATAGGATGCAAGGACGAGCAGGAGTGTAGAGAAAGCCCTGTACCCAATCCATGCACACTCCTAGACTCCTCGGCACCGTCCTGGCATTTCCTCTTCCTCTTTCTGTCTGTCTAGCCAGACTGTCATGCGCTGACTCAGGCTGAAATGATTTCTGCTAGGATGTAGACAAACATCTAATAGAAAGGTTAGACAGCTTTTTTAGCCATTTACTGTATCCGGCGTGTACAGACTTGCCTTTACTGCCTTCTTGAGTGTCCAGAGGGTTTCGTTCACCCAAAAGTTGTCTCTGTTACAGCCTAATAAGGAAAGAGAAAGAACACACTCAGGGTTGTGTAGCGACATGAAAAGAATCAGTGAGTCGGGCGATGTAACAAAACAGAGCTACTATTAACACAATGCTTTGATTGGTTGTTACAATGCTTTGAAATGTTGATACATTTCCTGTGACGGTCAAACCTGGAGTGTGTTATACTGGAGTCGTTTGTCTCGTGAGGATTGCAATTATTTATTTAGCAAAGAATGACGCATAGTTTCAGTCCATTTATAGCTACAGAGATTTTTTCGTAACGCTGTGGGACATGTTAAACAAGTTCTGGAGTTGAGTCATGTGGAATGAAAACAACGATTTTATTTCCATAAATGTGAACAAATCCAAAAGCGAAACTTATTCATGCTATGATCTTTTAAAATTGTTAATGCACTTCTACTTCTTTTTATTATTATTCTCACTCTCAGTTGATTTTGAATGCTGTGACCTCCTGCTGGTTCCTGTGTCCTACACACACACACACACACACACACACACACGTTGTGTAACACAGCCAGTGGCCTCTATACCAGCCTGTTCAGCAGGTTTTTTTCCCCCTGTAGCAAAGTAATAAGTTTGTTGGGCCCCACCCTGTACACGCTAGCAACCACACGCACATACGGACGATGCCTAAGCTCTGGACCGCTTTAATGCACTCTTAAGTCTTATACACATTAACTCAGGTGTGATCGGGATCACATATGAGTGGGCGGGGCTTTGTGTTGGACTCGCAGCCAGAATCTCTTGTGACCTTCAGGATTGTGTTAATTAAAAAAAAGTGAGGAATGTGTGATTCCAGGTGGTGTGCTTTTATATGGGGTGGCAAAGGCGTGGCTTGGGGGGGGGGACATGTTTCTGTTATGATGTTAAGTTATAGATATTATGCTGGGATATCTTGAGCGTTATCAGCGTTTTTATTTAACAACTAGGAGAACTAGTCCTCTCTTAGGAAGGCAACCGGGAGTGAAACCTGTGCCAAGTTGAATTTCCTGTCTTGAGTTGAATTTCCTGTCTTGTTATTGGTGTGTTAATAATTATAAAATGCTTTATATATCTCAGTAATACTGTGATTTTCTGAACTTGAAGCGTAAATCAATTCTAAACTAAAAACAAAGCAAGAAAAGCTCTATGTTCACGAGCAGGTCGATGTTGTTACGGTTGTAGTTTTGTGGGCGTGTACCATGAAACGTGGCCCTTCCCAAAGTGAACAAAACTGAGGCGTGAAAATCTTTTGTGTCCCACCTAAACCTTTAATCACGACTGTGATCAGTCCAGTAAAAACGATCGATTGAAACATATGAGCTCCAAAGTGGCTAAAATGCCACACCTTCATGACCTCCCTTTCAGGTGCCGTAACTCATAGTGGAGTGTACCTGGCGTCGTGAGAATGCCAATGATGAGCTCTTTTATCTCAATACAAATCCAGTCAGGGCCTCGGTATCGTGATACTCGGTATCACGTGGACGCTGGAGGGTTATAGATTAAACAAGCGGTTATATGTCTGACCTCGGTTGCTTGACCCAAAGCTAATACTTGTTGATTTGTTGATGTTGATTTAACATCAATTATTAAACTCAGGAGTTGAGCGAAATCTTTTCTTATTCTTTTCCTGCAAATTTATGTTAAATGCAGGTAGGGCTGTAGCTATCGAATATTTTAGTAATCGAGTATTCTACCAAAAATGTAATCGAGGAATCGGATAAAATGCACTTTTTCTTAATTAAACAGCAATGAAAAATATATAAGAGAAACAAAGATTAATTGATTTTCTTTTTTAGAAAAATCTACTTTTATTTTTTAAATGCATTCAGCATTTTATCAAAAAATAAACATTGTCATTATTCACAATACAAGGACTCGCTTATACCCCTCTCACACCTATGCGGTGTGACTCGCAGTGAGACGAGGTGTTAGGCACCGTGAGCTGCCGCGACTGCCCGCCGACGTTCTGCAAGGTCCGCCAAAAAAAAAATTAAACATTTTTTAAACATGTTTTTAAGGCGGCTTAAACATATTTAATTTTTCGCGCAGAAAGATGGAAACGTAATCGCAGCGCCAAACTCGCGGTGAATCATGAAGAACCGTACTTCCGGTTTATTAAAATAAATAATTACACAAAAACATTAAGTTGTGCAACTAAAAGTTTTCAAATCTACATCTCCGGCATAACTTAAGCCTTTACTGACAATTTCTGTCGTTTTCTCTTGCTGCTTTCTTCTTCTCTTGGCCTCACTGATGTTTTTATCGCTCCCTTCCATTTTGCAGCCCGCAACAGAACGCGCCATCAAATCAATACACAGCTGACTGTTTGCGTCTCCTTCCGCTTTGTGGGTGACGTAAGCGCTTCTTCTTCGTTGGTGTTTACTGTCGGCTTGCACCCGGAAGCGCGCCGTGTCAAAAGCGTGCTGTCAACAAATAATTGCGCAAAAACAAAACGCAAGCTTTTAAAATTAAGTAAACGAAGCTTCGAGGCAGAAGATTTTGCCTCGATCATTTTTTGTAATCGAATTACTCGATTTACTCGAGGAATCGTTCCAGCCCTAAATGCAGGACAAATTCGGTGGGAACTACACTTTGGTGTTGGGAGCTGGAGACGCCTCTGCGCATGCTCACTGCAGGATTAAGGAATTATGTGTATTTTATTTTATTTACAATTTCATATGTTATTTACATACAAATGAGGCAGCCTCAGATGAAATCTTGCCTCCACATTTTGATCGGTCACTTGGTGCTTTGTCACAGAAACTTAGGGTTATTCTTGCAGTACAATTTAACCACTGAAATCTCTTTTCAGTCCCGCCATGTCAGGGCCTTTACCGTCATCAAGCGCTTCATCCTGGTCGGGGTAAAACTGATGCTAGATATCGTTTTTGTTTTCTTCCTCTGTCCTCTTCGGCTTTGTTAGCGTTTAGATTGAGTGTTGAGCTATGAAATATGACTTGTGACATGTTGTATTGCAAAACAAATGTTGCACAAATTCTGATTTGACTCTTGTGGTTGAGCTGAATCATATGATCTGACTGACTGGAGAGAGTCCAGGGGCTGCACGATGTATAGAGCTGTGTGATTAACTCGACAAAGTTTTTTATTTAATCAACAAATTTTTATTCGGAATTCACTTATAATGGTTTTGCAAAATTATCACCACTTTGTATCTATGGGTGGTTTGTGCAAATACCGCCACCTACTGGACTGGATTGTAGAGCGGAAGATTGACAGTAGCGCTCTGCAATTCAATCAGTTATGTAATTCGATCGATCTTTTGTTGTACGATTACATTGAATCGATGAGTGAGTTTTCAATTCATATCTATTCAGACTTTTTAAAATTATTTCTAGCTTACAAATTTACAAATTTCTTAAAGATATGCCACAGGTTTTGCAAAAAAAAAAAACCCAACAAACTGCTTCCATCTGTTGCAAATACACACATTTTGCAAAACTATTGCATCTTCCTCTTTTAGACTTTATGTGTGGTTGGTTCAGTACCGCCACCTACCTGACTGGAGTGAGCATCAGGCGGAACGGAAAGGTTATCACTTATCACTTTGGACAAGATGTGACATTTAAACAATCAAGAACGCCGCAAAATTACACAGTATTTCAGTGATTATTCGATACCTTTGGTCATTTTGTATACACAATTTATTAATTGTAGCAAAAATATCTGCCAGTAGTTTATATAACAGAGTAAGAAATGAGTAAAAGTTTCTAAATCCTATATTGGATTTATAATGATGAAAAAAATATATTTTTACCTGTTAAGAAAAAGTAAAAAAGAAAAAGTAGCTTTAATTACGGTGCTGAATGTCAAGTTATGCTTTTTCTCCATTTCTAGGTACAGTTTACAGTATGTTTAAGTTTAATACAAGTATAGAAGCTGTAGTGTAAACAGTCCCACCCTCACTAGCATGTCTCCTGTCTTCTTTTGTGCAAAGAAACACAACTACAACAAAAAGTTCTGTAGTTGTTAATACTATAATACTTGTCAATAATAGTAGTAATTAGCTGTTAATTGTTTATTAATGTTTAATTACAGTAGTTTAGCTCAACTCAAATGGTGCTTTTATATACACACACACATGTATAAGTGAAGGAGACTTCAAGGACACACTTGTCCCGCAGGCGTCTGTACATTTCCTGCTGAGCTCTCAGAGAAGAAACAGACCTGATAAATGATTAACGGCTCACTGTTTGTGCACTCATGCAGGATTTTTATATATTCGCTTCATATATTATTAATATAAGTGAGTAAATCAATTTATTACCTTCCCAATTTTAGCTTTTAAATAAAATATACTGAGTGATGGGCAAGCAGGGCGATATGATGAAATACACTGAACAGCCAAAAAAACAGACATAATAGACTAATAGTGTGCAGGACTGCCTTAAGCTTCGATTACAGCACACATTCTTCATGGCATTGTTTCAATAACTTTATGCAACATCACAATATTTATTTTCATCCAGAGCTGCATACATTTTTTTTGGGCGCGATATTATATTGATGTCAGGAGACTCGAACCACTGCATGAACTTTTTAAGGTTTAAGGATTGGTTTTTAAATATTTACTAATTTAGATTTTTTTTTTCGGAGTTAGAATAAATAATTCATGTTTTTAATAATTTAAATTATAACCCCCTGCTACGCTAATGCACTTATCCCTGCATTTCACTAGTGCTTGGATAATGTTAAGAAGTTTTCTCAGCATGCCGGAGCCATGATCGGACTGCCTGTCTGAAACGCCGGCCTCCCAGGAGCTCCTTTAATGTTTCCCCAAACAAGTTATGCCTTGATTTTCAAGGATCAGATGTTCCACTCGCTAAATGTGCACAATGTTCATAACCGCACTGGGTCCAAACCACCTCGGCAGGGATCATCATTCACGGACGTACGGCCTTCTTTTAAATGTCTGCACCGTTTAAATGTTTTCCTGTAGCTGAGAATCATCACCGTACTGTGTCTTCTTTAAACGTCAATCGCTTTGACACTTTCTTTCACCAGAAATTTTATTGTTTTTGTCAAATTCTGCACCTTCAGTAATGATTCCCGTAGCCATTATCTACTTTCGTAATATTCAGACACGATCAAGAGATTAAAAAAAAAAAAATCTTATGAAGTTTGAACATAAAGCATCCCTACACCTTTCTTAGTCTTAGTTACCATGACAACCAGGATGAATCCAGGACTAAATACTGATTCTGGATCTGCACAAAGCGCTTTAGTGCTGCAGAAAATAAATCCTATAAGTAGCATTAAACTGGTTGTTTCATGTAATTATCTGTTCATGTATATAGTGCTGAGTCTGTGTACTCCATGGTGGGTGGGTGGGGGGGGGTGTATATTTATGTTTACGCTTGATAGATGGTTCTTTGTCTGTTTCTGGCTCATTTAGAGCATCATTTTCAAGGCATGTCTGATGTTTAAGTCTAAACAGCAAAACACAGGGCAGGTCTGGACTCGACCTTTTTGAATAAAGATTCAAAGTTTGTGTTGAATTCATCACAAAGAGTCTCCGTATTTTGTCTGTATACGAAAGTGATGTGGAGATACTGTGTACTGTACACTGTTTGAGTTCAGTTTCTAACGTCACAAAACGTGCTGTACGGATTTGGACCAATCACAGCCGACATGCGAATGAGTAGAAGATGGACTAAAGAGAGCAACTCGATATAACCGGAAATAAATCCGTGAGAAATTGGCGGTGAAGATTCAGACTGGGATGTGGTATGTACGGTTTAATGTTTATATAAATAAGGAGTCTCCAGTGTTGGTGGAAAATCTGTCACAGGTTGTAGCATTACATTAACTGCAGCTTTAAATGGATGAAGAGTGTGAGATGGTTGTGGTGTATAGGCTCAGAGAGAGTCCTAGCTGTTTGGTGTTCTCAATAGCTGATTGTGTGTGTGTGTGTGTGTGTGTGTGTGTGTGTGTGTGTGTGTGTGTGTGTGTGTGTGTGTGTGTGTGTGAGTGAGTGAATACATGTGTGTGTGTGTGTGTGAGACGGTTATGTCATCCTTTGAATTCCTGTTGTGACGCAGTATGTTTTTGGTCACAGGCGCACGCACACTGCATGAGTAACGTGTGTGTGTGTGTATATGTGTGTGAGAGACAAAGTGTTGGTTGTGATGGCAGCATGGCATCCCTGTAGAGGAGCTCTCTCCTTCTCTCTCTCCCTCTCTCTCCCTCTCTCTCTCTCTCTCTCTCTCTCTCTCTCTCTCTCTCTCTCTCTCTCCCTCTCCCTCTCCCGCTCTCCCTCTCCCTCCCTCCCTCCCTCTCTCCCTCTCTCTCTCGCTCCCTCTCTCTCTCTCTCTCTCTCTCTCTCTCTCTCTCTCTCGCTCTCTGTCTGTCTGTGCAATGTCTCACAATGACACTGGTCTCTTTCAGTAAGCTTTCTCGTCAAGATAAAAACTTAACCACAGCAGTCATTACCGCTGAGCTTGTGACAGTCGGCACACTGCATACACAGGATATACATCACACACACGTACAAGCACACAATTCACACTGCACCAGTTGCATTTTTTTGTTCAGGGTGTGCTGTTGTAGAAAAATTACAAGTGATGGTGTAGAGTAATGAGCATAACAAAACAGTTGGGCATGTTTCACCTCTCACTCTATCTTAAGCTCTGGCACTGGAGACTCCTTCCATCAACATTGAATATACGCTTACTATATCTTCAGTTAAGCTTGTTTATATATGAGCTGTTATTATAAAAACAATATT
>JAAGKR010000153.1:0-252605 GCA_011419295.1 Clarias macrocephalus
AGATCAAGGCTAATTGGCGTTCCTAAATTGCCTGTAGTGTGTGTGTGTGTGTGTGTGTGTGTGTGTGTGTATGTATATGTGTGTGTGTGTGTGTGTGTGTGTATGTATATGTGTGTGTATGTGTGTGTGTGTGTATGTATATGTGTGTGTGTGTGTATGTATATGTGTGTGTGTGTGTGTGTATGTATATGTGTGTGTGTGTGTGTGTGTGTATGTATATGTGTGTGTGTGTGTGTATGTATATGTGTGTGTGTGTATGTATATGTGTGTGTGTGTGTGTATGTATATGTGTGTGTGTGTGTGTATGTATATGTGTGTGTGTGTGTGTATGTATATGTGTGTGTGTGTGTGTATGTATATGTGTGTGTGTGTATGTATGTATGTGTGTTTGTGTATGTATGTATGTGTATATGTATGTGTGTGTATATGTATATGTATGTGTGTGTGTGTGTGTGTGTGTGTGTGTGTATGTATGTGTGTGTGGTGGCACGGTAGTGTCGTGGTTAGCACTGTCGCCTGTCACTCTGTCGGCATTCTCAAATTGGCCTGTGATGGATTGGCACCCTGTCCAGGGTGGACCCCACCTTGTGACCTAAGTCTCCTGGGATGGGCTCCAGACCCCCTGCGACCCTGAATACAGGATAAAGCGGTATAGATGATGAGTGAGTGAGTGATATGTATATGTGCCTTTTATGGTGAATCCTTTACTCACTTAGGAACACATATTGTATTTGTATAAGATCCAGCCAGAAAATGAAAATGAAAATGTCAAAATGAAAATGAAAATTAAAAATTTGATAGATAGATCATCTGTTCATGATCAGCAGATACAGAACAATGCTTTCTGTGACACTGATGATGGCATGTTTGTTGTTTCATAAGGGTTTGGTTTCATTATTTCATTACTGCTTGTTGTTATTATGGGATGTTTACACACAACAGTACCAAGAGTTTGTACAGAAAAATGCATAAATTTCATAATGAATGAATCAATTTGTTGACAAGAGTAGTCAGTTTGATCTGCCAGGTTTGAGCTATGTAACGTAAATAATCTCTCTTTACTACTGAGGTGAGTGACTCAGAACATCAAACTTTGAGGCAGATGGAGTGCAACAGCTGAATATCACTACTGGTCCCACTCCTGTCAGCCAAAACAGTGATCTGGCCAAAAGCTCAGGGACTCCCAGTGACATGTCATGTGAGATAAAGTTCCCATTTACACAAATAACAGAAGTCCCAGTTTATTTATTTTTATTTTATTTTATGCTTTTTCAGTTTCTTATTTTCCCATTTTGTGATTAAAATGTTTTTGTGGTCGTCTTTGTTAAACAAGCATGTTCTAATGAGCCAATTAGACCCAACTGTTGAGGCTGTATTTCATGATCAGTTCCAGGCTTGGGGAAAAACATGTTTTTCACGCAGAGAGAGTTTATCGAAATGGTAAATAATTTTTTTGTGTACCTGAAATCCTAGTAAAATAGAAGTCAAAATTATTGTCCTTATTAATATTTAACTTGTATTTTTTTCCTTCTTTGTTCCCTATTAGAATTCATTTGCAGACTACACTGTGATGTTGTTAACGTGAGACAGAAAGTAACATGACCGTGATCTAAGCTTACCCAGCACCTTGGCTTGGGAGATAATCATGGTCCAGACAAAGTCCACACGTGGCCCACACATGTGCCCAATTCATTTAATGCCAGCAACTGTGATATCCCTATTCCTGTAAGAATTAATTATTAATCAGCTAGTATATCTGACGAAGTCTTTTTTTCTTTTGTATAGTTACATTTTTCGCTGGCTCATTAGAACATGCTTGTTTAACAAAGATGACCACAAGGACATTTTAATCACAAAATGAGAAAATAAGAAACTGAAAAAGCATAAAATAAAATAAAAATAAATAAATTGAGACCTCTGTTATTTGTGTAAATGGAGAATAATTGCACTTTATCTCTTGCAAAAAACACACGACATGTCTCTAGGAGTACCTGAGCTTTATGCCAGATCACTGTCCTCAGATGCGTCACAAACTGGTTTTTCATGTTGACCACGAAGTGTATTTTCTGTTTGATCAAAGCAGGTTTTTCAGGTTAATTACACATTTTTTTTTGTTTCAGTTTGGTTCTTCTTAAAATGACGGTATTGTTATTAAATGTTTAATCCTGCGTTGAAAATCTGTACTCTACATCTGCCACCACATCACTAATGTGATAATTATGCCACTTAATGCTATTTACACTCTTGTTTAGGTACCTATGTTTGTTCAAAGTGTGGATATGAACTGTTCTCTAGCAAAGTGAAGTACCAGCACTCCTCTCCCTGGCCTGCCTTCACTGAAACTATCCACAAGGACAGCGTCTCCAAGGTGGAGGAGCGACCTGGTGCACTGAAGGTAAAAATATTTACTCGCACCTAATCTTTCACAGGGCCATTTATAATGATACAATATTGTTATGCTTGGTTTTTCCAAACTAGAGTTATGTAAGTTATGTGTTATATTTATACTGTATTAATTGGGGAGCACAGTGGCTTAGTGGTTAGGACTGTCGCCTTGCATCACCAGGTTACAAGTTTAAATCCCGCCACAGTCTATAGACTAATTGGCGGTCCTGCGATGGATTGGCACCCTGTCCAGGAGTGTACTTCGTCTCATGCCCTAAGTCTCCTGGGATAGGCTCCAGGCCCCCCTGCGCCCCTCTATACAGGATAAAGCGGTATAGATGATGAGTGAATGAGTATATTAAAATTTATAAAGGAACAACACTATAATAAGCATCATGCTGAAATCATCTCATGTAGGACCAAAATAAATACTTTAGCAGAAGAATACATAGTGAGAAAAGTCTGTTAAGATAAATGTAATTATTTGAACACAATGACAATTGATTGATATAAACATCCACATGCCGGATTGTGACATGGACTATATATCACTAGTGGAAAATAATATTCATTCTTCCACAAAACCATTCTTTTAATTTAATTGTCTTTACACTACTCATACGTGTAATTTGTGCTTATATGTTGTAGGTTCGCTGTGGGAAATGTGGTAATGGCCTCGGTCACGAGTTTCTGAACGATGGACCTAAGCGTGGACTTTCACGATTCTGAATATTCAGCAGCTCACTCAAGTTTATCCCTAAAGGTATTCGCTCATAGACTTATATTCTGATTAAAAGCAGCGACTCTAGCACAGAGTCATGTTTCATTCTTTCAGTGCAGCATGTTGTCTATATAAAGTGTCATTGTTCTTGTGATGAAAATGAATCATATCAAGACCAATATGGTTTAGAAGATTTTGCGTGTTTTTCTTATAATACAGGATCAGAGGTGAATAAAATTACATAACCTAGCCCATGGGTTGATTGAAAGGATAAAATGTTCATTGCGTTCACTGTGTAAAGAATAGAATGTTCAAAGTGAGGTTATGTATTACTCATTTTTGGCAATAAGTAATAGAGTCGAGCTAAGTTTTTTTTTTTTTTGCTTGCTCAACAAGTGTTTAAATGTGAGCTAACTTTGTGTTTCTGCACTGTGCTAGTTTTCACATCTCTCATGTTGCTTTGCATCTATTTTTAAGCCATCCATGCTTCATATGTTATATAGCATGTGGTAGGAATTTGAAAGTCCAGTTTAAAAATTCATTTTTTGTGTAACAGCCTCGACAGCAACCTCATTTCCACTCTCATCTGTTCCAACCACTCAGCATTAAGCATCTCCAGTGTACAAATCTCTGGCCTGATCATCTGTTATGATGATCATCTGCACTTGTTTCTCACCGGTTCCTACCTTAAGTTAGATGTTTTTTTTTAATGCTTGAATGACTCATACGTCATTGTGTATAACATTCCTTTGAAACTGGTCAGGTACAGGGAGTCAACAAGTTCTTTGTGAGAGCCAAAAACGAGCTTGAGGAAGCCTGGAGAAGTATTCCTCAAGACTACATTAAAATGCAAGAAGGTCTAATATTTGGAAGCAAAATGTGAAGCGAAAAAGTATGGCTAAAGACATTTTTACTGTACTGTATTTTACCTTTTTTCTTTTTTACTTCCGTCTTTTTTCAAACGAAGACAACGTTATACCTCTTGCAGTGTTGTGTAATTTCAAATCTGTTGTGCTGCGGTTCAGACATGTCATTTCATAATTCATAGTGTACATAAGGCTGCAATATGACACATGCACTGCTGCTTGTTAAAGCACTTTATGTAGTTGAGTGTTTTAGGGCAGATTATCAGTTTCTAATATTTAAACAGTTTTTGTAAAATAAAAAAAAAATAAAAACATCTCCAGGTAAAATATTATATTTTTGTAAGCCATTTAAATTTAAGGTAAGCTTGAGCAATTTCAGAAATAAGAAGAGCAATAACCCATGAAAATAGTCAAAACCATGTCTCATTTAAAAAAAAAGGTTACTGATGAGTTAGAGAGACAAAGAGGCAGAACTCCAGACATTAATGAATGACGGATTGTATTACAGGTTTGGCCCAAAAAAACAATGTAATCTCTCTTATGTGCTGGAGATGACAGTAAGATATGAAGCTTGTGTAGACTGTAATTGACTCGGCATGTTGCTGTGCAGGTAACTACGAAAAGGAAAACAAATAACCCGCATATGTCCCAGGTGCCCTGGCTACTGATTTGCTTACCAATGAGTATGCAAAAAAAAAAAAAAGACCCACACATCTAGGCATATTTTACTCACTCTTTCCTTTTTTGCAGAGAAGGGTAAACAGTAGAGTGAGCTGATGGATGAAGAAGTGAAGACGAAATAAAAATGTACAGAGGGACCCTGTTCTGTGGAAGATATGGACATTTCGTGACGTGTTGTGCTACAAAGCCCACAGTGGAAGTCAGGACACTGATATTTATGGCCACATTGGTACAAAAAGAACACCTCTGCTCCTAATCAATATCTATTTCATTACTTTGGGAAAATCACACCAAAAGCCTACCAAATATAAATCTAGATGTAATTGTTGTACAAGTCTTAAGTGATTTGCTGTTTTATGATGATGATGATGATTTTTTTTAATGATGGAAAATTCCTTAGGGTGACAATTTGAAAAAAAGTTTCAAAGGAATGTTTTTTTTCTTTGTGAGAGCCAAAAACGTGCTTGAGGAATCACGGCACCAAAATGCTATTTTTTAAAAGTAATTTTTAATTTATATGTACAGTATATGCATCCATTTGAGGCAGGTAAAACGTTGCAGTTCCTTTATGATCCTGTAGATGTCACTCTCTAAAGTAGACACCCACTCTCAGGCAACAGAACATCCCATGTGCTTAGTTTGTTTAGAACAGTTAGAACAATTATGGCTGATGACCCACTAGAGACGCATGCTTCTCGTTAAAATAGCTTTATTATTTATTAAACGTTGAAATTTAGACCCTTGGATTTTAATTTATTGTGTACTGTGTAACTAATAACTGTATAACTAATGTTATAAGGAATGGGCTACATTTAATTACTCATGTTAACTCAATTCAGTTCTGAAGCTATTGAATAAAACTTTCAAGGTATAAATGCTTTAGAGTTATGAATCAGCTTTAAAGGTTCAATGTTTTAAAAATGTAACAAATTTAGGGAATCAATTTTGTATTGAATCTGGATAGTTATAAAATTGGGATACTTACAAAATTGCTATACAGATCCTTGATATAATAGAGTCTTGCCTTAAACCTTATCAATAATAGCACAGATGAAAAAAGAAGGTTTTGTACTCTGGTGTTTGCTGAGAAAATGGCTGATTTTTTTTTCCACTACTGTTTAAAAATAATTTTTCACATATTTGAAGGCCTATGAATAAAGATTTTAGCACATTAAGAGAAATATTTGTGCATATTTATTTAGTAATTGATTTCAGAGTATTTCAATTTAGTGTATTACTAACGTTTCAATAGTGTCTAGAAGTACAGCACTTTTTTTTTTTTTGCTTAAATATTTTCAATTAATTAGGGACTCAAAGGCTGGCTTTTAATAAAATATTTTGTAAAGGAATTTGTAAATAATTCAATTCAATTTTATTTATATAGAGCTTTTAACAATGGTTATTGTCTCAAAGCAGCGTCACAAAATTTATAGAAAATAATAAGCTTGATTTAACAACTGTTTTTAATAAAACAGAGGCAATATTTAATTCAAGATCAAGGGACAGCTTTTGCAATGTGCACTGAAATTGTTATTCTCTTTTCCTAGAAATGTAACTGTAAAGTCGAAGTAAAATTATAATACTGGATTGTGTTTATCTAAGATCCAAACCGTGACAGACTTCACCAACTGGTGGTGCTGTTGTAAAAAGAATTGGGACTATGAATAGTCGCACTACATAGCAGGAGGGGATAATATTCCCCAAGCAAACACACATCTTACAAGAGTCCTCACTAGGACAGGTGTGTCCTTCAAACACAGGACAGCCAAAGCCAGTGCAAGTTTACACCAGGTGCTGGATTATAAAATGAATTATAAAAGGTTGTATTTAAAGAGAATATAAAAAAGCTTTTGTAATTCTGAGCTGGACGTTATATCTAAACTGTGGCACTGGGTTGGTAAACTGACCAAGATTACTATAAGATCAGCTGTGAAGTCCAAGTCTGTTTCAACTATCCTTGCTGAACTAGTTTAATACTAAACTACACAGACCTGGCTGAGAATATTTTACAGGCTGCTAATAGTGAGATTATGTATTAATTATGTGAAGATTTTAAATATAATAGAATATTGATTTACGTCTAATATAATAGATGATGTGCTGTAGGAGCTGAAGCTGTGGTGTAATCTAATCAGTGGTCTTCTCCTGCCTAATTAGTAATAGCCCAGGGTTAGCTATCAAACTATCAAGACACAGGATGTGTTTTTAATGCTGGGCCTTAGGACTAAGATCAGCTTTCGCTACATAATCATACAAACCACAATTGCTATGAGAAAAACCACAAAATCATGTGTAGGAAATTGACTGGTCACAACCACTTAGGATCTAAATGTTTGTTTTTTCTTTCCAACTCCTTCCTGTGGTCGAATGTATTATGTGGGGTTTAGAAAGTAGCACATACTGTAGTGGCAGTGTGCATTGTAGGTGTTAATTTTTATTAAGCATCTGTTTTTTTTGTGATTATAATATATCCAGAAATGTGAACTAATATTAAAACCGATATAACCGATATGACCGATATTGGTTCTGTTTGTATTTGTCATCACAAGTGGATATGAACTTGCAAACACAATATCTTTCACACTTCCTAAATTAGGCAATACCATATATACCTAGGTGCATTTTCAGACATGTAGGATGTGATAAATACACCAAACAGTCATAATATGAAAACAAGTAAAAAAAATAATAATTCTGACACTTTCAGACAAATTTTCTCACCAAAACTTAAATGCGATTGTCATAACAAAGGGTCTGAATACTTATGTAAATAGGATATTTCAGTCTATAATTTTTAATAAACATCTGTCTTTACTTTGTCATAGTTGGGTATTGTGTGGGGAACAAAAAGATTTGTATATATATTTTAAGATGATTTTGAAACATAAAATGTGGAAAACTTAAAAGGGTCTGAAAACCCTCCGTCAGCAAAACACAGAACATTGCAGCTTGCAGGACTGTATATTGGGCTGCATAACCACAGACTGGTCTGAGTGCTCATGCTGACCCCTGTTTGCACAGAAAGCACCTACAATGGGCATGTAAGCATCAGAATTATACCATGGAGCAATACAAGAAGTTTGCCAGGTCTGATAAATAATTTGGACAGCCAGGTGCCTATGCGTCACTATCCTGTAGAACAGATCGCACCAGGGTGCATCATGGGAACGAGGCAAGCCGGCACATTCAGTGTGAGCCTCTGAGCAAAGCTCTGTGTGAAATCCTGGGTCTGTTGGGAAACCTTGATTCATGTGGTTGTTACTTTGACATCTACGACCTACCTAAACATTACACTGTTGCATACCAAATAGCGACAGTGTTCCCTGATGAACTCTTTTATCAGGATAATGTGCTCCGCCACATTGCAAAAAATGTTCAGGAACTTGACAAAGAGTTTAAGATGTTGACTTGGCCTCCAAACTTCCCAGATCTCAATTCGATCGAGCAAACAAGTTTAATTGATGGAGATCAAACACCCCAACTGACAGTATTTAAAGGTTCTGTAGCTACTGGCGTGCTGCCAAATTCCACAGCACATCTTCAGAAATCTTTTGGAGTCCTGATGTCTTGATGGGTCTGGGTTCTCTATGTATTCTGTACTTCATAGAAATCTGGGCAAATCTTTTTTTTTTTTTTTTGGCAACCATGAAAATAGTCAGAAAACAGACAAAAAAAAAGTTCTCTCAAGGTTTTTAACCTCAGAACTGATATTTCTTCAGGTTAGCCACCAAGTGTTACAAAATTATTAGTTTTTAAGTTTGCATGTCTTTTTTTTTTTTATCTTCAAGTAAGTTTCCAGTTTCTCAAACTTTTTTTTTATATTCACATTTTCATGTTTTTACATACATTGATTGAGAGCTGCAATGAAAATGAAAAAGATCATTTAAAAAGAAGGGAATTTCATTTTAATTTTCATTTATCTTTACTTCATTCATGCTGTCAGAGAAGACGAGCTACTTATGTAAATCAGATTTGTAAATAGTAATACACATTTGTGACATCTGAATGACACTATCATTACCCAAGCGCTTAGAGGTAAGATAATTTTACGTCAAGCTGTCAATCATCCAGGAAAAAAGCACAAAAATTCTTATGTCTTTTAGAGAATTTGATTTATCCCACATTTAGAAAGTGTAGGTATGAAATTGCTCCTAGCCAATCAATCAATCAATCAATCAATCAATCAATCAATCAATCAATCAATCAATCAATCAATAAGCAGAGTGTTTTTTCTCACAACAGTGATATTGTGTAATTTATTTTATAATCCATGATACACATAATATATATAGCACATAATTCTATAATTAGTACCTATATAATCTAATATTAGATCACAATTTGATAATAAATTGATGCAGTTTCATGACACATGTAGCATAGCGTTCCTAAGACTGCATGACACTAATATTGAAGTGGTTTTTCTCCATCTGAGCAATCAAGTGTCTTTAGACATCTGAATGGACATAAACATAATTATGTTAATGCATTTTTAATTTTAATGTACTGTATAGTTTCCCACATACAGTTTTATAATTATGTATTTAAGATGTATTTAACAAAAAACTTTTAATAAGGCAAAAGTCCAGGTTCCAGTTCTTCTGTAGATTTTTGTTTTAACTGATCCTTTTTTAAATGAGTTACACTAAGTATGATTAACTGCACTGATCAGAAATTACACAGTGTGCTCTTCTGATGCAACATACTATAGCAATAAATACGAATAAAAATATAATTGACAAGGTCGGGTGATCGATATAGAATATCACTTTAGTGTGATTACTTACTAATAACAGGCATGTCTCAATGCACTTCATAATGTTTTATACCAAATAAGTTTAACCATATAAAACATTTGTAAATGTTTTATATCAGACCAAGTTGCCAGAAATTACACAATCTTTAATCTTTTATAAACCTCACACTTTTTTTCAACCATATTTATAGTTGCGATTAATGTTGTGAAACCTCTCAGACAAGTTAGTTCTTAAAGCCTATAACACCTATAAACAATCCTTCACTCATGAAGTTAATAAGACAAAAATATGCAGCGTGTCATCTTACTAAGATCTGTCCTGAAGACTTTCCCATGTCTGCAAACTTCAAGTTACAACTTTGCCTCTGGCTGTTACAAAGTGCTGGCACTACAGACCCCATCCAAAGATGCTAAATAAACATGCATTTAGTGAAAGAAGAAGTGCATTACATAATAAATGCTGCTACTATAAAAAAAATTTAAGCACATTATGGTGAAGTGGTTAGCACTGTGGCCTCACAACTCCCGGGTCGAGGGTTTGACTCCCATCTGTGTGCGTGAGGGCTGCATGTTCTCCCTAGGTTTGCTGGGTTTCCTTCAGGTACTCCTGTTTCCTCCCACAGTTCACAGACATTCAGATAAGGCTAATTGGTGTTTTCAAATTGACCGTAATGTGCGAGTGTGTGCGTGCTTGTCCCCTGCAATGGACTGGCACCCTGTCCAGGGTGTATCCTGTCTTGTTCCCCAAGTCCCCTGCGATAGGCTTCAGGGTCCGTATTCACAAAGCTTCTTAGAATTCTCTCAAAGAGCTCCTATCTTAGCTTAAAAAGTCCTAGCTGGGAGTCCTAGACTAAAAGTGATTTAGGAAACCTTTTAGAGCAACTCTGAGTAAGGAAAGTACAAAAACCTTTATCTTAGGGAGGTGTGGTTGACCCCATTGCTAGGGATGATGCAGCAATTCAAGGACTGTGATTGGTTAATATAAAATCACCTCTGACCTCTGCAAAGGTTTTGAAATGTGCTCTTTGTGAAAACAGAATACATGATAATAGAACCAACAGTGAATCATAATTTTTGTATATGAAGAAATTGTATAATCATGACTACAGGCTACTTTATGCAAAGTTATCTTAAAGATAATTAAACAGCTAAATGTTGAAAATGCTTTTGAAGGAACCAATTTCCACACAGTAGTTACTATATTTAAGTTCTCACATTTATTTACTGTACTGATTTTATTATTTGTAATTCATTTTAGATTGATGGGAGCAAAATGTCTCAGCTTTTACAATTTACATGATTGTGGGACAGTTTATTTAAGTTGCACTTTTGGATGGTACTGTGTGTAGTCAACAATCCAAGAGAGATGGAAGGAAGTAAAACAACAAGAAAACCAAATTGGACAGAAGATCAGTGTTTACTTTTAGCTTTACGTTCAGTGTTTGGAGAATATTTCTTCCTTCCGCCATTTTGTCCTCTGCTAGATAAACTCTTAAGCCTCTTAAAAGTCCTCCTCTCTACTCTTAACACTTTTTTCCTTAGGAGCTGTTTTTAGGGTTAATATGTTTTATGAATCATTTTTATCTTTACTAAGATTTAATCCTAAATTTAAGGCGAAATTCTAAAAAAATGCCCTAATTCTAAGACTTTTCTTAGAATTTCATCACTAAGAGAAGATTTTAGGCTTAAGAAGCTTTGTGAATACGGTCCCAGGACTCCTGCAACTCTCTACAGGATAAATGTGATAGAGAATGAGTGAGTTTTAAATGATGGACTGCAACAACAACAACAACAAAAAAAAACAGCCTCTCTCTCTTACTTAATCTCTATACCGCTTATCCTGTACAGCATCATGGGAAGCCTGCAGGGGCACAAGGTGGGTACACCCTGGATGGGGTTCCAATCCATCGCAGGGCACACAAGCACACTCACACGCTATGGGTAAGTTGGAAATGCATAACGTAATCTGCATGTCTTTGGACTGTGAGAGGAAACTAGAACACCTGGAGGAAACCCACAAAGCACGGGGAGAACATGCATACCCCATGCATACAGACCCAAGATAGTACTCGAACCCTCATCCCTGGGAGTGCGAGGAGGCAATGCTAATGTCTATGCCACTGTGCCACTAAAACAGCCTATCTGTAGTTATACATGATTCAGAACATTGTGGATCCATGGTACATTAAGTCTATGACTAACTCTGAAATCACTTTTTGAGAACAGGCGGCTCACACATATGTACCTTATTTTGTTTCGTTTGCATCCTTTATTACAGCCAGATTTTTCATACATAGACTGTAATCACATTACCTCACCAAGTAGTGAGCATACAATTACACAAACAGTTACAGTACAAATGCATTAGTTGAAACATTTACAGCAGGATTAATAGGAAACAAGACGAGGCAAGTACATTCAAACGTTTTTTTTTTTTTTTTTTTTTTTAATGAAGGACACACAGTGTATAGAATAAATGACCATTCTGGTAGGAATTCGTGTTAAGTATTTGTTCTGCCTGGGGCTTGAAGCTGTTCCAGACAGACTGAAAAAGAAAAATCAATCCAGTGACTGTTGATGCCCCAGAAGAAAAGTTTTGATTGACATTGTTGTGGGTTTGCTCATGCGATGGTTTCAATTATGCTTGTGTTATGGTTTGATTGAAACGTATTTGCAATAGCAAAAATACAGCATGAGTCTTACAGTATATTTTCTACAATATCGCCCTTTCACCTGATGAATTTGCTAAAGTAGCCTATATACTATAATACTCATTCTAACAGGACAGTTGTAACTTTTTCACACAGTGGCGGTGTTCAGACGAAACAAAGAAATGATCAGAAGTGGCTCGTCACACACGATGAACGGTACAGGATGTGAGTCAGAGTTTTGATTGTGTAAGATGACGTCTGGTCTATAGAATTTTAAAGCCGTGGCTTTGAGCTGAATGCGGGTTTAAACACCTTGCAGGCTTTTAAGAAATTCTTAAACCGGCAAGAACATCTTAAACAACAACAACAAAAACCATAGAATTCGAAGATACTTTTTAGTGACACTCTGCAACTTTCCTCTTTGTACTCTTTCTGACACATGACATAGGGGACAATGTCACATCTGTTAGCTGCCATTCCAGCTGCTTTGTTCGCTTGAATGAGGGTTTTAGGTTTTTTTGAAGATGACTGCTTCACAGGGGTGTGGGTTCCTGTTTCTCCCCCATCCCTTCCTTTGAGTTAGCACCAGCAGGGCCGAGGCGATGGAGCACTCAAAGCCACTCAGCATTGTATATACAAAAGAGGAGCTGTGCTGGTAGAGCAACCTTGATCTGATAAAGTGTTTCTTTGTATGCTTTTGGGCTACCAAGGTGAGGCTAACTGAGGTAACGGCATCTGAAAATGAGAAATTGTTTACTGCGTTGGTCCTATACAGGGTTTTGCAATAAGTCAAGTGTTAATTCAACATTGTGTCTTTGTGTTTCTAAAAATAGTAAATATGTACTGTGCAAAGGTCTTGAGCTACCCCTCATTTCTTCATATTAAATTAAATGATGCATATTAAACGTGTCTAAAGAATGTGTCCAAAGTACCTAAAGATACAATTTATGTAATTTATGTAACAACCTCTGCCTCAATCTCATTTCCCCTCTCGTCTAAATGTTCCAACCATTTAGCATGACCAGTATGCTAATCATGTCTCATCATCTGTACCTGTTTCTCACTTGTTAATGCCTTAAGTTAAGTGGGTTTGTGGTCTTTAGCTATGTAAAGTCACAAAATCGCATGGCTGTTATTCGGCCCCATTCAGCAATACAGCATTTATTATCAAAAGATTATGATTAGTCATTTTGCTTCGCCAACACATATTCTTCCACTACCGAACTAGGCAGAACTAATTAACCACAAGAGATGACGACAGTTTGCAACTGACAGTTGTAGTGTGTAGTTTAACATTCTTACTGATACTGGAAATCAGCTTTCTGTTAGGAGCTAGTTAGCTTTGTAGCCATAGATAAAAGAACACAAATGATTTAGATGCGATTTGGAAGTAATTATTAAGAAGTCAATGTGTTTTTTTTTTCCTGAAATGTTTCTGTGACTGGTTTATAACAGAGTATTTGGCAGGCCGTTGCTCTCTTCTCAGTATTGTGGACTGTAACCACCTACAGTACTATCAACGGACCAATCCTTGTAACGGACAGTTAGTGTAATTAGCGGTCATTAGAATACCTGGGCCTTGACATATTACATAATTAAACATGCCAATAGTGTAACCATACATTATCACCACTCCTGGAATGCTTCTAATCTAATCAGATTGCTTAGATGGAACTAACTGTTTCATAATGATTCATAGGTCACTGTGTGGCTTAGCAAACAAAAACATTCCTCTGAATACAGGGACTGGAGAGACAAATTTTTCAAAATGTAAAAAGTTTTTCAAAAGTCATTTTGCCCAAAATGAGTGACAATGATGGCTCAAGACTTTTCCACAGTACTACAATTTTTCTGTTATGATTGGTGTTGCATACCTAAACTCAGTTCAGGTGGTTTATGTTATTATGGGTAATTATTGAGACATCATCAAAAGGAGCATATGATTAATCTGTTTGAATCTGGGATTGCTAACATACGGAACTGAAACTTCATAAAACAACCTGTTAGAAAACATTTCAGTATTGATGCTCTGTGCCCCTTACAACTAGATGAGACATAAAGAAGCTGTGATGGCAGAGTACAGAATAGCTGCAGCAGTACTTACATTTTAAGTGGTTCTTTTATCCACTGTTAAGAAAATAATTAAGACGTGGGCAAACCTATAGAAGTGAGTGCCAGTGTATTTTGCCCACACACAGTGAGCAGAGATTTGCAAACGGTGAAGGCATTTAGCCTGCGTTCACACAGCCATCTAGAAGTGACACAATTTCTGCCTTAATTTTTTAAGACTGTGTGGATAAATACAGTACGTCTGATCTTTTCAAATCAGACAAGCACCACTTGTATGTGGTCTGTAATTGGATACATGTGGTCAGATCAGAATGTGTGTGGCTTTTTCCTGACAGACATGCACATATTACTGTAATTGTCATCACTAATTGAAAAGAAATAAAGCCAGTGGGCTTATCCAAAGCAGTCATGGAGTGTGGATGAATGGATGAAATTCATGGTCAGTGATGAATCATGACTCAGCATTGGCAAAGGAAATGATGCTGGACCTTTTTATCTGGAGCTGGTCTAATGAAACATATATAGATGACTGCCTGAAATGGACAGCTCAAATGATATAGTTTTACATTTAGCAGATGCCCTTATCCAGAGCGACTTACTTTTTTTCTTTAATCTCATTATACATCTGAGCAGTTGAAGGTTAAGGACCGTACTCAAAGGCCCAAACAACTTGGTGGTATTGGCGTTTGAACCTGGGACCCTCCAACCCATAGTCCAATGCCTTAACCACTGAACTACCCCTGACCATGGTTCTTACATGGTGTTGCATGTCCAATAAAGAGACAGATTGCAATGAGATTTTACCTCAACAGTCAACAGTTACCTCGTTTACCTCAACAGTCAATGCACACGTGTGCACTGACATTTTAGACAATTTCCTCGTTTCATTGATAGAAAATAGATTGGGTGATGACAAAGTCATTTCAAGATGAAAATGCATCATGCCACAGAGGAAAGATTGTTAAAGCTTTTCTTAAGAAAAGGCAAATATGGCCCCCGTCATTGCTTCCATCCTGCAAAGCTGGTCTGTCAACTGCTATTCAAGAAAGATGAAACCAGCATGATGGAGAATATTGTTTTTCATTGAGGAATGCTAAATCCTGTGAAGGAGCAACAAGTCCTAACTATACTGTGTCTGTGATTTGTTTATTGGCTAAGAAATAAAAAAATGGGTGCCAGGGGGTGAGCAAGCCATCAAGGTCTCCTTATTATAAGGTAACGTAAGAAAAACATCTGACTGCCTCTTCCAAGCAGCTACAAATGGGTTGTGGTTGGATCAGCTCAGGATGCTGGAAAGTAAAATAACATACAACATAACATTCAGGCCTTTGAGTTTTTTAGACCAAAATGAGCAGTGTTCTTGATGGACCAAATTAATCAACTGAAACTCATTTTATTTACAGGACATAAATCCTGCCCAATAAACAGGATTTGATGTGGCACCTATTTGTTGGGCTTGAGTGCGATGTGGTGGGTAGCAATGCTTCCTCACAGCTCCAGGGTCCTGGGTTTGATCCTAAGCTCAAGTTGCAGTCTGTGTGGTATTTCTGTATGTTCTCCCAGGGTTTGTATGGGTTTTCTCTGGGTTCTCTGGTTTACCCCTAATGTCTAAAAATATGTAGGTAAGTGGATTTGATATGCTAAATTGCCCATAGGTGTGAATGAGTGTGTGGGAATGGTGCCATGTAATGGACCGGTCTCCCACCTGAAGTGAATTGTTTTGAGTCTCCAGTGTTTCCATCGTTACCAGGTCCACGGTGGCAATCAACCACAGAGTGAAGAACTTAAATTACTAAAAGCTGTTTTCTTTGTTCAATAAATAAATTTAAGGCTGACAAAACATCATGACAACGTGAAAGTAGAAGTTAGATAAAACTTTATTTAACAACACATTAACTTGTCCTGTTTTTTACTGTTCACCAAATTGTGAGGTTCTATGTTTTAATTTCAGGTCCAGAGCATATGATCAGGATGTGAGATGGCATAATGACGGGCATACCAGTCATGCCTATGTTCAGCAGTTGGTACAACTATCTGCAGCAACAACAATCTTCAACTCCCTGCTTTCTTGTGCTACTTTCACCCTTGATTTATCTATTATGTGAGCAACTACAAAGCTGATGTCAGATCAGCTAACAGGGGCTTCTGGCAGCAGCCTGCGCAGTTGACATGGCCTGGAGCTAGGTGAGATGAGAAGGCTCCATACTCACCCTGCACTCTTTCATCGCCTGAGAAAGGGGGAATTCCATCTTTTCATCCTCCACAGGTTTATGCCCCACAGCATTCACATTGCTTTCTGATACGTTTCATGTGTTTTTCCCAGAATTCTGTCTAAGAAGTGTTTCAGTTCAATCTTTTGAAATTTCAGTCATCTCTGTGTATGACAATGAGCTGTTTTTTATGAATCTGTGGGTGTGTGTGATATTCCTTCAGAATACAAAGTCCAGAAGATCTCTGTACTCTATCAAGCATGTGTAAGTGCTCAAAGATGTTGAATATAGTTGGTGATTTGAGATGTGTTGACAGGCTGCACTTGCTTTGGCTCTTACCCTCCCATTGAATTTGGATGCTGCGATTTCTACAATGGATAGTCCAATGCAGAAGCAAATACAAAATAAATTATTAAAACATGTACTGAGCATATATAATGCATTTTATGACTACAGTAGCTCTTTGAGCGTCTAGTATTAACAAAGGCATTTCCTTTATAACCATTTATTGAATTGTATATTGATAAAAAAAAACAAGCTCATATTTTTGGTCATTCCCTCAGCTGTAACACAAAAAGCTTGTAAAAATAAACTCCAGATGCTTCCTGGGGCAGACGGGATTAGATGAAGGATGATAGGGTCACTATGCATGGACAGATTCTCACACTGTGTGTGTTGCCAATCCCAGGGCCTTATGCAACCCTTTTCAGATCTTTTTATCATCTGAACATAAGGTTAACCATAGAGAGATGGAGAAGCAGAGAGAGGCAACAGACATCTGCTGTTTCTTAGTGTATAATCTGAAGCACTCCAAGTGCTATGGATTGACCACAGTGTAATGTCCCACTTGTGCTCTTACAGAGGTGAATACCCTCATTTAGTCTGTCATATGGTAGTGCTTTTAGTGTGTGTGTGTGTGTGTGTGTGTGTGTGTGTGGAGGATGTGGTTGCAATGTAGTCACAATACCTGTTAATGGGATCTGTGGTTGAACTGTAATATACAGCATACAAAAGGTGACAAATCCACAGTTGATTTAGTGAAGAAGCAGGATTACTTACTACGCCATACACTCAGCTGTCAGTGCGTTAGGGACGGTATAGATGTAGAGAAGGTATCCAACCTAACATTCCCAAACTGAAATATGTCCTGTGGGTCTACTACATTTGTCATGTGGTCAGGTTGTACTGTACTGTTCATTCATAGCTTCAGTAATCGCTTAGGATCTGGCATGAATGAAGTGTATGTAAACTATCTGAGAGGGCAAAAAGGTGGACAAACCTTGAATGTAGTTCAATTCATCTAGCATTTTCTAAGTTTACAACAAATGTGATAAAATATAATTATTAATATTATTTATTTTAAGCTTATTTAATTATTCAATTCTAGAAACAAGCAAAATTGTCTGCTAAAAGTAGATTTAATGCTTTCATTACTGCTTAAGGTTTCATAATTTGATTAATTTGACATTATTTATTAGGGTACTGCAATCTTCTAATGAAATACATTATACAGCACAGTGCAAAAGTCTTAGACACAGTCTTAAAAGTTAAAGGAAAATATTTCTATGACAGAAAAACAAGCAGCACAGTATACAAGTGATAACGTTTCAGACTAAAGAATTTTTAAGCTGCTGGATTTTGTATGCAAAAGAAAAAAAAGAAGCAGGTGCAACAGTCAAAACATCCTCGTATTAGTTATGGGTGGTTCTGCAGAATGCTCCGTAAAACTTAGTAACTAATTTCCTCATAACTTGGACAAATTGTACCTGAGACTTTTGCACAATACTGTATATATATTCACTTGGTAGGATGATCTTTTCTTGCAGTGTGAATTGTATGCAGTCCCATTCACTATGATGTTGCTAATACTGTATGTTTCTATTCATAAGCTTAAAATGTGTGCCTGCTTTCAATTTTTGAACACCATGCACTCTTCTGAATGTGTTCTTACTCCAGAAGAAGTCATTCTTATCCCCATGACTTGGCGCAGCCACAAATGGTCCCTTTAAATCGCCCATGCTTTGTTTGGTTAGCACTTAAAGCATGGAAAATGTATAATCTCTGGGTTTCAGACACTGGAACATTGTCAGCATCCTTCGTCTTCTGGTCTTTTTAAAGATGTATATAGTGGAAACTAAAACCACTTTTTCACACAGTGGGCAAAAGTGTATTGTGACAGCAATTTAGAGAAGAGGTGGCTGTGGTTTATGTAATTTGCCATGACGTCATGGCAATTATATACAAAGAACCTGACTAAGCAAGAGCCACAGTGTCTCATTTAAAGGGATATGCTTGATACTTAATGTAATCTTCAGACATTTGATGCATAACCTCCAGATTAAGATTTCCTAGTTTGAAAAGCAATGAAATTAGTAAAGTTGGCTTCAGCCTACTAAAATTATAATATAGACAATTACATTAGTTACGTACTGTGTTAATCTAATGTCTGCCTGCACCTCCGTTTCTTTTGCATGTCAAAAGTTCTTGTATCTGCAAAACAATACTTTCATTTTATTGTACTTAAAGTAGTACCAGGGATTGCAAAGAATGAGTGAGGACACAATATATGCTTAAAATAGTGTAAGGATGCACCTGAACATTTAAACTGCTAACATAAGCTTTTTCAACTAGCTAGCAAGGACGGAATGCTATTCTAGCATTTAAGTCATATGACTTTTCTCTTGGTGTTGCCATATTTGGGAATATATATATCTGGCTTTAAGGCATAACATGAAGGCTACAAAAGGGTAAACAGTGGCTAAAATGCTCAATTTACTTTTCTCAGGTGCAGCAAAATGTAGCTAGCTAGCAAAGCTATTAGGTAGCATGTCTGACAGGATCCATTTCCTTGTTGTTTGTTGAAGACGTATTGTGTTTCAGGACAGTCGATTATGAGTATAAATGAAAATTAAACACTGATTATACACTGTTTATACACTGAAATCAAATGAAATGCAGGGATTCAGACTGTTAAATTACTTTAACATTAGTTTGTATTTCGTATGACTTGGTACAATCACATCCACTTTATTAAGGACATCATTAGATTAGATTAGCAGCACCTAGCTTTAAACAGACTTCCAATTTCAGTAAACCTGAGCCCACTGTTGCCTCAGATTCCTGTTTTTGGTTGGAACGTGATGTTGTCTTCTGCTAACTCCACTAGATAACTAAACTGGTCATGAGTTCTGAGATGCTTTTTTGCTCACCAAAATTGACATTGTCTCCATTCTGATGATCTGTAGTTTTTGTCCTGTATGTGCATGACCTCAATGTGTTACGTTGCTGCCATATGATTGTCTGATTAGAGAATTGAACATATGTGCACGTTTATAGGTATTCCTTATACACTAGGGAAAAAAGTGTACATTAATGCACTGCGTTAAAACCATTTTTGTCTTTTTTTATTTACACTGAATGGTTTTAATTGTCTCACCATGTTTGATTGTTCTTTTTGTTGACACTGTTGACACTTTTCAAAAATTTTTAGGTGTTAAAGCATCCTCAGTACAGTCCTGATCATGCTCCATCTGACTTTCCTTGTTTGGTCCGCTGAAAGCAGCCGCACGAGGATGAAGGTTCACTTCTGATGTAAAAGGGGAGACAGAGGTGCATTCATAGCTTGCAATACAAAAGCTAGTTGGACAAAGTGTATTAAAAAGCAGCGATGCGATTATACGAAGAAAAAAAATTAAGTAATTAATTAAAATCATTTCTACATCCAGAGTACAGATAATTTTTGTCTGTACAACTGCACCCATCAGTTTCTACTGCTGTCATTTTAGTAGATACAAGTGTTTATTAATCCACGGAAGAGCTGCCAGGCATAAAATTTTAGCCTGAATCTATAACAACGGCTTCTCCTCCTTTGTGCCTGCCTTTTCTTTCTTTGCTCATGTTCTAATGGACAAAACTTAGTATCTCTTTTTCTCTCATTCACTCCAACACCCTCATTACTGTTCTATATAATTGGGTTTCAGCACAACCCTGTACACCATACATCAATTAAAACACAGCTTAAGCATCTGTCTTATGTGTTGACACAAATGGCAGTCAGTCAAATCCTTTTATCCGTATTGCGTTGTATACAATTCACTCAGGTACACAAGACTTGCCTGTGCAGGTTTTTCCTGCACCGAAAGCATCCAGAGGCCTTTTGTTTTGGACGCCCAGCTGATAAAACAGCTTCACCACCACATGGTCACTGGCACGATACATTTCGAAGTACATATATTAATGTGCTCTGACTCGTATTTCATATTTGTATTAGGGCTCAGCAAGCATGGCACTGATTCAGTCGGACTTTTGATCTATTCATCAAGTCTTCTCAGGTCAGCAGGTCTGTCATTGTGCTTGCAGATCTCAATCAATACCTGCTCTTTAAAGGCCGATCTCTGCATTTGTAGTGTAGCTACAAAGCTACAGAGATTATCTGCTTGGCAAGCACCTACTAAAGCCATGTCATGGCATCTCCTGTGTGAATATTTTAAGCATATTATATCATCTCCAGCTTTTTGAACATTGGGTTTACAGCACCTGACCTGTCTGGCATTAAAGACTTCAGTCAAAGAGACATGCAGGTCATGTACAGTATGTGCACCAACGATTCCATCTCTCTTTCAATCACCTTGTTTCAGGGTGACCTGCGTTTACATGTGGTTTCAGGATGAAAGGTTTCAGCATCTAGAAGGAAGACAAAAGCTTTGCTGACCTGCTTTCTGTCTTCTTTGTTCTTCCTTTTTTTTCATCTGCTGTGACAGATGAAAAAAGGCTACAGGTGCTACTAGAAGCTGCTATTTGTCTAGAATTTTTTTTTCAGAGTCTGTCTTGTACATAATCTGGGAACTGACTGTGACACTCAGTTTAGATGGGAATAAAAGCAGCAGGCTGCATAAAGTATTTCTTGACAGCCATAAAAAAGTATTTGTGCCCTTTACATCAGACATTTAGTATATCTACAATATATGATTATATACAATAGTTATTGTTCAATACAATAATGAAAATGTTAAAACATGCTAATTATTTTTTAATTATTTTTAATCTGGAGCTCTTTTTAAGGAATCATTTGAACACACTGCTATGTCAAAGACACCAGATTACAGAGGCTGGGAAAAGCCTTCAGGACACACAGAACCCCGCTTTTGCCCTCTCAAGGGTGGTCGTCTTTTTCAAACCCTGCTTACAGATTTTAGCTAGTGGGTATATTGTGGTATTTGCAACGAATAAGATCTTCTTTTTGGGGACGGAAATGACAAACTGAGAGTGGAACGTTCTCTTTTTGGTGGAGAGGACTTGTAATTTGGCATAATGGTAGACACATGGACTCACCATCTGCAGGCTTTCAGTGGAGAAAATGTGTCGGTGGGCCTCTCAGATGAATCACACATACATGTACAGTATGCGTGTTCTAATAAGCACCAAAAAGTTATTGGTTTCAGTGTTTATTTTTTGTAGTTTAACATATAGTTCTAGAGCCAAAATTTCAAACAGTTAAAGACAAGTTAAAGCAAATTCAATTGTTTAATGAAACAAACAACACAATTATTTCTGTTTTTAATCTCGGGTAATTCATGATGGCATGATTTGCTGATTGTGGTAGGGCACCATGCTAGAATCTTTTCCTCAATATTGTAAGCCATCTCTCTAACAGGCAGACTTTTAAGATTGGTGCCTTATATTCTGTAGCAAATTTCATGGGCAAATGTAAATATCCCAAAGATTTAACTTAAATTCAATTGATTTATCCTTTATATACCGCTTATCCTATACAGGATAGCAGGGTTCTTGGAGCATATCCCAGGAGACTTTGGGCACAAGATGGGTTACATCATGAACAGGGTGCAAATTCATCGCAGGGCACACACACATACACACGCACACATACTGTACACACAATGGGCCATTTGGGAAGGCCAATTAATCTAATCGTCATGGCTTTGGAGTGTGTGAGGAAACCGGAGTACCCAGAGGAAACCTACCAAGTATGGAGAGAACACAGTCTAAAGACATGCAGGTCAGGCTGATTGTTGTTCCCAAATGTACTGTAGTGTGTAAATGAGCATGTGTGTGTCTGCCCTGAGATGGCTTGGCACTCTTTCCAGGGTGTACCCTGCCTCGTGCCCTAAGTCTGCTGGGATAGGCTCCAGGCCCCATGTCCTTTACACAGGACAAAGCATAATAGACCACTAATGGACACTCGAGTGCTAAACACCACTTCTAAACCTATCACAGCAATTGTTGCCTTATAAGCCATTGAAGCAAAAGTCTTCAAATCACTGTCAAAGTGATATTCAAACTCATCTTTATGGTTTTTGAACCCTATATTAGGCCGTTCTCAGCAGCAGTGATGATTTCAGTAGGATGGTTCAGGCAGAGCAGAATGGAATCTGGATGAAATGTTTTCTTTCAGTAGAAGATTTGCAATGAGGACCTTTTGTACAAATGCTCGATATCACAGGTTTGCGTAGATTTAAAGAAGGACCTAAAAACGGTGCACAATGGTGAACATTCAAAATATAATTTCCAATATTATTCAACAATATTTTTTTCAGAATGATTTTATATCAGAATCCACTGGCTGAAATCCATGTTAAGTTTCAATTTTGCAAACCTTCAGGGAGGAGAAGCCTACTTGTTATACGACGTATAGGAATAGGAGCCCTCTTTGGATTCAGTCATCTCTTTGGCTAAAATCTTCACTGCCGACGCTCAAAGTTCTTATAGCGCGCCGCGTGCCTCCGGCGCAGCTTTATGTCATTCTCAGCCAAACGCTGTTCGCCATTATACGCGTTTCATATTCCAGTTGGAGACTAAGGCATTAACCAAGTTCAAAGAAGTACAGAGTCTCTGAGGGGCAATGGATGTGGGAAACTGATATGCATTGTGCAGTGATGATCCCTTACACTGAAGCGCCAGGCTATACCTAGTATACCTGTCTGGGGTTACAGTTTTCAAACCGGCAACATTTATTGTAGAAAAAAAAAAGTTTTCACATACAGTACATTTGGGATAATCCCATACTGAAGGCTTTCAGGACAGAGTTTTGAATACAACCCAGAAAGCCATATACAATCACCATGTAGCCTAGATCTTTTTTATTTTTTTATTTTTATTTTTTTAGTAGTATGATCTTGTGTTGATTTTGATCTTATGTATTGATAAAATGCTTTATCGAATGGAAACAAAGGTTTCGGTGGCCTTCTGATCTTCTTGCTTTATAATGTCAGGCGCGTAATGGGTGGAGACTTAAGGCGTGGAAAGCGACTCGTACCGTGTGAGAAGGATTTAAACTTATTCCTGAACTTGAACGAAGATGTGCCAAGACACATGAAACAGAAGCAAAATACGGGATCTATCTATCTATCTATCTATCTATCTATCTATCTATCTATCTATCTATCTATCTATCTATCTATCTATCTATCTATCTGTGTATCTATCTATCTATCGTCATTGGGCAAGTCTGTTAAATTATGGCATTGAAGCTGCGTGTTGAGGAAACATTTGGATTTGAACCCAGGACACTTTCCTCTATGAATGCACAAAACCAAACTTCTCGTAAACACTTAGTGCATAATTCATTGCACTGATAAATAAGCATGTTGTCAGGTGCTCATCATCGCAACACATGGGATGCAGTGTTTGCAGGACTCGGCTGAACTCGGGCAGAGCGCTGTCCAGAGTGCCGCTGCCTTTTACCATGCTCGTGCTTTTTATCTATCTGTTTCATTGCTTGCACGGATTTTGCGACTCGGCACCAAAAATCACGGAGCGACCGAATCTGACGAGCCTCCGCGCACGGGGTGAAGCGCGCGCGCTGCGCTCGGAGCTCCGCTGGAACAGCACCGTGTCCGCTCGCCGCAGCGCGCGCCCGGAGTCGCCGGAGTCGGACAACGACGGCGGGGAAAGTGGCATCGCTGTCGCGAACACGTACGGAAGTAAAAGATTCCCACAGGCCATCATTATTGGCGTGAAGAAAGGGGGCACGCGGGCGCTGCTGGAGTTTCTGCGCGTCCATCCAGATGTGCGCGCTGTCGGCGCCGAGCCGCACTTCTTCGACAGGTTCTACCACAAGGGTCTCGAGTGGTACAGGTAACACAACATGCACCGTCACTGTGGGTTTAATGTATATTAAAGTAGAGCTGTGTGTTACATATGACATATCTGAAGTCTGGGTACTGCTCCTGCTGACTTTAATATCGGATTATATTACAACAGGGTTACTGTTACTAGACATTTCAAAATGTTTTTTAATTTATTATTATTTTTTTTATAAAGGACTGAAACCCTACTCTACACTATAAAGTCTGTTCGATTACAATTCGTGGTGCCTGCATTGTATGCTCGCTTTGCACACACATGCTCACATGGACACACACACACCTATCCTAAATGATCATTTTTTCTCTTTTTCTTTTTTTTTAATTGTCTCTTTAAAAAAAACACTGCTACATGCCAGTCTATACAACATGAGTAGCTCATAGAATACCATCTCACCTGCTTCTAAGCTGCTACAGTACACGAAAGTGGAGGAACAGGTGTGCTTGCTGATGTTCACTTATAGACAGCTGTGTTTATCCTGCACTCCTGGGGAATAAAAAACATATTAGGCTTTCCTTTTCTCCAATGGCACCATTATACAGTACACATTTTGATATATTTAGTGTTCTCTCTCTCTCTCTCTCTCTCTCTCTCTCTCTCTGTCTGTCTGTCTCTTACACACAAACCACAACTAATTTATAGCACAATTGCACCTTTAAAAAGTTTTAAAGGTACACTATATTTAAATTACCATGTTAAAAATTCAACAGGTACAAAATATAGGATTTGCTCTAAAGGATATCACCCCAGTTACAAGGTATTATATTGTAATGAGAATGTGCAGTTATTTGTACTAAAAATCCTTGTCAGTATTGTTTCGTTTGGAATTTGGTGCTAATGTAACTGCCTAAATACAAAATGTTACAAGGAACAAGGAAGTGAACAGTTAATAATGTAAAAGGCTCCTTTAAGCCCAGATAATCAACAGAAAGTAGAAGGTGGTTATAGCAGATATAGTGTTTTCGTAATTGTCATTTTTCTTTATGTGTCGGAAATTAGCAAAAATACAACCCGGTGTTGAATCAATTTCAAGCTCTTACTCCTTGTACTACAAGTACTATTAAAATATTATCTTTAATGGACATATTTTCTCTTTTATAAAACATAGTTTTGTTCCTATGGATTGCACTTGCTTGGTAAAGGTTAATTACCCATGCAAAGACTTATCAGTTACAGTCCTCCTTAATGTACAGTATGTAAACTTGTAGAAGTGTACAAGTGTGTTGTTGTCGTCCAACCATTTTTTAATTCACATTCCTTAACTAATGTTAAATAAAAATATTGGGCATGTTGGACATTTAGTAACAGGTTTGAATATAGTACCAGTTAAAAGTTTGGCCACACCTACTTATTCAACATTTTTTTGTTTAGTGATTTATTTTCTACATACTTAGAACAACACCGGAGATTTCAAATCTATGAGATAACATGAATGGAATTAGGTAATTACGCAACAACAATAACAGTCAGTTGTTATTTTAAGACAGCTGTTCTGGAATAGTTCTTGCAAGAACAGTATTGTCAAGTGCATTTGTAAAACCCATCAAGCACCACAACAAAACTGGTTCTCATGAAGACCTTCCCAGGAAAGCACGACCAAAACCTACCAAACCTCAGATTAGAGTCGTTATGAGGATTAACAGATCCTATGTACTGTAGGAGACACATCTCAAGATAAACTGTTCAAAAAGATGATTGCATATTTTGGATGCTTCAGCATTGTTTTACAATGTAGAAAGAAATAAAACTCAGAAAAGACCATGGAATTTCAAGGTGTGTCCAAACTATGGATCTAATCTCATTTTCGGTATCATGCACCGGGTTGTGTACCAGGCTTGAAAATTTATAACAAGTCATGTATAAAAAAGAAAGTGAATACACAAATCTGACTGCTGCACTTAAGTCTGTCCCTCACTAAATATATGATATTATTCAGACTTGTTACAACATGGATGATGAAAGCTGGTGAACACAAGCTTAACCGCTGATATAAATAAATACGATTATATGTTCCTAAGTGTGTGTGTGGTGATTGGAACGTAATATAACTCAATACTGGAAAAACAACAACATGTAAACTCAAAACTGTAAAGAGTTCTAACTACTGTGTAAGTGATAAATCCTAATGGAAAAGATGACCGGAATAACCAAAGCTGTAATTTTATCATAGTTCTTTTTGGCTGCTAGGAGCAGCGGATAGAACCACTAGTAATGGTCTCCAGATGTCAGTATGATCTTACAGAACCTTTTGGCTCTTCTTGTTTGTCTAATGTCTGTCTTGGCAGTGGACACGTTTAAGGTGAGGGAGAGAGAGAGAGAAAGTTACAATAGCTTGATAGCTACAGTACAATTTCAGTGTTTTTGTAGTGACAGTATAATGTCACTGTCAGAGCAGCAATTTTGTTTCATAACAAATTTGTACACTTTAAAAAATAAGAAGTGCATATGGTAGCATTTTGCCACTGATAATTTTAGTGCACCCTGCATTCCCTTCACCCACACCTCTTCCCTATATGGAGCAGCTCACATCCACTAGATAGATGTAGGAGGAGAGGAAGTGTTTGTGTGCAAATTCCTGTGGAAGGCCTTGCATCCAGAAGCCAGAGCACAACACGATGTGTGTGTTTTAATTGCATGGATAGAGCTGAGCTTCAGTAGTGGGAACGTCACTGGGAGCATTTGACTTAAAAAAAAAAAAAAAAAGCCGCCAGACTCCCCCTCTCTGCATGGCAACCTTATTGCATACAGATGTGGCGAAGGCAACCATACAAACCATACATTTCTTGGTGCAGAGTGTTTTCTGAATCTGGCTAAAGCTGTTCTGTTGGAGGCATCAAAGAGTAGAAGTATGAAGTATAAAGTGTTGGTCCAGATCGGTGTGGAGTTTGACTGAAACAATCACACTCGCTGTTCTGATGAAAGCCTCTCTGCTGGCTAAACATAATGAACATAACTATGATAGAAAGAACAAAACAATCTAAGCAGACTCCATGTAGATCCACAAAAAAAGAGGTGTTTGTTTATCTCCTTAGACTGAAAAGTTCTACTAAGAAATTATGAATCTGTTTTTTTGTTGTTGACTTTTTCTTTCTTTTCTGTCACCAAACCAACATGCATAAATGGCACTGAATGACCCTCAGGCTGCACCATGTCAGCGTTAACTCACCGCACCACTGCATCCTGCACTTCCTTTACCAGCTTGAGAGCATCCTGACTTGTGGTCACGTTCGAACGCACACAAAACACTGCAAGCTCACAACACCTTCCTCAGCCTGAAGTGTCAGACGGTTCTCTGGTCACCTGTGTTGAGAGTTAGAAGAAGCTTGCTTTCATGACAGTGTAGTGAACATTTCCATTGTAATGGGGCCACTTTGTCAAAAAAAAAAAGAAAAAAAAAAGACGCAGCTTGAATAGATTCTATGTGATTGTTTTGAGAGAGAGAATCACTGAAAGATGTCTTCATCATGCAGATTTTAACACTGTGAATGAATTTTATAGAAGATGATTAATAGATAGGCGGCACGGTGGTGTAGTGGCGCCTTGCACCTCTAGAGCCGGGTTCAATTCCCCGACCAGGCTCGATTCCCGTCTTTGTGTGCATGGAGTTTGCATGTTCTCCCCGTGCTTAGATGGTTTCCTCCAGGTACTCTGGGTTCCTCCCACAGTCCAAAGACATGCAGATTAGTAAGTTGCGTTCCCGAATTGCCTGTAGTATGTGTGTGCCCTGTGCAATGGATTGGCACCCTGTCCTGGGATAGACTCCAGGCCCACTGTGACCCTGAATGCAGGATATTGTGTTTATATAGATGAAGTTGTATAGATGATGAGTGATTAATAGATTTTGTCTGTGCAGCAATGTAAGATTTCACCTGATTATTCTTGATAGATTTTGTACATGCTGTCATTATAATGATGTTATGGAATTCACAGGATTATTACATAGATATCAAATGCCAGAGATAGCTATGAATATAAATGATGTAACTGAACATCAGGGCAAATAAATTTAAGAAGCCAAAGACATGGGAAATATAAACGTCTTGCATGACTTGTCAGTGAACACAACTGTAGTTGAATTGGGACTGTATTATAGTGCTGCCATGATAGAGAAAGCAGTTCATTAAAAATATGCACATATAGTATACTGTGCATGCCATGCCATGAAAGCAGGGAAAATGCCCAAAAGTGTCTCTAAACATCTGTCATTTAAAGCTCAGTTTCAGTTGTGGCCAGCTTTGTTCACATTTCTGAAGGCTTACTTGTATGTGCATATATAAACCCTTTAAAACAAAGCCACACAACAACTTGGCCAAGAGAAACCTAAACAAAAGTCCTTAATGGGTTTTCAGTGATGGTTCATTTGGTTTTAGAGGGTTTTGGAACAATGCTTTTCATAGGCCATGGAAAACGGCGCGCATGCAAACAGGAAAACCGCTGTCTTTCATGGCATGTCCATGCAGCTGATGCCTTAACAAACTTTACTGCATTCAGATCTCCCGCATTTTTGTATGCAGCTGGTTCATTAAGTCATTTGTTTTTCTGTCATTGGAAGACGATGACGAGGACATGAAGAACAAGGTTACTTTACACTCCATACACATCACCAGCACAGAGGAGCAAGCATATAGACTTAGATGAAATACTGTATGAAAGACTGAAAACTAATAGCTGGCATTACAGATGCAGTAGGAAATTTACTCCAACAGGGAAGGAATCTTTTGACCAAAGACTGGGCAGTGAAACGGCAGCTGGAATCCAGATTTCAGAGGTTCCAAAAGATAATTGGCACACTATAGTGGGAGAAAGGAGCAGTTCCGTTACGATTTGTTTTTCCTGTTTCCTGTGTCCATATGTTTTGCTATTTGGAAATGGACAACGGCAATTATAATATATATATATATATATTTGGTTAAAACCTGGATTACCCTCAAGTCGCTATTTAAGGAGGATGAACAAAGAGGCAGCGTAATGTCAGAAAAGGTCAAGAAATCAGCATGGTATTTATTCTGGAGTTTAACCCCAGAAAGCTGACCTCTTACCTTTGATGCTGGAACAGGAACATAAATAAATATAAAAACATGTATGATGTGATATTGATCATTCTGCATGAAATTAAATGCAAGCATGAAATCATATTTACATATGGTTCTGGTCATATTTTATCCAAGTCTTTCGCTGAGGCTCAGCCATTCTTTATTACAGTTAAGCAGACGTTTAGATAAAGGATTTTTTTGGGACGTATAATATAACATAACATATTTACACAATGAAGTGTGCCTTTAAGCTACAAAGGTGCTTCATTTTGGTCTGGAACCGCCAGACTCACTTTTTGGCCTATATAGTTTTTACAGTGTAGTGTTGAATCGGATACTCCATCAGGTGTTTCAGGAAAATAAATTTCTTCGCAATAACATCACAGACTTTCAGTACGTCTTTGTCTAGCATCTGTTGGTAAGTTCTAACATTAGTGTTTATTCCTTGTTCATTCCGTCACAGCGAAACAGGGACATTAAAAAGGCATTCATCCTCTCTCTACACTGGATATCCTCAGGGAATATTCTGTGGCATAAAAAAAGCACCCCACATGCATTGATCATGCATGACTTATGTATTGATCCGACCAGATTAATTTCTCTCACTGATCTTAATATAAACTTCAAATTGATTGATGATGAGTTCCAAACTTTGACCTTGAATCTACTAATACTCAGGTAGGATGTACAAACATCCTTGCAGGATTTGGAACTCGTAACCTTATAACTTTTAAAACTTGTCTATAAATATAATAAATCATTTTTAGCATAAACACATTTACCAAAATCTATACTTACTGAATTTTCTCACATCATATGGGAATGTTGCTAGCGCAGTTACAGTAGTATGATGGATAACTATTAGTACCTACGAACAAAAAAGCAATACCACCTCGCTATTTTCCAGCAACATTCAGTGTCATATTCATGACAAAAAAAAAAAAAAAAAAAGAAGAAGAAGAAGATGTGAAGACAGCAAACAGCACTCAAATTTCTGCAATGCAATGCAACTTAGTTTAGCTTGGCTAGTTAGCAATTACACAGTGATGAAAGCGTAAAGGAATGGATTTAACAATCAATTTATTAATCAAATTTAAAAAATGAAGCAAAAAAATGTTGGAAGCTGTTTCATCATGAGAAAGTAGGACAGACTAAAGAACTATAGTTTGGATGCATCACTTTCTTTACACTAAAGCTCTCTCTCTCTCTCTCTCTCTCTCTCTCTCTCTCACACACACTTAAAAAAAATTTTTTTCTCCCCCATGTATACCTGAAGTTGATGATGTTATTAATAAAAATGAATATGCCAGTTATTCAGTGTGGATGTTTCCTACAACACTGTGAATGTGATGACCATGTCTCTTATAAATCAGTTTCAGTGATCGATGCCAAAATACTTCCAAAAACATTTTTATTCAGAAAATGTAATTTTTCAGAATTTTATAATTCTATTCAACCAAGCAACCCGATGACATTTATTGACTTGAATATCTAATATAAACCTTTTAAAATAATTCCAGAAGGCACACTTTCTCTAACGTCAGGAGACATTGGAAAGGTTTACAAGTGAAGGAAGCGGTTTTGTGTGGAGTCTGCTTGCACATCATTTGAAAAGTGTCGGCTTTATAGAGGGAAACGCCATGGGAGCCAATCGTCTCAAAGCCATCTGGTTGGAATTATCGTTATATGAGGTGTATTGTGGTTCTCTTTTCAGAAATATCCAGGAATTTTACAGAGATCTCAGTCACAACCCCTCTGTTAATCTGATGCCAATAACTAACACAAGGGAGAGATGTTTATTGATGAAAAAAAATATATATATATAGCACTAGCCAATATGAAATGCCAAATCTAGCTGATGCTCTGTTGTCATGCTTAGTTGCTTTGCCATACCCACAAAAAATAACATTAGCTTAGACTTGTGGAAAGCAGTCAACAAAATCAACATGCAACAGCTATTGGACTAATATACAGTACTGTACAAAAGGTCTTGAGACACCCATCAATTTGTCATGTTTTGTATCAAAAGAAGCAAACATTCCTATATTTTTAAGGTTGTCTTGAGGAATAGTTCTCCAGGCACCTTTTTTGGCTCTAATATTTGCCACGTTTTTGTCTCTCCAGTCCCTATACCTGTCCAGTTTCAGGGGAATCTTTTTGGTTTGCTAAGCCACAAAGTGACCTTTGAATCATTTAAGCATTAACTAACTTAAGGCAAAAACCAGTGAGAAACAGGTGCAGATGATGACAGATGATCAGGCTGGTGATTAGTATAATGATGATGCTGAATGGTTGGAACAGATGAGAGGGGAAATGAGGTTGTGGCTGTGGTTGTTACATGAAAGAACTTTTAAAAAAAAATTCTTTCAAGCCTGTTACCGTAAAACATTTGTTCCCTTTTCTTTAATTTAATCTGCATAATTTAATTTAATTTACTATGAAGAAATGATGGGTGGCTCAAGAGTAGCACAGTACTGTATGTTTCAAAATGCACTTCAATTCCAAGGGTTCACAAAAGCTACACTATTATATATTATATAAATGTTTTATTGTATTGATATTGATGCTAAAATGCTTCCAAAAACATTTTTATTTAGAAATTAGAAAGAAAATTTTAAAATATTTATAAATGTTTAAAATGTGTTCAGAGTTACTTTGTGAATGTTTTGTGAAATTGCAGTGGTATAAAAACTCCTAGCCTGGCTTTTTCGAGCCGAACATGTTCCTGACCACAGTGGCATGAGCATAAATTTCCTTTTCTTGCCTCTGTGTGGTCCTGCATGGGTGTTGGCACAACATTTTAAGTCATGAGTCTTATTTTGGGTTGGCACTATAGTCTCATAGCTAATGTTTATCACAAATAGAAGACCCACTACAGCCCTCGAATCAAGGTTTTTATCCCATGTCACTTTGGGAATGTAGGAAAATGTTTAGTTTAGTCTTGGGGCAAATTGATTGAAACTGTTTCTGCTTAGAAAACAGTTGAATGAATTTGAAACTCTATTCTGCTTGACCCAGTAGCCTCAGGAGGTTTTCGACTAGACCAGGACTGACATTTTGAATAGTGTGATGGGCACCTAATTATCGTCATCATCTTCCATCCTCAGGCCATGTTTTTCCCATCACTGTACTTACATGTCTGGTGCCTTGTCACTCCTGGCTCTGCAACACTTCAGCTTTATTTGTTTCCAAAGATTATAAGTGAGACAAGCTGCAAACTGTCAGGGTAGCACCTCTGAGGCACTGGACTACAGTGCCACTAAGAGTAAAATCCCCTTACACCTGCACGTGGTTTGAGTTTGCTTCTGAACAGTTTGGTTATTAAAAGTGTGTCCGTTGCTTTGTTTAAAGCAAGGCACACAATGTGGTGGCCGGTTTATTTGTGAAGATGAATCCTCATGCTCCATGAACCACTCTTTTACAATTTGAGTCCTGGAATATCCTATTTCAATGTCCCAATGTGCCATCAGGGAAGAAAAACACCAATGATTTGATACCCTGGTAATTCAGTCCATTCAGGTTATCAGCTGACTTCATTTGGATAAGTCCAGACCTGACCAACTGAAGCAACCGCAGATTATAGCACTTCTTGTACAGTGGCTACTATGCATGTTAATGTCCTTCCCTTCTTACCCATCAGATCACATGACCTTTTTCTTTTGCCCAAAGTCCAGTCTATATGCTCACTAACAAGTGGTTTGTTATATAGCTGTTTAGTCCCAGGCCTGTGAGTTCTTATCATATTGTGTTTATGGAAATGCTCGTACTTTCTTATTTCCATATCAATTATTTTTAACTGTTGATTTTTTCATGCAACTTCACCAAGAGTTTGGGTGATCTCCGTTCATGATCTGTTGATGATTCAACACTTTGATGAATATTTTTGATAATGTGTTAAAGGATTCGCGTTTGCTTGATTGTTGCTTCACAATATTGATTGAAGACGAATTTGCCCCAGCATCCTCTTGACCTGTACGCATATACTGTAATTTTATACATTTATGGGGCCAGTCTGTGTATGTGTCGCAAATATCCAACACTATTGTTTATTTGCACCAGAGGTGGCTAGTAATGAAGTACAAAAATATTGCTGTGCTTAAATATTTTCAAGTAATAACTTGAGAATTTCCATACTTTTTACTTCTACTCACTACATTCTTAAGATAACAAAACTGTACCTGTACTCCCTACACTTTAAACAGAGAATCGTTACTTTTCAGCTGACAATCACACAAAAGTATATCGATTTTCTAATCTAAACATAATCATTTACACTGTCACTCTCACCATAGCCTGTTCTAATCCATGCCGTCACATGGAAAGGAAAGAAACAAAACTGTTCCACCAATTCTAGTTTACGGAAATGACTGGCAGGTCATTGCGAAAGCGCAGATTGGTTAGCGCACCAAAGTGATTGACGGTTACCTGGGCTACAGGTCCTACCTACTTGGTCTTTAGGCTGTAGATTCTTCTAGCTCCTTTCTTAAATATCTCGAACGAGCACACTTATCAAGGTAAGATTAAAAACAATCTAGCTAATTAGCTAACATTCTGAGCAAAATAGTTGTTTAATTCTTACACTTCATTCCAATAGTAATGTCATTTTTATAGGAAGCCTATAATTATAAAGGCTTAGCGTGTTATCAACAGCATCATCTTCAAATGTATTTAAAATAGTGTTTATCAGTAACTCAGTTGGATATATGTCCAGAAATATCTGTTTCTTCATGAAGTACTTAAAGTTCTGTACCTAAAGTACATTTTAGAGCATTTACGTAGCGTTGCTACGTTTACTTTAGTGCACTTACTTAGCACTTTTATCTCTACTATTCTACAAATAGTAAAACTTTGTACTTCTACTTGCAGTGGAGAAGATTTGTACTTGTCTTTAATATTACGTTTCTGTACTTCTGCCACATATAAACTCAACCATATGCACTGTCGAGGATTTAGAATTAAAATAGAGGATTTCCTTCAGGAGGACGCACTTAATAGTTGTCTGTCAAATCCTACAATCAAATTCTCTGTGTGTAGAAGCCCATTAGTGTGTAGAACCCCTTTAGGAAGTGAAGTAAACTATACAAAGGAACCTTGTTTCTGAGAGGTCCTAGTCCCCACCCCCGCCTTTTTTTTTTCACTATAGCTATTTGTTGTGGTAGACATCCAGACACCTTCATCTCATTTTCATTGGTCTTATCAACCTCTGTCAGTGAGTTACATTTTAGTGGAAGCACTTTATGGCTTGTAATAACAATAGTGTCAGCGGTACCTTTTCTTCACTCCAACATTCCTCTATGAAGTGATTATCATGATGAACATGTATTAGAGTTCCTCACACACAAAATGCACTCGTCAGTTTGCATTCATTTTGGAATTATTGCCTTAGTGGAACTCATTTTAAGGAATTTAAATATGGATTTAAGGCATTAATATATAAAAAAATAAAATATATGGAATTTTCTGAGATAATAGCCGTATTGTATTATTTTGTACTTCACAAGCTTATTTTCGTTTCTTTTTAACCGTTTCTTAAATTCATACTCTATACAATTTGGGTAAGAAGTAATGGTGGTGGTTGGCTCTTAAGGAGGAGGTGATTTAAGTGGGCTAAATGGCTAAATGCTAGGGAATGAATGCTGGTGAGCGTTTATGATACTGATGGAAAGAAACTCTGTAATCAGAAGCAAATTGCTCGTAGTGGGCTGTAGAGTTGTATACTTAAAACAGCAAGATGTTGTCTACTTAACAATACAAGTCAGCTAATTATCTGTAATCCACACGCCGACCAGGTTTGACCAAAGTCAAATACAAAATGTTAAGATTTTTTCGCTGAGTCATAGATTTTGGTTTAAACGTCTTGTATCTTTCAGTTATGCAATACGTTTAGAATAATGTGAAACTCTCCTAAGTTGTAGAGCAGTAAATGTGTAATGTTGTGGAAATCACTATATAATAACTGCAGTGTAAACTTTTTAAAGTTGTCTATTCATTTTTTCATTTTACTTAGTCATGATTGAATGTTAGGAACAGGTGCACTGACATTGTGGTTTGTATTTTAACCGTGTCCTCTTCAAAGGCTACTCGATGCACACAGTCCCTACTAATCTTATTTTCCTAAAGTGTATTCTTAGTGTAAAACTTAAATGGCTATTTTTAATCCTTCGAGAGAACGATTAATGATTTTTCTTGGTGCCACAGCCACATTAATTATGAATGAATTCACCAAGACAACTTTCAGTCAATCCCTGATGACTTATCAGAGGACTTTTCAGAGTCACTGTAGAGGAGATCAGGGACACAGACATGCACAGGCTTGCAGTCACATAACCTTGATCTCTTTTGGTCTTTCTCTTTGCTTGTCTTCTACTTCACACCTTGGAGACAGACCCATTGATCTGTAGCAATCGAGGCATAGAGACACAGAAGCGTAGATAATCAATGCTACATTAAGGTATCTTTGCTCATCCGTGATCAATTATAGACAAACATTTTACTTTACTCAAGACATGCATCCACACAAATGACCACTTACAATATATTTAGGACATTTAAATTTTTTATAGAACTCTACGACATATATACAGTATAGTCTTTTGCCTTACATGTGCAACTTAATAAACTTTCACCGCCACTGACAAAGCATGTTAATGTACAAATGCACTCACTACAATATATACATGCTTTCTGTGGTCAGTCTTTGAACAAAATGTTTATGTAAACAAGGGATCTGTGCATGTCTTTGATATTTGAAATGTATTTCCATTCATGTTCACTTCATTTCAAGCTGACTTCCAAACTCTAAAATGTCAGTAAAAAAACATATTGAGAAGGAAACATACACTTATGGATATTATCTAACAAACTGGGCCTAATGAACTCAATACTTTATAATATAATAAAACACAAAGTTATGCCTGATTTGACTTTACTGGGGGTCAGAATTTTATGATTCAATATTACAGTAACTGATAGAGCCTTGTAAATTCAAGATATTATGCAAATATTAAAATGTTTGGTTGGGGAAAAAAAGATACATCTTGAATTATTAATTTTTATCCTTTAATTTAGATAAATTAATTTTTAAATAACGTGCAAAATAATAAATATAAAATAGATAAAAACTACAAAATAAAAATGAAATGAAATAAATTTGTTAAAAATTCAAATGAAAATGAAGTAATTAAAAAAAATAATAAAGAAAACTTTTAATTGTTTTTTTTTTCAACTGTCGAGTCAAAATGACCTCAAAATAAGGCAGAAATAACAAACTTTTTAAAATGACAAATGACATGCAAAGATTTTTATTCATTATACGGTATAATATTACAATTAAAGATTAGTAGTTGAATTACTTTTGGACATTAATGTATTTAAATAACTTGCTCTTGTAAGTGTAAAGTCTATTTTGTTGTTTAGCACTGATTTATTAATTTATCTGGACCATCAAGGCATGAAATCTCCGCAACAGTCTCTGTTTAGCATTCTTCAAAAACACTGGAATGATTTCAGCATAGTGATTTGAACTTATCATGCACTGTTTTCAGTGAATTTTTCAGTGAATACCAGGAAGAATATTGTTTTTTTTTTCCTATTAACTAAATTATTGCACAACAATTATATTCACTATAGAGCAAAGAGGTTTGTAAAAGTGTACAAAGTTGACTCCTAAAATGTACATTACCACCATATTGATGGAAAAGGGGCAGTGGTAGCTCAGTGGGTTAAGGCTCTGGGTTACTGATCAGAAGGTTGGTGGTCAAGCCCCTGCTCCATTAAGTCACCACTGTTGGGCTTTTGAGCAAGGCCTTTAACCCTGTCTACTTCAGGGGCGCCATCTCAAGGCTGACCATGTGCTCGGACCCCAGCTGCCAACAAGCTGGAATATACTTTGTGATTTCTTTTTTAGTTAATGTTTGCTAGATAAAATCATTAAAGAATAGATTTAGCAGGAGTTTCATAGACAGATATGACATTAAAGACCTGATGAATGATTATAATTATATAGTCTATTCAAGCCTAATGTACTCATGTTACAATAAGTTAGACTTATACTGACATTTACTGTAATTGTCTCATGTTTTCTTTTATTTGTCCTTCGCTCCAACTGACATTTTCTCCTGATAACCTTGTCACTCTTGTAGAACTGGTCTTTTGGCTCTTTCAAAAGCAGTTTCATCTATGAAGTAATAATCTAATGCCATAATATTGTCCTGTCCCATAGACGTAGGTCATTACTTTGGCAATTTTCTCTCTTCCAGTTAAGATGACCTTAACAGAAGCTTTTGACATGTTCGGGAAACTATGCCTTCAATTTTCACATGGAGACATGGAGGCATCACGTCCATTACACGCACACGCGCGCGCACACACACACACACACAGTCCTGAGACATTAAGGACAGGGAGCAGGAAGTCTCAGCAAATTACTGTTAAGTGGTTCTTGTGGTTTTGTGGCTTTTGCTGATCAGATCCTTATTGAGTGGAGTACTGTTTCACATGATGTTCATATAGACCGTTTAATCCCACTGCTTTAGAAAGAAAAGAGAGTAGGGCATCCTCCTCTGTGTGATTTAGCTCACAAGTTAGCAAACAAAAGGCCAAAGTCATGGTGGTTTGGCTTGAATGCGGAACTTTGGCACATGCTTCCTTCGGAATCTGCTGGTGGGAGGAGCCACGCTATACAGTTCAATTATGCGAAAACTGTTTATGTGAAAAATTCCGAACCTTTGATTCCAAGTACAAAGGCTGTCTCAGACCTTGGGGATAGCCGTGATGTGCTTTAGGTGAATTTTCAATGGATTTTCATGACTAACCTCACTAAAAGCTAGTGAGGTTACAATGCACTATGTGAGCTTAATAATAATAGAACCTCCCAACCGTGCTTGAATGATGGTATTTTTAGTTAGTAACAAGTAAACCAGTATAAGGATTTACCTATGATGGAAACTTCAAAGCACTTTTGTACTATAAGTCGATCTGGATAAGAGCACCTGCCAAATGCCTAAATGTAAATGTATTAAACCTGTTGCTGCGCCTTTCCTTCTCTCTCTTGATAGATATTTTATCAGTGACAGAGTATTTACTTTATTGCTGTTATCCTATTGTTATCTTATTTGTATCTACTTTGTGGATTTTTATGGCTATGAAGGTAGTTATTTGCTAGTAATTAATATAGTCTAATTCAAGTTCAAAAATATAAAAACTTACTGAAGAATGATTACCATTTATATACCGGAAAACCTAGTGACAGGGTCATGGGCACCTAAGGTACACCCATGCCAGCAGGGAACAAAGGGCAGAAGATCTGGTCCAATCCTCCAAAAAAAGCCAGCATAGCACAAATCACACAAAAAAGTAATAATAGAAAAGCACCACCCAGTGCACCACTACCTGCCACCCAAGGCCTCCAAACTGCCCAGATTCTATTCTGATTGAGCCCCCATGGGATACACCAGACAAACAAGTCCGATCAATATACTGTAGATCCCACCAAAGAGGTCACCACTTGAATTACCACTAAATGTTCAGAATTAAAAATATGTTGACACACATAAAGAATTTGTTTCCCGCTGTTGGTGACCCTCAAAATTATAGACATACATAACAACACTAAATTTTGTTTATAGACAAGGCAACGCTTTACATTTTCTAACTTCATGACATGATGAAAAGAGGGACAACCGGAAACTTAAGTGATTTGTTTTTTCATTCCAAAATCACAAATCAATCAAAAATACAGCAGATGCATAAAAGGACTACAGTAAATATGCACTATAAATAATGAATATAACAAATCAATGTTTAAACGACCAACAACCATTGTTTTGAGTCTTGCAGCTGTAACTTCTGTATTTTCTTTTTGTTTTCCAGCTTTGATAGTACTCCATTTTACTTTGGCATGGTTCTTAATCTCTGGCGTCTGGCTCTCAGTTTGTGCTTTGAATATCACTTTAGCTGCTCGTATCTCAAAAACTGCTGCCCAAAGTCCATAAAATATAATGTGTTTGGTTCTTTTTTTCTACAGTTATTTTCCATCAGGGTTGATCAGACCCTTATTGTAGTCAAACCAAACAAGGTTTCACTAGAAACTGGACCATGGCCAAGTATTTTTATCCACACTTGAGGGTGAATGTGATTGTGTATGATTGTGTGTATTGTTCATCCCTGCCCAAACAAACGCATCATGGTTCATAGTTGTATAAAGCAATTTCTTATAAATGCTCTCATCATTGATTATATACAGCTTTGAGCTGGGGTTCATGGACCGGTTAAGTTGTTTTAGTAATTCTGTGATCCCACTATGATTCGCCTGCCAGGTTTAGTCTTAAAGAGTTGCCTGTCTCTGAGATTTCTACAATAATACATTTTCTTATGAGGACAGGGATTGAACCCATTTAGAAAGACATCTAATCTTTAAAAGAAACCTTGATGAACTACGTTCCTAGGATAGTACTCAAGGAATGATAAATGAATTGAATGCTAAACTGAGTGTGTAGTTTTATTGCCTCGCTACACCAGCATCCATGGTTTTGGGTTCACATGTTCTCCCAATGTCTTCTCAGTTCAAGAGAAGAAACCATGCTGGTAACTGAGTACATTTAGCAGACATTCTTATCCAGAGCAACTTATTATTATGTTTTATCTCATTATACATCTGAGCAGTTGAGGCTTAATGGCCTTGCTCAAGGACCCAACAGGGATAACTTGGTCGTCATGGGATTTGAACCTGGAACCTTCCAAACCATAGTCCAACGCCTCAACCACTGAGCTACCCCTGGATGGATATGAATAGGATGGAAATGTGCTTGACTGGTGTCCAATTCAGGGTGTGTCAACAAACCCACAAAAACCCTGACCAGGATAAAATGCTTACTGTAGATTTAATTTAAGTGAACGAACAACTTCAATTAAGTCAGATCTTCAAGAAAACTAATGCCTGCTACTAGGATGCACAAATCTCATCAAAAAATTATTCATTTCTTGTTATGATTTATACACTTCTATTTTGCAGGAACTTAATGCCGAGGACCCTTGATGGCCAGATCACAATGGAGAAGACACCCAGCTACTTTGTCACCAAAGAAGCCCCTTCCCGTCTGTGTGCTATGAACTGCGACACCAAGCTCATTGTGGTAGTTCGGGATCCCGTGACCAGAGCTGTGTCTGATTACACACAGACTCAGAGCAAAAGCCCTGGACTTCAGTCCTTCCAGACACTGGTGTTCAAAAATTCCAGCTCAGAAGTCATCGACACTTCATGGAGCGCTGTGCGCATCGGAATGTACGCCCAGCACCTGGAGAACTGGCTCCAGCATTTCCCGCTCTCCAGCTTCTTGTTTGTAAGCGGAGAGAGACTAGTGAGCGACCCAGCCGGAGAAGTGGGTCGTGTGCAAGATTTCCTGGGTCTCAAGCGCATTGTCAGTGACAAGCACTTCTACTTCAATGAGACCAAGGGCTTCCCATGTCTGAAGAAGCCAGAGGGTAGTAGTAGACCCCGCTGCCTGGGGAAATCCAAGGGCAGGACTCACCCTCACATTCCACCAGATGTGCTTCAGAAACTCAGGGAGTTTTACAAACCCTTTAACCACAAGTTCTACCAGATGAGTGGCCTTGACTTTGGCTGGGACTGAAGCCTTGCAAGTGGAGTTGTGCTTAAAAGGCAACTTAAAAAAATATCATTTGCACATTTCAGTACATTGACTTCATTTACACACTGTTTAAAATGGATGACGTGTGAAATAATATAGCAAGTGCTAGCCTTGGATCATGAAATGGTATCAGAACATTTAGAAAGTATTCAACAGGTTCTAAAGAGGTGAATTCAATCATCTGAATCCTAATATTATGCAATGCACACATACTGTACTGTATATCATACATACTTCATACATACAGTACATGTGTTCCATTTTATTACTCAATTTATGAAATGGAAGATGTGTAAGGTAGATGAATTCAACCAAAAGTAGTTATATACTTTTGCATATTATAATTGATATAATGCATATAGTAATATGCCAGCACTACTCAGAATGCACAGCATAATTCAGTAAGAAATCCAAGTAAGAAATATACAAGACATCGAAGGGTGTCAAAGGGTGTCATGTACTGTATATAACTTTTTTTTTCTAATGTAAATATATTTATCTACATATCTATCTGTATATTTATTTACTATTAGACTGCATAAGCAGCCACAATGCAGCTGTTTTAAACATACATCATTTATGTTTTATATAAAAAAAAAATTATCAGCCACTATTGGCACAGTATAATATTGTATTGGTGGATCACAATGATGTGATCGTTTCGGAAAGCTGAATGAAAGATAAAGTTTAAAGTTTGATAGAGTGTCATCATTGTGCAACAAGCAGCATAGCCACCTAACAGTTCCAGGGGCAATCCTGCAGTCAGGGTGCTCTCTGGGTAAAATTTTCCACGTTCTCCCCATGTCAGTCTGGGTTATCTCTGGGTTCTCTTGTTTTTTTAGTACTCCCCCGAAAAAAAAAAACATGTAAGTGGATTATCAGGGCTACCTAAAATTGGCCCAGAATATGAATGTGAAGTATGAATGTGTATAGATATGGTTCTGAGCAAGTTGGCTTGCATCTCTTTCTGAGTACTGTATATCCAGCCTCACATCTTGTGCTCCTAAAGCAATCACAAATTATACATAAATAAATGGATAAAGAAAGGAATGCATGAATGAATGTTTCATAGAATATGTGCAAAATAACTGTGGCACACATCTTGTATACTGTACGTGTTATATACTGCAAAGTACGAAGGTTTATCATATGTACTGTAAAATGTTTTTCAAGTAGATCAAATTTGTTACACAGTTCCTACCAAAGTCTTGTCAGTATTTGCAGACATGGAATCAAACTGGAAATGCAAAGGTATTGGACCCAGTACAACATTCTTTTACAGCGATCCAAACACACTTTCTTGGCTACACAGAAATACCTTTTGTAAAGTGAGACATTTCTGGAGAGGATGTCTGGAACAAAAACACATGATAAGCCTCAGGCTGAAAATGTGTAGCATCTCCCTCTGCCCCCTTATTCGCTTGCCTTTTTTTTTTTGTTTTTTTTTTTGCCCATTTTATTATTTTTTTAATTATATTTTTCCGTTTGTAGATGATGTACAGCAGAATACCATATGTTTGAACAATGTCATACTTTACACACAGTAGTTTTATCTTCTTCATTTTCAGAACCTCTGTCCCATACTTGTATGTGTATATTAGGTATATTTTCCTCATGCGTTTACTTCGGAGGTAGTATGTTTTCAATTCATGGTTTAGGAAACATTTTGTCTATCCAGTTTTTATAATCACTGTAAATAAAAGTGCTCATTTTCTTACTTTATTAATATTGTTGTAATGTCATATGCATATGATGTACAATACATGGAGGACTAAGTCTAAATGAAAAACAAATAAAAACAAATATTACTAACAAGACCATTAATAAATACAGCTACTTAAATAGTAATTATCCCTCGCATGTGTTTCATCAAATTTAATCTTTTAATAATGTATGTTCTTGTTCATTCCTGAAGATACCATTGATTTATTTTTATTATCCCACATCATATTGAGGGTGCGTGTCAAAAAAGTGTCACAATGTTTCTTTATTACAGATACTCCGTTATTAATTACTTTGTACTAAGCAGTACAAGTACTACTGAATAAACAGTACAAAGTGTTTACGTACATGGTGTGAAGCCTCTGACTGATAGTTTGTTCCAGTTTACAGCAGCTGGAAAATGAAAACAGAAGTCTTTACTAAATCTTAATTAGTGGGATCCTATTTGAGATGTGAATTATTTACATTTTCCTTTTCTCACATTTTCATCCTAATGAACTTGATATGAACTTGTGATTTCAAAAGACAGAAAATAAAATGATAATTACATGCATTCAAAGAAATGCGACTGCAGTTGGGACAAACAAAGTGTACTCAAGCTATTACTGTATATGACTTTATACCTCGTAATAGTTACGGAAGGAGCTGCACAACCTGCGTTTTACATAAGTAATCCAGTATTTGATTATATAACTGACTTAATTGCACAGACGTACTTTACCTAATCATTAAGCCTGTTTTTATTTTAATATACCCTAAACTGTTGAATTCTGAATTGTGATACAATTTTATAACAGCTGGACTGAGAGTCATTCTGCCTGCAAAGCCATTCATTTTAATATGTTTTTGGATCTTTTGAACAATGGATAAAAATGTACAGGTGTTGAAATGGTGGAGTGGACATTTATTAAGCAATTTGAAAAGAATACTCCATTATCATTTTTTTCCTTCACAGTCAAAGATAATTTTATAATTTAAATTTCCAACACGGAAAGTGATAGGATAAAACCTACATATAGACCCAGTTTATAGCTATTATGAGAAACATTCATCATCAAATGTAATTACTGTATAGACAAATAAAAAGCATGACGAGACATTCATTAATCATTTACAAAACCAGGCAAAGCAGTACAGCGTCTGTTAAAACCAAGTGCAACATACTTTATTATTCTATTACACTGTAACAAATGCGAAGGTGTAAGGCAAGAAAAAACTAATAAAAAAAATAAAAAGAAGCAAACAACAAATTTAATTAAAGACATGATGTGTTAGATGTAAATGGATGATATGTTCATTCTACAGTTGATCTTTTTTAACATCTCCAGTTATTCATCATGAATGCTTTGAAATCACCACACTGCCTGCAGTAAAGCCTTCTTGCCTACATGGGCCTGTAATGCCAGAATTCATGTTGTTACTTAGCCAGATGGAAAATATGGTGGACTTTTTTTAAAATCAAGATAACACAGATATCTGTCAGTGACAGATGATTAAATCAATAATGCGGAGGTGAAATATAAATATGGATGGAGTCAGCATGGACGAAAAAAGAGGAGGAAGACAGGAGATCATGCCTATAATTTATAACCCTGTGGAAAATGATTCTAGCACATTATTCCTGCTTGATGCAAGGCGACAGTGCTAACCACTACACCACTGTGCCTCCTGTGGTTATTCATATCTATATTTATATAACTTCTTAATAATTTATGTTCTTGTTTGTTCCTGAATATAAAATAAAAAGTTGCTTTTTTTTTTAAATCCCACATCATGTTGACAGGGCCTCCATTATTAATTACTTTGCAGCGGGGGTGGGGGGACGCACTGCTTCTGCTCTTACAATGCAATTAAGATATATATATATTTAATATATTTAAGATTGTTAGTGCCTTTCCCCATTCTGTCAGAAGTGAATTTCAGAATATAACTTGAATGTCTATAAACTTCACATAAGGAATCCCTAATGTTTTTTGTAAGGCCATATGAAAAATGTTTTTCTTTTTAAATCCCTATAACATCCTATAAACCTTAGAAAAACCCTTCTGAGATGCAAAACACGTCAACAGTGGCACGTTAAACTGCAGTACAAGCTGGAACCAGCTCTGCATGGTGTGAGTCACACCCAAGTGAATAGTACAAGTAGTAATTTCACACTGCGCATTTATTTCTTGTTTACAAGTTCAGGCCACTACTGAACCACTCCTCCAAGATTAATTGTAGTTGCACTTAAGCCTTAATTAGTTCAATCATCTGACTGATCCTACTGCTACCCACAATTTAACTCATGCCATAAGATCCTCCTATTGTGGGATCCTTGGCCTTATAAAAATGGCCCAAAAATGTGTTCAGTCCCAGATGGAAGACAAACATGCCAATTTGGTAGGCATATGGCAGACTAATCAAGCCATGGCAGTGAACAGGCATGGCAGTAGGAGGATCTGAAGGAATACTGAAAGATCTGCCGCTTGATTTGTGGGATTACAGCGTTAAAGTGGTTCTTCCTCACTGACGCAATTAATAGTGGAGTGAATGGAAAAGCTCTCCATGTCTGCTAACATCCACTTAAACTTGATGCATGGTTGGCGTGGGACTTCTGAAAGTAAATTAATAACCATTAAATATATATATACTGGGTAACTTTCTAGGTCTAAGATAATGTACTATGTTTTTAATCCATTTATTAAAACTATTTTAATCCAGATTAGAGTTAGTGACTCCTGAGCCTATCCTGGGAACACTGGGTGTGAGGCAGGAATTCACTCTGGAACTGGAAGCAATGCCAGACTGTTGCAGTGCATCATGTACATACTTTCATACAGACATTTGAACCTAGAGGCAATTCAGCATAGAAAGTATACTTTCTTAGAAACCAGAGAACCTGTAGAAAACCTGTGCAGAGAACCTGCAAAGCTTGCTGGAGCTGAGAGACAACAGTGCTACCTTCTGTTCAATCATGCCGCCCCTCACTAATATTTTAAGATTCGATTTTAACCCACTGCCACTCGGTTGTGAAATGATGCTTTTACGTACATTGTCTGTCCAGGCTTCCATCTGTTAGACATTCTTCATAGTATGATGTCTCAAAAAATGTGACTAAATCTTTATATGTTTGATTGATTAATATGAAATTAACTGATTAGATTATGGAACTGATCCAATCAGGGTCATGTTTACATCAAGGAAATTGTTACTCCTTAATAGTTTTCATTCTGTTTGATGTATATTTGAAAATTATTTCACCTGCAGAAATTATTAATAAGAATGACTAGACTTGGTGGAGGTATCCCCGTCTAATTTTTTAGGCATATTCACGGCGTTCTTTGATCACCAAAATATGTCAAAAGTATGCCGCTCAGAATTCTACTTTCATTTTACAGCTACTTTAACTCCAGTTCCTTTGGAAATGTCCCACTCTACACGAAATCTTCAGGGTGCTCAATTTCCACTGTTTTATAACAAGGGATTTGCAGGTTTATTTCACAAAAGGTTAGCAAGATTTTTTGTCAAGTTTTACATCACTTAGAAAGCCTGAGCCGAAAAAAATATATCACATTTTGTAAGTGTAATGTAATTTGGATGTTACATAAACATGCTTAATAAGTTTGTAAAGAGCCTAATTAGGTTTCCTATAATGAACCTCTTAATTTCTGATCAGAAGGACTTGAGAACAAAGTTCCTAAAATTCAAACTCTTCAAAGTATTTAGCACAAACCAAAAAAAAAAAAAAAAATAAATAATAATAAAATAATAATAATAATGTTTGTGCTTTCTGTAAATCATTGATGGTCAGTGAAGGTCGCATTGCTAATCTGATGTTTGGGATCGGCTTCCCTACTCACCGCAGACCAGTTTCATTCTAAATGAGTGTCAGTGAAGGAGACATTAATAACATTTTTGAAAGATGAATTTTTAACAGATTTTGACAAACATACTTTTGGAGAGTTGGCATTAAAGAAACTTTTTAAATGTAATATTGAAATAAAAATATTAAAAAAAAAGATTTCAAAATGTATAAAGGTCCTTCTTAAAGAAAATTTCACAATTTATTTCTTTTTCAGAGTCAGGTATATTTTTTGCCCACTTTTGCAATGAACAACCTGGAACTGGATGTAAATGCATGCTAGAGTCATTATATCAAGATTCTACAAAATACCCAGTGACATTGAAAAAGGTGAAAAACCCTAAATTAGTTCTGTTTCAATTACAGTAGTTGACATAAGTATCGTCATATAGTATAGTTTGTTAAATAAAGTACATATACTGTACATGCAATTAAAGTAACATACACACATTACACCTCACCATGTCAGCCTATGGTTTGTTGGAAAACATAGTGTATCACCCAGTACATTAAGACCAAATATATATCAAAATTAAGTTTGGGAAAAGTATCAATCAAACTTTGGTTCTAGAAAAATATATCACAAAAAAAAAAAGAAAAGAAAAAAAGAAATGTATAAAAAAAACTCAAAATCCTGCAGGGCATTATATCCATTTAAAGAAATGAAACAAATGCTGGCCAGCACTGCCTTTGCTTCTGGAGGCCATCCAGCAAAAATGTCAGTGATAGGTAAGGAAGTCATTAGTCAGAGAAACAACCAAGAGACCACTAGTAACTCTAAAAGAGCTGGAGAGATCTACACCTCGGATGGAGGAAGCTGTTGACAGAACAAACATAACACAAACACTGAGTTATGGATGAGTGGTAAATTCTATGAAATGCTATTTGAGTTTTTTTCCAAAAGCATGTTACAGACTCAAAAAGGTTCTTGAACTGTTTGGCCTTAGCATACATGTCTATATATGGGGAAAACTCAACACTACCCAACATCACCCTCAGGACACCAATCTCACAGTAAAGCATGGTGGTGGTAGCATCTGACTGTTCCAGATTGTTACATTACAACATGTGAAAAAGTTTAAAAGGGGCTAATATTTATACAAGCCACTATAAATGCTCTTATTGATACAATAAGATGTAGACAATGAGATTAGGAGATATTCAACCCCTGAAAAAAGTAAGGGCCTCTTGGTATGTATGCTGCAATGACAATCCTGCCATCATAACCACTGAACTGTAAATGCACCCCAGATCTACCCGTATCAGTGTAACAGTAGGAAACAGCACCTGTCAGATAATCACAATGATATGAAGCTTTAGCATCAATATACACTGCAAACACCACCATCACACTCACCAAGTGTTGAACAATTAAAGGTCTCAATAACTTCAAGACTGTTCATTCAATATCAAGTGCGTAACTCAGAATTACTGAACATAACAAGAGGCTGGAAGATGTCAAATAATAGATAAAGCTGTGCTGAAAGAACAGTGAATCAGATTACACTCGCATCACCATCTATTGCACATTTATTAGGCACAGTCTCATTTGAGGGTGGCACGGTGGCTTAGTGGTTAGCACTGTCGCCTTGCACCTCCAGGGTCTGGGTTCAAATCCTGCCACTGTGTGCATGGAGTTTGCATCTTTTCCCTGTGCTTGGTGGGTACTTTAGTTACAATCCCACAGGATAAAACGGTGTAGATGATGAGTGAGTGAGATTCGTACTTGAATAAATATACTTTTAATCCATGATAAAAATCTGATTCCTCTAGAGTGTATGGGTCAACAGGATGATTTCATTAAGCAAGCTGCGTAATATCATCATGGCATCACTTGCATGAAGCAGAACGGATGAGAGAACTTTAACCGAACCTGTAGGAGATGATCTAGGCAATACAACATGGAAGAAAGCAAAAGAACATAAATATTGGCTTGGCTTGGTGAGATGACATAAGGATTAGATTTATTTCATTTCATTCTTTTTATACATGGCATTGCAACAAACATTTTGCCTCAGGGTCTTTGGCTTAGGCCAAGGAACAGATGGATTCCTAAAGCATTAAGAAACTATTCCCACCACTAATGCCCTTGGATTAAATTAAATATTGAGATGAAAATATTTATGAAGCAAAGCCAGCTGAGGCCAAAAGGCCAAAAATGCCCAAAACTATTGGATCGGACAAAGATACTCAATATGAATCTAAAAAGCTGGCTTCAGTTTAAAATGCTTGGAAGTCAATGGTCAACCAATATATCTTAATGACTGCCAATGCTGCTAAACAGTCAGACTTTCAGAGGATTTTGTTCAGTGGCCTCAAGACTCACTCGAGTCATGCAAACGTTGACTGCGTTGTTCTGCCCTCATGTGGACATACATAACTTCTTCACAGAATCCAAAATATCCAGAGAAATTTGAGTTCAACCAATTTATTATACAGTGTTCACACTTGTATATATGTATGTAATGTACGTTATGAAACATGGATAACAGTATTTTCCTGACAGGTTGATGTTTTTGCTTTGATCACTAACTTTTGCCACCTAAAATCCAACTCCATGTGATAATGTTGTACAGTATGAAATGCGAAAATGTGACTCGACCTCGGAAGCCTGCTAACCATATTGACATATTCCTGCAATTCTTGAAGAAATTACTCATCAGTTACTATTGCATGGCATAAGTGCTGCATCAATGTTGTGTAAATCCAAATAACTTACTTTAGAGATTATGTATAGGCATTCATGAGGTTAGTTGGTTATCAGCTCACATGCAGTCACCTTTTTCACAGCCATGGCAATTTAATTATCATAAAAGAACTCCTATACAACCCATTTATCATGGAATCAAATTTGGGAGAGATATTATCATCAAAACACCCTCCTTGAAAATAATTTGTGAAGATGAAACTTGTTTGTTAAAAAAATGTTTGTTTAAAAAAAAGAATAATTAAAATATATGAAAATGTTTAAGCTCACATTTGGTATATATTTACAGTATGTGCACTGTATGGGTGTGTGTGTGCATGGCAACATGCTGATGTAGTGCATAGCTGCATAGTACTGCACCCTTGCATCTTGAGGGTCGAGGGTTCGAGTCCTGCCTTGGGTCTGTGTGTGGAGTTTGCATGTGCTCCTCATGCTTGATGGGTTTCCTCCCATGGTCATGCAGATAAGGTAATTGGTATTCTCAAATTGCCTGTGTCTGTGTGTGTGTGTGTGTGTGTGTGTGTGTGTGTGTGTATACACTCCTGCGACTAGTTGGCACCCTGTCCAGGGTGTACACGGCCTTGTGCCCGAAGTATCCTGGGATAGACGCCAGGCCCCTTTAACCCTATAACGAATGAATGAATGATAATGATCATTCATTCATTATGAATTAATATGTATTTGTCTTTAGTTGTCCTTTCAATCCAATCACACAAGTGAGTTAAATCAATCGGAGAGTCAACATTGCTAGGTTAACTATTTTATTTCATCAACCATTCAATAATGGGTTGTATATTTGTGTTTTATTTAATGATCTGTTGTTCAGGAATGACTTCACTGAGCTTTAGTTATTCAGTCTAACACCAAGATGTAATGCCCTACTGTAAATATAATTACAGTAATCTACAGTGTGTTCTATAATAGAACCAAATTAACATTACTGTAAGATAACAATATTGTGCTACATTGTTGCACTTGTTCAAGTGTGCAAATAAAGCACTTTGCCATATGGTTTACAGTTGCGGCTTATACTTAACAGGCTGTAATATATTTAAGGTAAAATCTACTGATAATTTACAGCGTAAATATTGAACTTTTCTACTTTGATTGCATATTTACTCATACTCAATATGGCCAAAAGTTTGTGGACACCCATTTGCAGTTATAATAACCTCCAATTTTTGGGAAGGCTTTCCACTAGATTTTTTATGTGGTTGTAGCATTTGAGCCTATTCAGAAACAATGCATTAGTGAGGTCAGGAACTAATGACAGGTGAGGAGACCAGGGGTGCAGGTGATTTTCCAATTCATCCCTAAGGTGTTCAGTGGGTTTGAGGACTCTGTGCAGGACACTCAAGTTCTTCTGCACCAACCTTGGAAAATCACATCTTCATAGAGCTTGGTTTATTTATATGGGCACTGACATGCTGGAACAGGTTTGGGCCTTTTAGTTCAGGTGAATGGAAACTGTAATAGCATTGCATACAAGGGCATCCCTATATAATCGTATGCTTCTATGTGCTGGTCTCATTGGGAGCAGCCAAATGACTAACAGCAACATACTGGTGTGATAGTTAGGTGTCCATAAACGTTTGGCTATTCAGTATACATTGATCAGCCATAACAATATGACTACCTGCTTAATAATGAGTTTTACCTAAAAGCTATAAAAAAAACAAGTACTAACAAGGCCCAAGCCTGTTTATCTTCTACGATCAGATCAGGCGCTCTCAGACTGGTATGGCTGTAATGTGTGTTCTGACACCTTTCACAACCAGCATTAACCTTTTCATCAATTTGATCAACACTAGCACTTCGATAGGATCAGACTACACAAGTCAGACTTTGCTTCCTATGTGCAACAGTAAGTCTTGGCCACTCATAACCCTGTCCCTGGTTCAGCGGTTTTCATTCCTTGGATTACTTCTGATAGGTTCTGACCACTGCAGACCAGGAAAATCCTATAAGAACTGCAGTTTTGCATTTGCTCTGACCCAGTCCTATTGCCATCACAATTTGGACTTGGTCAAAGTCACTTAATTTCTTAGGCTTGCCCATTTTTTCTGCTTCCAACACATCTATTTTAGGAAGAAAAAAAAAGTTCACTTGCTGCCTAATATATCCCACCTAGTTCCAGCTTCCATTGTAATAAATAGATTGCAAAATATTTTGAAAATGTAGCTAGTGTGAGAAGTATCGATTTGTACTGTAATGGCTAGACAACTGGGTCAGAGCAATGGATTTTTCCAGGCCGCAGTGGTCAGGACATACCAAAATTGATCCATAGAAGGACTAGCAACAGGGTCATGGGCGGCCAAGGTTAATGCTGGTGCCAATAGAAAGAGGTCAGAACACATAGGTTTTCACTGTTATGGCGGGAAAGTGGGGACCTACTCAATATTAGGCATGTGGTCATAATGTTATGACTGATCAGTGTATATTCATCATTTTAATCAACACGAGTTGTGAGATCAACTGAAAGCCTCGACGATCAGACGACCGGACTAGTGTCAGCTGTGTCCTGAGGCCCGACTGCCGACTTTAAACGTCATGCTGATGACACCCTCGATACCGGCCTGAAGCTCATCGTGCTCGTGCACGGCTCCGACTCCTTTGGGCGTCCCGGTCAGTATGAGATCTCCTTCCTCTAACGCCATCACCCTGCTGATGTAGCTGATCAGGTATGGCACGGAGAAGATCATCTGCGCCGTGCTGCCTCTCTGCCGCGTCTCGGCGTTCACCTTGAGCCACAGCTCCACACCTGCTGGATCCGGGATCCGCTCTTTCGGGATGAAGTCGCTCACGGGACAGGACGTGTCAAAGGCTTTGGCGAGAGTCCACGGCAGCCCTTTGGCTTTGCACTTGTCCTGAGCGTCCCGCGCGGTCATGTCCAGGCACAGCGCGTATCCGGCGACATGCTCCATGGCGGAGATCTGCGGGATCTCTCTGCCCGCTTTGCCCACCACTACGCCGAGCTCCACCTCATGGTGCAGGTTGGAGGAGTAGTGAGGCACCACGATCGGACTGCCCTCCTTCACGTACGCGGTGGGCGGCTTCAGGAACAGCACGGGCTCCGTGGGCAGCTCGTTCTTCAGCTCTTTAGCGTGTTCTGCGTAATTGCGCCCCACGCAGACTATCTTTCTTCCCCACTCCCAAAAACGCGTAATGTTTCTCGTGCTCATTTCCAACTCTTCTAAACCTGGAATAAAAAGAAACGGGTTACAATAGTGCAATGACCTTTAATCGAGACTGTCACGTTATGTCAAGATTGTGACAAAAAGGAGTTTGAGTTTAGTTTAAAGAAAGACCGGCAGAAACTATGAATAAATTAAAGCTACCTAGATTACGACAAAACATTCATATCTTTTTATCTTTAGCATTTTCAAGACATTTATTTTGAATTGAGGTTGCTGGTTTACCCTGAGCGCGTCGATCGAATCTGTACTCACCACTGCGCATGGTCCCTAAACATGTCCACTACTTAGACTATGATATCACGCCTACCAAGTGCACTTCATCTCTGTTATAGCGCTCTATAAGGATATGGCACACGCGTACGGCGTGACGGCACGGTTTACGTGCACACGCCCCCGTATCCGATTGGATAAATTGGGTTCAAAGTGTCAAAGTGGGCGGGATTGTGCGTCGTACCTAACTTTCAACTTCCTTTATTTTGTGTCGTAATCGCGATATTACCATGTTATTTAGGTCTCTGCTGTTTGGTGCCTGCGGTCTTGGCGCACTTGGAGCTGCAGCGTATAAATTCGGTATGTCTTTACGAGAAAAAAAAAAAGATTTCATATATGTACATCTACACGCACACCGTGATCAAGTAGTTGAGCCATGTGTGTTAATCAGTCAGCGCTGACATGGCTTCCTTTTGGTGGAATTTAGCTGGTGTTTTTGGTCAACCAATGGCTTGACATGCACTCTGCCGCACTGTAGGTGTTACACTGTTCAGTACGGAAGTGTGCATTACTGGACAGATACATATAGAGACAGCATTTCCTGGGTGCGTTTTTATACAAGTCATAGGTGTTGTCTAGGTGTATCAACTCACTTTAATTGTCTAATAAACTTTTTATCACGTCATTTTTTTTTTTTTGCAATACAGGTATCGTATTTATTTCCTTGCCACTTAGCTAATATGCTCCAGTGTCTGTAGTAAACCGAGACTAATTGTGGTTGTATTATTCCTGGCAATCATGACCAACCGAGGGTTGTCCTGGTTATTTATTTATTTACTTATTTACTTCTTATATAACATGTACAGTAAAAAGTAATAAGTTGTCAAAACCTTGACTTTCACACCCATATGTTTGTTTTCTACAAAATGCTGGAGGTAAACACCTGTATCCAGTAGGATGGCTTGCTATGCTCTAGCTCTAGTTTTCCTTCACTGGAAACTGAAACCTGTTCATGCATGACAACGCCTACAAAAAACAAGTACAAGAAGACACTATTTGCCAAGGGTCATTATCATAACCTAAACACATTCGAGATGAACTGAAACAACAGATGCACCCCAGGCCTCCCTCACCCTTTATACACCAGTGCCGGCTGGATTACTAATGCTCGTATGGATGAGTCAGCACAAATGTTCACAGGCACGCTTCAAAAACTAGTGGAAAGCCTTCCCAGAAAAGTGGAGGTTATTATAAAATTAAAGCGGAGACTAATTGTGAAACAGGCTGTTCAGCGAGAACATTGGATGGTCATGATAATGTGGTCACAATTGTTTGGCTATATAAGGTGCGATTAACAAACACACACACACACACACACACACACACACACACACAACCTTGCTTGTATTAATTGTAACGTTCTAGAAACTACACCAAAAGATCAGCTATATTGTTGTAGTGCTTTATTTTCATTTATAGTTAATTATGTAATGGTTAAAATAACCATTTCATCCCATACGATGAAAATATTGGGCACATAGATTAATATACACTGATCACCCATAACATTATGACCACTGACAGGTGAGCAACACTGATCACCAACTGTAGACCAGTTAAATTAAAATCATTTTGGAAAACTATATATTATATCTTAAGTAGACTAAATTTATATCTAGGTTCGTTCAAAGATTCAAGATTCAAAAAAAATTATTAATCCCAGAGGGAAATTGCTTATTCTTGATTGTTATGAAAGAAAAGAAAAGAAAAGAGAGTCCTAAAACAAGTACCGTCTTGCATACTAAACATAAATTCAAAATTCAGATCTAAATGAGATCTTAAATAAGATATTGAAATAAAATAAACAACAATTTGTGCCAGATTTTCTTTCTTTCTTTCTTTAAAAAAAAAAAAAAAAAACACTCCTTATTCCTCAGTCCTTACAGGCCTCACTTTAAGAACAGATGAATTAGGTTGATATTTTGAGCACTGTGACATTGATCTACTTTCACAATAGACTGACCCAGAATGATCTCCTGAGCTAGAAGGTTATGAGTGTAAACATGCTCCATGTTGACCTGATAAGAACTAGATACTGTTCAGCTTATTGGTCACATGATGATAACACAAATCTATAGCAGGCAGTGTCTGGAAAAATAATTTTATGCCAAAATAGCATTTTAACCCATTCATTTGGTCTGCTCTGTGTTTTCTTTTTTCCTGAAGCTCCAACCAAGTTCCCAGTAGGATTTTTCCATTCTGTGAGTAGAAAATCAGCTCTCGTGGAGCAGTCCAGTATGAAGATAGAGCTGTTGCCGGCACTCACCGATAACTACATGTACCTCCTCATTGATGAAGACACAAAAGAGGCAGCCATTGTGGACCCAGTAGAACCTGGGAAGGTAAGAAATGTTTCACTTTCATGGCTGTAATCATGTCATGATTCCTGATTATATAACTGATTTTTGTCCTGGTTAGGTTGTTGATGCGGTTAAGAAGCATGGCGTGAAGCTCAAATCTGTTCTAACCACACATCATCACTGGTAAGGCTGTTTAATTATTATTATTATTATTATTATTATTATTATTTAATTAAATAATTAATAGATTTTTGTATTCATGATGTGTGACTTGAGCATCCTCTTGTCTGTTTAATTGGTGTGTTTGGGGGCTGACAGGGATCATGCAGGTGGAAATGAGAAGTTGCTGAAGTTGGTCCCTGGGTTAGATGTTTATGGAGGTGATGACAGAATAGGAGCCTTGACCAAAAAAGTAACACACTACAACACTTTCAAAGTAAGTACCTGAGCCAATTCTTTATTATTATTGTTTTTTTTTTCCACTTTGGAACTCCTAAAAAAGAGCAAACAGTGCTATACTGTAGCCTAGTGGATAATCCAATTCAATGCAGAAAATGAATAATGTCCACTTTTTTTGGTTGTTTTTTGAAAGGTTAAGAACCTCTGGATTAGCATTACCTTTACATGGCATTTTAAACTTTAAATATAGATTTAAAGTAGCTATTTATTCAATGGACTTGGATTTTTAATGAAAAACATTTTGCGTTGGATGCAATGACTTGCTTTCTTTGGGGATGTTCTAAAGAAACAGAGAGGAAAACAAATGTGTAAGAAAATGAGATTTTGTGTGGAAGTACAAGAGGTGTTCAAGGCAAACTGGGAGTTTTGATTTAATAAACGAACATATTTAAGAGAGTAACCCCCCGTGCCCCCCCCTCTCTTCCCACCAATGAATCAATGTGAACTTCTTTTATAAATATTCAGACAAATATGCCTTTGATACCTTAACTATAAGAAAACTTTAATATAGTGTAATCTACAAAACTTTATTTATTTATTTTTTTCAAAGTTTAAATTAAATCAAATTAAATAGCCACGTATCAGAGTGAAATGGACATAAGAATAATCAATTCATTGTGCGCACACACACTGGCTATCAGAGTAATCTGTAATTAATTTTCCTCCCATGTTTTTTTTTTGCTAAGGTTTACAAAAAGTGTATATTCCCCTGTTTGTCTGCTCTGTATTTAGGTGGGCTCACTCAATGTAAAGTGTTTGTTTACCCCGTGCCATACGAGTGGACACATCTGCTATTTTGTGACATCAGAAAATAGCTCTGAACCTCCAGCGTTGTTTACAGGTATGATACACATGCAGATATGACATAATCAAACATGTTCGACTCTCACAGCAATGATGGCACATTGTTATTTTCATACCATACTGTACAGTATGCTGGTATAATATAAATTTTCACATCTGGTTGATAAAACGTGTTTCTATAACTGAATATGGAACATACAGTACACAGAGGGTTGTGGCTTCTGAAGTGCAAATTACTGGTTTATATTAATGAATTATTTCTCATTTGTTTTCCTTCCTAGAGTAACTGTTGATATACACGAATCTTTAGAAGTCTAATAAATAAAATAATAAGCAAAACAATATATTTCTCAATATATATGTATGGAAAGAGTCTCCATTATGAGTACTTTGTAACAGTCAGAGGTAAAGCTGAACCTTTAAGTGTTCCAGAATAAAAAAAGGTTTCAGGAGAGAGAGAGTGTTGTAATCTCAGTAACAAGCTGCATTCCTTTCGTTTTAAGAAAATTTAATAAATTCTGTACCTGCTGTAATTTAAGAAATGACAGAAACAAACTCATTTGTTTGAAAATTTCAGAAACATTAAATGAATAAATTATATAATAACATTCTTTAATTAACATGAATCGTAATCATTGGGGTGGCACGGTGGTGTACTGGTTCGCCCTGCACCTCCAGGGTCAGGGTTCGATTCCCAGCCAGGTTCGATTCCCGTGTCTGTGTGCCCCGGTTTCCTCCCACAGTCCAAGGACATGTAGGTTAGGTTAAATGACATTCCCAAATTGGCTGTAGTGTGTGAAAGAGTGTGTGTATGTATGTGTGTGCCCTGCGATGGATTGGCACCCTGTCCAGCGTGTACCCCGCCTTGTGCCCAAAGTTTCCTGGGATTGGCTCCAGGCCCCCCGTGACCCTGAATACAGGATAAAGCGATATAGATGATGAGTGAGTGTAATCATTGGCAAACTGCTATACGAGAGGAGGAGTAAAAAACTTTAGAACAGACTGCTACTGAAAAAGCATCAACCCTAAGTTTAACATTAATATGATTAATATTCTATTAAAGCGCCTGTCTAAAATTGTTCCTTATACATTACATACAAGATGGATCTTATTTGAAAAAGTTTAATGTGGTTATTATGAACAGTTTAACTGTAAAATGCGAGCAAAATTTTTGCAGTTTTATAGATTTTTTTTTAAAGAAACAAGAAGTATGGTATGCGTCAAAATCTACAGTACTGCATCTCGGAGACGTATGTGCATTTGTCAGCGGAGCAAAGCTCCAGACACATTTGTAATACAGTAGTAAAAAGGAAGTTATGTTGTGCATTTGCTGTTGGAAATGGGTCTCTCGATAGAGGAAAAGTATTCACAGTTGAGTATTATTTCCCCTCATACGGAAGAGGTCGTGAATGGGGACCGAGTTGAAAAAAAGTGGCAGAACAAATCTTCCAAGGAAAAAAGTCTTGAATTTTGTTTTATACAAATCTTTTTTTTATTACAAAGATTGTTGAAAATCATTAGAAATATCATAAACAATACCAAAAGTTCATTTACAATGCATGGTCAACCTCTTCCACTTCCAGATTCACTTTTTAGTTGTTGACAGCACCTTTATTGTACGGGTATAATATCGGTCGAATACAACGGCTTCCCACACACAATACATGATGATCTGTCTCTTGAACACAAAATTCTGATGTGTCTCTTGAGCGTTGTAAAGTTCTCTCTCTTTCATTTTCTTTTTTAAATATCAGCATAAACTGCATCGTGGCAGCAAACCCAGTTTTGATGGTAGCAGCAAAGGCCAAAAAAGAAGTATGTATAAGTAAAACAGGTTACACATCGGTATCTCACACAGCTTTTAAAGTATATAACATGGTGTTCACACAACATCCAAATCGCTTAATGCCCTATTTCACAGAATGTATTGCAGAAATTAAATGACGCATACCTGTAGTCCATGAATGCTGGAGTAACTGCAATGGTAGTCACATCCTGTAAATACCTTTTTAGTCCATTTCACTAACAGTGTCTACTGGTTAGCCCAGACTGTTATTTGACTGGTCACATGAGTTTACAGCTTCAATATGTAGAATATTTAGTGGTTTTCAAATGGAGAAGAAATTATAAACAATGCTGTGTGCCAGTGGAAAATCAATTGCCAGAATGAGTAAGAGTCCAAAAACACTGTCAAACTGTTCTTTTTTTTTTTTAAACAAAAGATTTGCACTCGATTTCACATTTTTACATGTTATTCTTTGATTGTGAATAGGGGATACCCTGTTTGTGGCAGGCTGTGGAAAGTTCTTCGAGGGTACAGCTGAGGAAATGCACAAGGCTCTGATAGACATTCTGGGACGACTTCCTCCTGAGACGGTAACTACTTTATGACATATTCGCACAGTGTATCACTCTGCAACATGCCATGCTGCGTAGTTCATATATTTTGCTCATAACTTTATGGGAAAAATATTTTAATATCAAACATTCATTCATAATAGACGATCTTTGAAAGCCATATATACTCACATGCTTTGGTTGTACTCTAGCGTGTGTACTGTGGTCATGAGTACACAATCAACAATTTAAAATTTGCACGCCATGTTGAACCGGATAACGAGGCCATCAGAAGAAAACTGGCATGGGCTAAGGTACTTTATCATGCTGTTTTATTCTGATTAAATTTATGTTATGAACACATGCTGATTTTATATCAGATAGAGTTAACTAACCTCTCATGATGTTATTTAGGACAAATACGATAATGGAGAGCCAACCATTCCTTCCACAATGGCAGAAGAGTTCACGTTCAACCCCTTCATGAGAGTCAGGTAGAAAAACATTCAGTCACTGTCACTGTTTAAAGATTTACAAGTTTACAGGTAGTCCCCGACTTACGAACCTGCAAGTTACAAATTTCTGCAGATACGAACGGACGGCGGTTCTACGTGGGGTTTAATGACAGAAGAAGCTCACGTGTATTGTACAAAAAATAGACACTGCAATGCACCTTTACAATTATATACAATATTTTCAGTGTGTAAGTGAATGTATAAAATGTCTAAAGTCCTGTAAATTGTATGTGTGTTTGTGTGGGGTGCGGGAGAAATAAGTCGGCCTCACCGGTTTTAATAAATCCGTCCGGAAGCACGATGATAGAAAATGGCTGTCCTGTAAAGCTGTCCTGATCGTGAATAATAATAATTTCTGGAAATTCTGGAAATTCAGAATTCTGGAAATTCCAATTAAAAACCAAGAGTCCAAGAGTTCACAGTCCACAGTTTACAGTCCAATATAGTACAGTGGAAAACAAAATGTCATCCTCACGTTTCAAAGACAACTTTTCACTGTGATATTAATTTCCTTTCTGTTTTTGGCCACATGATGGAAGTGTTGGGAAAGGGGACAGAGATTTGTCAAGTGTTTTGGTATGCTTTAAATTCAATATTTGTGTCAAAGATGCGCTTTGTCAGACTTAAGAACAAATCGGACTTTCAAACGTGCTCCCCGAATAATGGTATAATATCAAATATACCTTAAAAAAACAATGATTATAGAAATCACACTGCAGTTAATATGCTTTTTTAAAATAACAGTATTCCATTTATAGCTGCTGAACACTCATCTGGCTTACATGTTAAGTCATAAGGCATAATACACTACCCAGCTAAAAAATTTTTAAATAAAATGGTCGCCACCTGGGATTAACTAAGCAAATAGTAGAGACTTCCACTGGATAATAACTGCAGTGATTAATATGGTTCAGTAGGCAACAAGGTATTTAACCCTAACTGAGGCAGTGAGTAACTTCTCATTTCATAGACAACCATGTCAGAAGACATATCCTGTGGTCTTGGCCCAAAATGTTACTCTGTTTCAGAAGGGTCAAATACAACTAGGGAGATTTTTGAAACTTCTGAAATTGAGTTAAGAACTGAAAAATGCATTATTAAAATCTGGAAGGATAGTAATGAACCATCACCTTTAAGAAAGAAATGTCGTCAGAAAAACATTCCAAATTAACGTGGTGGGTGATAATTTAAAGGCTTAGTAAAATCAAATAGAAAAAATAAATAGAACTCACAGCTATGTTTAAAAGTGAAAAGTTAGAGCATTTCCACATGCACAATGCAAACGGGTTGGGAGTAAACAGCAACAGTGTATTCAGTGAGTTTAATGGGGAAAATGGCTTCAGTTTGCTAGGGTGCATAAAGAATGGACTGTAGAGCATTGGAAATAGGTCATGTAGTTTGAGTTCAGATTGATCATGCCTCATGCCTACTGTATGAGCCTGTGTGGGCAGTGTTTTGATGTTGAGTTGCTTCAATTCGGCAGGTCTAGGTTCAGCAACATTATGTGCTCAAAAATGAGGTCAGTTGACTACAGTACCTGAATATGTACTGATTGATCAGTTTTTTTTTCCATTAATGGATTTTTTTATTCCCTGATGGCACTGGCATATTCTAAGATGATGATGGCAGGATTCATCAGTCTCAAATAGTAAAAGGCTGATTCAGGAGGCATGAGACATCATTTTCACACATGGATTGGCCACCACTGAGTCCTGAGGCCTGAGAACCTTTGAGATGTGTTGGAGATGGCTTTACATAGAAGTCCGACTCTGCCATCATCAATACAAGAGAAATTAATGTGACTCTGGACAGAAATAAATGTTGTGACATTGCATCGGTTTATCAAAACGATATCAAAGCAAAAAGTGGTCCATGTAAATATTAGAGTGTGTGATCTGGTGGCTGGGCAGGGAATTTTAAGGACAGCACAGCAAATTGTTCTGTGTTTCTTTCATAATTTTATCACTTGTTTTTTCTCTAGAGAGAAATCCGTACAGAAGCATGCCGGCACAAGTGACCCCATAGACACGATGAGGAGTATCCGGAAAGAGAAGGACGGCTTCAGAGTGCCCAAGGACTGAGCTTGTGTGCAGCTTTCAATGCATTGATGAAATACTCAGTTACACTTAGGCACTTCAGGCTCTTAATAACACAAACTGGACTATACACAAAAGAGAACATTCACGTCAACCCAACATTTCTAAGTTCCTTAAAGGGGCTGGAATTGATTTAAATGTTGTGTATTTCTCTGGTCAGCTAGTTGTTCAAAATGAACATGCACTGAAGTATTAAGCTTATCTGCTGCTTATATAAGATCATGTATTTCTTTTAAGAGCCTTTTTTTTTGGATTGAGCTGGAGATACATGATGCATCACAGTGCTGTTGCACCTTTTACATCTTGGATTTGGTTAAATCTTTATTCAGTAGAAAGTGTGAGATCCATGTAGTTTCTAAATGAAAGGTAATTTATTAGTGGTACCTATAGAATCTGCATAAGCAATACTGACAGCTTCTCAGAGTTACAAAAACTTAGTTTCAAATGTTTCTCTCTGGTATGATTAGTTTGGTAAATGAAAAATATATAATCAAGATGTTTCTGATGTGAAATATTTATGTATGTTGTGATTTTGAATACGGAGAATCTTAATCCGTTAACCATGTCTTAATGTGCAATGTTTTATTTTTGTTAATTGAAAAAGGTGATTTTAAGATGGCAGATGGTTATGATCTTGTTATAAAAGTCATAAAAGAAAATGCATTTACAGGCTTCCAGACAGTGATCAGATATGAGATATTAATTGCTTTAAAATTATTTTGTAAAAAGGCAATAGTTGCCATGCTCTAATTATTATTGTACCCTGCCTTGCACTTTCTGTTCTTAATAGCGAAAACATGAAAATGATTGTATATATCAGTGTAATCAATAAAGTGCCTGTGAGAACAAAATTATTAACGTTTGACCCTGATGGTAATATATTTATTTTCTAAATGTGTATGTTATTGTGATGAATAAATACACTGTTGGGCCACCTGTACCAATGAAGTGACAAAACTGCTTTGTGCTGCTATTTCACCCTTATAAAGAGGGTGGTGCTGGTTCACCCATAGCATTTATAAAAAATGCTGGATATATTTTATGTTTTTCCACAGATACATAATTCTTATGTTTTTGACTCTGCACACCAATGCAGGAGATTTTGAAGGATGCCTTAAAGGTTGAATTTGAGGGGTTTAATGAAAATATTGCAGTAACCTTAGGAATTACATCCATTTTTGACGGGACAAAACTGACATACCCATCAATTATAATCATAATCATAAATGACTGCCTAAAGTCTGGCATCCAAATACACACTATATTGCCAAAAGTATCAGTTTCACACCAAACTCACTCATCCATGTCTTTATGGACCTTGCTTTGTGCACTGGTGCACAGTCATGTTTGAACTGATGTGGGGTTGTTTTTCAGGAGTCTTAATGCTTCAACATACCAATTCACTTTGGACAATTTTATGCTCCCAACTTTCTGGAAACAGTTTGGGGATGGCCCAACATGTCTGCCTACCAATGCACAAAGCAAGGTCCATAAAGAAATGGATGAGTGAATTTGGTGTGGAAGATATTGGCTGTTCTGACCAGTTACAGTCCATTCCTTGTGAATCTCCCCCAAATTCTTGAATGGGCTTCATGTCACAACCTTGTGAACAGCCAGCTTCTTTAGAGATTGTGTAGCCTACTGAACCAGACTGAGACCATTTAAAGGCTCAGCAAACCTTTGCATGTGTTTAGAATTATTTGGCTGATTAGAGTATTGGATGAGTCTTGAACATTGAACTTTTTCACAACATTCAAATTTTCTGAGATACTGAATTTTGGTTTTCATTACCTGTAAGCCATAATCATCTAAATTAAAAGATATACATTAGTTTTTGTGTAATTAATCTATATGATATGATCTCCAAAAGGCGTAAAGTTGCAGATGACACATTCCCTTTAAATTATTTATTTTAATTATTTATTTTATTTTCATCTTTTACATTTATATCAACATAAGAGAAAAGAAAAAAGCTGTAGCAATAGTTTGGGCACCGTGCATAGTTAGTACATAGTAACACTCCATCCAGTATCACTGCTTGTAAATGCTTTTTGTAGCCAGCCAAGAGTCTTTCAGTTCTTGTTTGAGGGATTTTTCGCCCATTCTTCCTTACAACCATCTTCCAGTACTGTGAGATTCCTGGGCCACAAATTTTCAATGATGTTTAGGTCAGAAGACTGTGAGGGCCATGGCAAAACCTTCAGCTTGCACCTCTTGAGGTAGATGATCGTAGGTGGGTTTAGAATAATTATCCATTAGAAGTCACCCTCTTTTCAACCTCAGCTTTTTTGCAGCTGATAATGTTTTGCAGATGTTTCCTTCCAGAATTTGTTGGAATTTAATTGAATACATTCCTCCCTCTACCCGTGAAATGTTCCCCACGCCATTGTCTGCAATACAACTCCAAAGCATGATCGATCCATCCCAATGCTTAAAGATGTTCTTTTCATGAAAATCAGTCCCCCTTGTTCTCCAAACATACCTTTGCTCATTGTGACTATTCTATTTTAACCTCATCAGTCCAAAGGACTTTTTTCCTAAATGGATTAGGCTTGTGTAAATGTTCTTTTGCAAAAATCTGACATTTTGTGTTAGGATGCACAAGAGTTTTTCTTCTGAAGATGGTTCCATGAAGGCCATATTTGTGCAGGTGTTGCTGTATAGTGTACCACAAGTCCAGAGTCTACCAAATCATCCTGAAGATCTTTTTCATGGGGTCGAACCTGAGTACTGACTTGACTTTCTCTCTGATATTTTTCTTGGTCTTCCAGACCATATCTTTACTTCCACTCATCCTGTTAACTGCTATTTCTTAATTACTTCCCCCGAACTGAGGAATTTGTTACCAGATAACACATAGCTATCTTCTTCTAGCCTTCTCCTACTTTGTTGGCATCAATTATTTTCATTTTCAAACTGCTTAGTTGCTTACTTGGTGTATACAAGAGGATTTGGGAGCCTTTGTATTTAGAAAGCTTTTAATTTTTACATTTCAACAGTTATTATTTCACAGTTATTTCAACAGTTATTAGTGCCCTTTTTGAAACTCAAATTTAATTGTGGCAGCAATGTGCAACATTATGTTTCCTCTAAAGAAGTTGCACCATCACATGCTATCATGCGACCATCAGGAGAGAGGTATATATGTATCATATTAAAACCCCTTTGTGTGTGTGTGTGTGTGTGTATATATATTAGTACACACATCTAACGAAAATTAAAGCTTTCTCAAAATACTATGTATTCAACTCTAGACGAATCAGTTAAAGCATTTCTTGAATTGATTTCATTTGCTGCACAGACACAATCCCGGAAGCGTGACGTCACTCGGTGCTTGCTTTCCAAACGGCTTCCTGTTGGATACGGAGTGCCCTATATGAAGTGCATAAGGCATTATTTTATATCTCGGTATATAGTGTACTTATTTAGGGAGAAAGCATGCGTTTGTCAGTCAACCGCAAGAGAATGTTATTTGTGATATCGGCTTAGATTAATGCTACTTTTTAAAACGTGACATTGTGTTAAAAGTTACAAGCACACGGTTCGGTTTAGTGCAGCGCTTCTCTGATACCTGAGCCATGAGAGTGAAGGTTATTTCCATTTTGGAGGACAACTACATGTACTTGATTATAGATGAACAAAGTAAAGAAGCCATTGCTGTAGACCCTGCTGTTCCTCACCGGGTAAGAGTGCAATATGCTGTGGTTTTCTGGCAAGTTCCTGGCTTCAGTCTCATGCATGTGTTGTGTTTCACTGGCAGCTGCTTGAGATAGTGAAGAGAGAAGGAGTGAGACTCACAGCAGTGTTAACTACTCACCATCACTGGTAGGTGACACTGCACTCACTGCACTATGTGCATCCTGAGGCTGCTTGTGTCACTTTGAGGATAGTGGTGTGTTGTGTGATGTACACTGTGTAGGGATCATGCCCGGGGCAACGAGGCTCTGCTAAAGGACATCCCTGATCTACAAGTGTATGGTGGAGATGACCGCATCACAGGACTGACCCATAAAGTTACTCACAGCCAGGAGCTCAAGGTATCTGTGACCATAAGAAACAGTGTTTAGAAATGTATATATATATATATATATATATATATATATATATATATATATATATATATATTTTTTTTTTTTTTTTAAATAAACATACACTGATCAGCCATAACATAATGGCCGCATGCATAATATTAAGTAGATCCACCATAACAGTGATGCATGGTTTGTTCTGACACCTTTCTATCCCTGTGCTTCAGTGAGTCTTGGACACCCCTGGCCCTGTCACCAGTTCACCTGTTTTCCTTTCTTGGATCACTTTTGGTAGGTCCTGACCACTGCAGCCTGAGAACATTCCACAAAAGTTGCAGTTTTGGTGTTGTTCTAAACACACAAATCCTTATGCTTGCCTGTTTTATTCTGCTTTCAATACATTAACTTAAGGAAAAAGGTTCACTTGCTGCCTAAGATATCCCACCCACTTCCAGTCGCTATTGTAATGAGATATTGAAAATGGAGCTAGTGTGACAAGGACTATATTTCAATGGCTAGACAACTGGGTCAGAGCAACTCCAAAACTGCTGCTCTTGTGGGATGTTTCTGGTCTGTAGTGATCCAAGGAAGGAAAACCGGTGAACTGGGAATAGGGTCATGGGTAGTCAAGTCTTACTGATGCACATGGGGATTGAAGGCACCCCGTGTAGTCAATAGATAAGCTACTATGGCTCAAATTGAGGAAGATGTTAATGCTGGTTCCAATAGAAAGGTGTCAGAAAACACCTGTCATTACTGGTTTGGTGGCAAAGGTGAGGACCTATTCAATATTAGGTGGGTGGCCATAATGTTATGGCTGATCAGTGTATGTTTCTAGTCTTATTGGGCGTAGTGTTTTAGGAATATGGGCAATTAATGTATAATGACTCTTTTATTATTGTAGTTAACGGTTTCCTCCGTTATCCACAATTATCCCACAATTTGACAGTCTAGAGATGTGAAAGCAGTGCCTCCAGTGGGAGTTCATCTCAAACTGGATTTCAGCAGCTCTTTACTCTCTCTCTTGCACCTGCACCTCTGTACATTCTGCTGAAACGGATCAGGTTCCAAAGTGTCAGGTTGCATGCTATTACCTGCATACTCCATCAGCACCATCACGCTTGATATTTCATAGATCATAAACTAGAGGAGGCGACTCTCTCCTGTAACTTGGTGCAGCTGCATTGTATATACAGTGCTGTAAAAAAAAATATTTGCCCCTTTTGTGAGGGCATATTTGCATATTTGTCACACTTAAATGAGTCAAATTTTAATATTACACAAATATAACACGAGTAAATACAAAATGCATTTTTTAAATATTGATTTTATTTATTAAGGGAAAAAAGCAAGGTAGGGCCAGGTAGATTTGGACACCTTTTTCTCCTTAATAAATAAAATTAATACTTAAAGGCTTTATTTATTACTTAAATTTTGTATTTACTCAGGTTATCTTTCTGTAATATTAAAATTAGTTTAATCTCAATCATTTAAGTGAGGCAAACATGCAAAAAAAAAAATTAATAAAAAATTAGCAAGCAGGGAAATACTTTTTCACAGCACTGTATTTAGCATGTTCATTGCATTCTGGAACATTGAGGCCAACATTTGCCATCTGCCCTACTTCTGTATTAGAATTCTAATTAACATGACCTGGAAGGTGTGGAAAAAAAAAAGAAGCTCAAACTGTAGATTGCTGTTTTAAAGAGCTAATAGTTAAATCAGACTGTTATCATTTATGTTTAAGATGCTTGTAAATCCATCTCCGGTAAAAAAAAAAAAAATCCACTGTGCCTACTCTAGCAGTGTTGCCTTGTGATGTCAGTGTGGGAGGTGACCCCTAACAATGCTTAAATAAATGCACACCTGCATTTACAAGGGGTGTTCAAGTCAAACCGGGAATTTTGATTGTGGAGCGAGGTCAGGACTGTACAGGAATGTGGCAATAACTCCCAGCTGAGTTCTGTAACAGGTAAGTGGTGTTTGTGATTGATTATCTGTACAGTTCTGACAGATAGATGCGTCTCTTCTGCAAGTCGTCAACAAAACATCTGTCGATTTTTAAACATTAGACCACTTGCTGAATGTTCATGGGAATGGCTGCATCGGGCTCCAAGCCGGGATCGTCAATCACGGATGTATAGCTTTCTTTAAAACATTTTAACCACTCTGTGTTTTCCTGCGGCTAAGAGTCTCATCAATGTACTGTACTCGAAGTCTTCTGTAAATGTTCTGGTTTGACTTGAACAATTCACATATACAGTGAAGTGATACAGAGATTTGGTCTTTACCCATCTAAGGTGTCATACATACTGTATAAAGACTACGTTAGAATTCTTCCTTCCTCCCTCCCCTTCCTACCTATGGTATCTCATAAACTAATTAGGCCATCTGCTATGACACATTTTTCACCATCACTTTTATATCCCTTTTTTTTTTTTAACCTACAGTAGTTCAGTGTGTTTTGCTCAGATAGAAAGTATTGAAAAGTAAAAAAAAATTTAATGGTGTCAGTATTAAAATAAAAGATCATTTTGGTATAGTGACAGCACCAATGGTACTATAAATAACCAGCAGTAAAGATGCACCAGTGAATCGATTATTGTGTTGTCTTTCTCCCTCTAGTTTAATGCTATAAATGTAAGGTGTCTGTTCACACCCTGCCATACCTCTGGACACATGTGCTACTTCTTGTGGGAAGACGACTGTCCTGATTCTCCTGCGGTCTTCACTGGTATGTGCCATTCATTAGCTCATATGGGTTCCTGTTATGCAGTGGTTCTTTGTGCTGTTTTCCATCGAGTAAGCATTTCAGTTCTGGAAGTTCAGAGTAAAGTTAGCTTCTAGTACATTTCCGTAAACAGCTAATATTTGAAGATGTGCTATGATAAACTTGAATCGCATACACGGTGTATCCCTGTCTCATGAGCAAGTGAGATAGCCTGAGTGGTTGTCTTGTCTGATCTGATTGACAGGAGACACATTGTTTGTGGGTGGTTGTGGGAAATTCTTTGAGGGAACAGCAGAACAGATGTACCACAACCTGACTGAGGTGCTGGGAACTTTACCTCAGGACACAGTATGTCACTGCTGCCACTTTTATCAAGAAATAATATTAATAAAAAGGTCTCTTTGTACTTACATGAAGTGTCCCGTTCCTCAGAAGGTTTTCTGTGGTCATGAGTATACAATAAAGAACCTGAAGTTTGCAATGCTGGTGGAACCAGAGAACGAGAGGGTGAAGGAAAAGCTCAGTTGGGCTCGGGTACAGTCAGCCTTTCCCCTTACAATCATCTCATCTGATTGAAATGCATTGTTTAATTCGTGTAACATTTACATAGAATTCCTCTGAAGATTGTCGCATGCAGTGTTTAAAATGTTGCTGGTTGATCATCAGGCACGAGATGATGACGATAAGCCGACAGTGCCGTCAACGTTACTGGAGGAATTTGAATACAACCCGTTCCTCCGTCTCTCGTAAGTGCATCTTTTATTCATCCTTAGTGTTAGCATTAAAAAAAAAAGCTGGCCGGTCAGTTTAAATAAAGGCATGCAGGGTTAAATGATTCACCTTACTAAGAGAATAAGTGCAAAATTTCTACTAAGTAGGTTCTGCAAACTACAAGAAGTACTACTATTTTAAAGTTTGGGAAAATTGAAAAAGGTTGAAAATGGCATTTAAAGCTTACAGTCCATTCTACTGAAAAACCTGTGTCTACATTTATTACAAATGTGGATGAGTCAAAAATGATCCACACTCCAGTTATATTAAAACGTCTGTGGGTCACATGGTCTTATTAGCGTGACTACTGTCTCCCCAGTCACTGCATCTGATGCAGTGTTACATCATTTCATTTGTAACTGCAGTGCGAGCAAAAATGAATGCCCCGTCTGCAGAGTACAGTGATTTGTCTTTCGTGGGCTCTGGATCCATCAGACTTTCACCTGTTTAGTCCCCTAAAAGCAGCCCTACGAGGACAAAGATTCTCATCTAATGAAGAAGTGAAGAGAGTGGTGCATTCGTGACTCGCAGCTCAGCCTAAAACATTTTTAATGAGGGAATACAACATTTTTTTGAGAGATGGACAAAGCATACAGAAAAGCGAGAAGTCTCTGTCAAATAAAGATATATTTGTCTTTTCTGAAAGTTAATTAAAATACATTCTAAAGCCAGAGTGTGGATAATTTTTGACTCAGCCTGGGCCTTATGTAAAAAACATTATTATTGACAAATTGTCAAAAAAGAAAACAGTAAAATGACAGGAATTGGGTTAAGAGCTGTCCAACACAGGTTATTAAAACCTGGAAGAATAGTCATGAACTGTCAACTTCGTGGAACAAATGTATAGTAGTTGGAAATACAAATAATAAATGGAGATAACTTAAATGTTTGGTGAAGTTGCATTGTAAAAAATGGAAAACACAGCTGTGTGATAGTCAAAATAAGAGCATTTTCACTTGCACAGGAGACTAAATAGCTGAGTGGTGATAAGAAAATCACTTGTTACGGACCCAAATCAGAAGAAAATGCTTCTATTTAGTAGACACCATAAGGATCAAACCGGAAAAATGTCTTATTCTGTCTGATAAGTCCAGATTAACCTTATTCCACAGTAAGTCAGGGTAAAAAGAGTGAAGCATAAGGAATCATTTTCACACATAAATTAACAACCATATTACACTCTGCAACTGCAATTAAAGCTAAATGCATTTGAACGAAATATGTCAGTGTATAATTGAGAAATGTGACTTTATGTTGCATTTATGATCAGCAACATCCACATTCAGTCTTTTTTCCTGAGGTAGAAGTTGCTTGTGACATGTAAACACAAGCCTCATCATCATGTCGTTATTTGTCTGATCACCGTCCTCTACATCGGGTGGATATAAACATAGGATAACCTATAGTAGATCTGTTCTGCTTGATCTTGTTTATTTTGAAAATCCGAAAATACAGAGGCAACGTTTTAGAAATCTGTCTGCATTTAGAGCTGCGTTCATTAATCTGGCTCATTTAACAGTCCAGGCAGACGGCCATGGCAAGGTTACCCAATACAAATTAGTCTAAATAAAAATACTTCCATGTTCCGTATTTTTAACAATCTAACTCATCTATGAGATGTTCCTTCAATGCTTGGGTTTCCTGATCTGAAAAAAGCCCGGAGTTTTCAACGGGTCCAGGATACAAGTTTTGCTCTCCAACATTGTACAAATCCGAGCTTTGCAAGAGTGGTTTAACTTTCAGCAAATCTTACAGCTTGTAGTGTGACCCTGACATATGATGTACATTCAGTCATTGATTTACAGCCCTTTATGAAACAGTTTTAAAACATATCGGGCTTGTGCACACTCGTATCAAACATCATTTTCCTGTGTTTCACTGCACAGTGAGGAGGGTGTGCAGAAGTTCACAGGAAAGTCCGACCCTATCGAGGTTCTACGTGTGCTCCGAAAAGAGAAGGACAACTTTAAGAAGCCCAAAGAGCGCATTCCACCACACGCCATGCTAGCTCTGCAGTTGGGGCTGCTTAGACCAAAGCTCACTTAAACAAAGCACTGGACTGCTGCGAAGCACGCTGACCTCAGTGAAGTGATGAAACATGATTATAAGTTTAACATTCCGGTTATGTTGCACGTAATAACAAAAATTATAATTCACATGTCTGCATCTTTTAACACTGAGGAGGCATTAATAATCCTGATGTATACTTGTTGACACATATTTGCACTAATTACCTGAATGAAATTGTAAATAATATAAAAAATAATGACATAATTTTGCTTAAAATGGATAGTTAATTTCTGTCGATTTAATCATGTCAATAAAGCTACAAGTAAGCATAAGTTTTTTTTTTTTTTTGAGGAACTTATTCAGTAATGTTTATTTCCTAAATAAATATAGTAAGAATAATTTGTGTACAATAATTTTTTTTATTATTTTCCATATTTATCAGGGTCATTCAAGTCAAACCAGGACATGAAAGTGTAAAACTGATCTACTGAAGACTTTAAGCACAGTACAGTGATTAGACTCTTTTATATGCATTTTGAAGAAGCCTGTACATCCATGAATGATGATCCTGGCCAAGGAAGCTTAGAGCTGAGAAACTTTCTACCTTGATGGTACCAAGCACTAGTGAAATTCTGAGCTAAGTGCATTAGTATATACAGTATTAGCAGAGGATTATATAGAGAAATAAAGGACATTTATATACTCTTAACTGTTATTCTTCTAAAGCAATCAAAAGTCCTGGTTTGACTTGTACATGCCTCATAAATGAAATATTTAAAATCATTAAACGCAAGACCAGAGAAACTGCAAGTGGCCTCTAATTGTGTGTTGAGTATGATGCTGATCGGTGTCCTTGTGTGATGTACAGATCAGCTGAGCAGTGGTGTGTGGGAAAATGTTTCAGGAAAAACCTTCACACTTGGAGAAAGAAAGAAAAGAATCAGTTTCACAATGCTTGGTAATATCAAATAATAACCATTTACTTTCATGCGGTGCGCTGTAGGTATTACAAAGACCGCTGTTTGTCAGATAGAGACTACAAAGGTTTTAAAGGTTTCACAGACAAATGCTACACAACCGAGTTTGTGATTTTATTTATTTATAAATTTTTTATTCATTTCAAAATGCAAGGTTTTGAGGAGCATCACTCTCATTTCTGTACTTATGGATGTTGTCATGAAATACTGTAACACTCATCCTTAATGCCCAGTACAAAGCTGCAGAAAATAAGAATCATTTATTTGCTCAACTAACTACATATTAGTAGTACTCATTGTACTTTTTGATACGGGAAAGTACTCAGGATTGTCAGTATGAGTTCATTACTCTTAACACTTGGCCTGAACCGGCAGGTCATAGATTACGTTCCATGCGTCATTTTGCATCACAGCAGTCTTTCAGATGTTCACCACTTGATGGTGAGTCCATTGGTGCTTTTCTCCACCGCATGATACTGTGTGTGAAGGAGTTTTCGTGCTTTTTCCTCACCCACACTATTCAGCCATGTGTGGTACAGTTCAGCGACATGCTGATCCTCTTCAGGTGCGGATGGCTGCTCCGCTCGGTACGCTTCCTCCACCTGCTGCAGCAGCTCCTTGTTGGACTGATCTCCTACAGGCTTCAGCTGACCTCCTCCATTCAAACACCCTGTGAACACATGCACATCACGCTGCCTATAACAAATCAACACGATATCTGAAGTGTTGCTTTTGTATCCTACAGTAGATAAATAATTAATTCAAGTACAGTTTATTTATGAGGGATGTTCAAGTCAAAGGGGGACTTTTGATTGTACAGAATAAAGGCAAGTTATCTGGCAATTTTCAAGTATCAGGCTTTCTATTCATGGGAGCGACTGCAGTGTGTTTGAATGTTTTCTATTGTTTCTATGCGTCTCATCACTGTGAATAAATGTCAATTGTTTTTACGCCGCATTCTTCTGTTCATGGAATAACAAAAGTCCCGGTTTGTTTTGAACACCCCTCATATATTAGAGTTAACTTGCTGATTAATTGATCCTTGGTCAGCTGTTTGTATAAATAAATTAATACATGTATTTTTATTTATTTTTAATTTTTTTACATTTTATAGGAAATCAATCAGGGCTAATTTGGCAATATTGTACTACTCAGTTGTAATGATGGTAGACATTTAAAAAATTATTAAGAATAATATATATATATATATATATATATATATATATATATATATATATATATATATATATATTTTATGTTTAATAAAAAGTAATAAATTGCCCATGATACAATTGGGCAGGTGTAGCTCAGTGGGAAGGTGCTGGAGGTCACCAGTTCGAGCCTGGGCTGCCACTGTTGGACCCTTGAGCAAGGTCCTTTAAGTGCTCAGATACAACCTGGCATCGTGCTGGCAACTCAACCAGCCAACTGCCACTGCAGAAATTATGGATATATCTACAAGGTGGGAAGTATCCCTTACATTACCAGATGTGCCAGAACCCATCCCCCCCATGTCACCTAATGACATCACTTTTCAAAATGACTTGTACTTCTCTAACCTGAAGGACATGCCATGACTTCTACAAAATGGTATGGTGACTTTCCCCTCTTCAGTTTCTGTACAAGGTTCTGAATGTTTCTGAAGCCATAAGTGCTGGCAAAGCGCAGAAGGACTTCTCCATCTTTCTCTAGAATGACCTCCTGGAAGTCCTTGTTTCTGTCGCAGAAAATAAAATCTCCATAAATGCATTGGAAGGAACAGTCATCTTCCATACAATGATTACTTTTTACTTTTAAATTTAAATGGCTAAATTTGTGCCTTGGACTGTTCATACTCACTTAAGGGTCTTGTATGTGAGCTCCTCTACTTCAACTCCAAAGAGCTGTTTGGCAGCATGGGTGTAGACATGGTGAAGATATCCTCCTGAGCCACTCCCAGCATGACATAGCAACTCCTCACCACACACATTACTGAACCTACCATGACGACCACACACAGTACAGGGTGTCACTGCTGCTAAACTGCACAGGTTTCCTGAAGCACTGAATTATTCATTAAATCCATACTGCTGTTATTTACACAGATAGAAACGTACATAGCATCTAAAGGTGCTGGCTCTACATCACTCAGAGACACACCCTCCACTTCCAACATCTTGAGAACTTCACCTGGAAATCAATCAGATTCCTAAGATGACCTACAGAATCAAAAACAAACAAACAAACAAACAGCCTCCACATCTCCCCTATTCCTTACCTGACGTAATGACACAGTCCACTTCTCTGGTCTCTACCTCTTTAAAGTAAAAGTCAGGTCTGGAAGCTTCCAGTTTCTTGTCATAGCAAGGCATCACGGTCACATGGTAAATATTTTGTGGCTCAACACCCTGTGCAACAAAAAGATTTGGATCATCATGACCTAATTGGATGGATGGATGTTTTTTTTTAGTGATCAAAAAAATTAATTTCCAGATGTAGAACACAGCTAAATCAAACAGCCTTCTATATTTGTTACCTGCTGACTAGCGAAGAAGCTCTTGACCAGTGAACCCATCATTTGTTGTGGAGAACGGGTTGTGCTGATGTAAGGGAGGATGAAGTCACCATGGGTCTTCTCGGCATAGCAGATCCAACCTGTTCTCAAGGAAAAGATGCTGATTTAATTCTCTGGTCTTAGCCTTTCTAAAGTAGACATTAATCTTAACAAAACAAAAAAAAAACATATAAAATATTATATAGCAACATCTTTATGAGGAGTGTAAGGATAAAGAAAATGTGTTTGTTACCTGGGCAGGCAGATGCCAGCATGGGTAAGGCTTTCTTGTCTTCATCTTTCCGAGAAAACCTCCTGAGAAACTCTCTCTGACTCTCCAGCAGGCTGAAGGTGCGACTGAAGGCAGTGTCAAACACGTAATGTACTCCTGAAATACAGCACGTTTTTTCAGTAGAACCAAATCCAACCATATGAATATCAGCATAAAGAGAAGGTCTAAACCTTCCATCCATCCATCTAACATCATTATTTTTAATGGACAAATATGTTTTTGCTCATTATAAATGCTTGTATATTCTAAGCACTGGCCTGTTCCCAGCCCTTACTACTCACCCAGATTTTTAAAGAACTTTGTAAGCCTCCTGGCCACCTCGCTGCTGCTGAGAGAGTAGTGTGTGGCTAGTGAAGCTCGAGACTGTGGTGACACGGACACTACAACCAGCTTCTGCTGACTTCTGTTACTCTGCTACACAGAGACACTTTGTTTAGAACAGTTGTGATAATGTAACAATCAGCTATATTAAAACTTTTAGTTCAAGGTTACTGTCTCCCCAGTCACCACGGTGCAGGTGTGAACGTGTTACATCAGTTCACTGGTAACTGCGGTAAGAGTAAAAATAGATGCTTGTGGTCTGAGAGTGTACCTGGTGCTGAAACATCTCATGGGAGAGCATAGACAGAAGAGTCTGGGTATCTCCAAACAAAATTAGGACCGATAGGATAAGGAAAGACAGTTGACAACTGAAATGGTGACAATGCTTAGTATTATATGATAACGATTAGAGCTGTGAATTATACGTAGATTCAATTCAAGCACAACAGTATAATATTTATTGTCTGATTTATTTCAATCAGCTATATTTCTTTACTACAATTATCTAATAACCATCAAATGCTGTGAAACTTGTGATATGATAATGTTTTGCCCTGCCAATCTTCTGTTCCACACTCCAGTCAAGAATGTGGGGGTAATGCATCAACTGATCATGAACTTAAAAGAAAAACAAGTGATAATCTCACAAGAACAAGAGTATTTGAAGACAGTTTGTTTTTCTTGCAAAATATGTGGTATAATTTTAGATGTTTGAAAGTTTACACAAGTATTTTAAAAAGTGTGAATCGATTATAAAATTAAAAAAACTGACCCAATGATTCAATTAACTGAATCAACCAACAAAAGATTGATTCAATTGCATAACTGGTTAAATCTCACCCCTCTAATAGTGACCGGGAGTGTATAAACTATGAGTGTAAACCTGCAAGTAACAGTTTAAAAATAAAAGGAACTGCTCTGTGTGTGTCACACAGTCCATCAACAGAACCAATCTCAGAAGGCATAATGCACATTTGTTTGATGCTGCTTAGGAGTATTTCCCAGAAAGGTTATACGTCAATACCTTATTAAGGCGGAGTATCCTGTATAATTCCTCATGACTCTGCTGAGTGATTAGGATGCTCTCGGCTGATGTGATGCAGCCACTGCAGGCCAGACAGTCATTCAGAGTAATCTTAGCTTTCTCCAGCTTGTGCATTTGCCCATCCTGGAAACAAAACATAGGTCTGTATCAAAGCTTGTACTTACACCCAAACAAAACTGATACTTACAGTATTCTGGGATTCTGCCAGATAGACAGTGTCCTGATACACTATCAGGAAAAAGATTTAACAATTCAACAGCGCTCATTGCAGTGAAATGATTATCGAACAGCTGCGGCCTAAACTTTGGAATAAACGCAGAGGAGTGCTATCCAAGGTTAAAGCATCCTCCTTATTGTCCTGATTTTGTTCCATCAGACTTTTATCTGTTCAGTCACCAGGCGATATTAACTTTATCAAACAATATAGTGTGTGCATTGATCTGCTTATTCCATAAAAAAAGAATTCTGCATACTCTGTTACAAAGCTTATGGCATGCAAATACTGAAATCAGTCACATCATTACAGAGTATGCAAAATTATTTCAGGGATACATGCCCAAGGAGTGCATTGCTTAAATGGGGTATAATTATAGGTAACATGAGCATTTTAGCTGCTGTGATGCTTCAATCAGGCTTATGCTGTGTGTCTTGCTTTCCTCTACTCCTCCTAACTGGGGATGGTTTCCATTAAGACTGTCCTATCATCGATTGATGCTCTGGGGACCTGTGACTTCAGTTGTTCGATAGCTCAGGACTGGAATCTCCTACAGTCTACCTGAGCCTCCAGGAACAAACTGGACTCCTTTTAATTTAAATTTTAACACATCTCCTGTTACACTGAACTTCCAGTACACATTATTAAGTTGATCAATCCCTGCTATCCGTTATCACCCAGATGAGGATGGGTTCCCTGTTGAGTCTGGTTCCTCTCAAGGTTTCTTCCAGTTACCATCCCAGGGAGTTTTTCCTTGCCACCGTCGCCCTCGGCTTGCTTATCAGGGACAATCTTATCATTTTGATTCATACACATTGCATACAGACTTACTTCTTTTTATTGTGTAAAGCTGCTTTGCGACAATGTCAATTGTTAAAAGCGCTATATAAATAAAATTGACTTGACTTGACTAACTAGTAGATGATGTGTGATTATCAGGAGATGGGAACCAACATGAAAATGGGAACTTTAATTATAATGTGGCGGCATGGTGGCTTAGTGGTTAGCACTGTCGTTTTGCACCTCCATGTTCCGGGTTTGATTCCCGCCTCGGGTCTGTGTGCATGTTGTCCAAATACTTTATGGGTTTTCTCCTGGTTTCCTCCCACAGTCCAAAGACATGCAGATTAGGCTAATTGATATTCCCAAATTGAACATAGTGTGTGTCACCCATCAAGGGTGTACCCCGCTTCGTACCCAGACTTGGGATAGGCTCCAGGCCCCCAGACAGCGGTATAGACGAGGAGTGAGTGAGTAATTATAAGATATAACAAACTTCACAAACCTCATTAACCTGAAAGTATGTGCCGTCATCTTCAATTTGGATTTTGGCCACGGATCGCCCCTGCTTCTTGTCAACTTTCACTGGCTTCACACACTCCTGGGGAAATTGTTTAGAAGGTAAATGGGTTTTAATAAAGGAGTTACAGTAAAAACATCAACATGTACAGTAACACAGGGGTCTAGATTTTATTACTAGTAAATGTCATGTAAATTCACTGAACACATGATGTACAGCAAAACATTTTTTGTTTAAACTCCACGTGTAGAAGCTAACGTTAATACAAACCCATCTCATAATAATATAATTTATTCTATTCTATTAATTATTATTATTATTATTATTATTTATAAATCACTACAACTTAACATTATTATAGGACCTAATTTTACTTTCATTTTAATTTAAACGAATATTATTCATTTATCATTACAGAAAACGACTGCACTGACTGATAAACAAGTGTGTGAGATTTGTACTCGAACAAAACAGGCTACCTGTTACGGAGTTAATAAGTCTTGGCACCCCTTGCGCTAGCTACCAAGTGACCTGTCAGCTAACTTCACTGCAGTGCTAAGCTAACTTGCTGAAGACAGAAGCACACTAAAAGTCGAATGAAACATAAACACTGCCATACGTTTACCTGTGACGGTGTAATAAAATCATCCAAATCAGTTAGCTGTAAAACTCCGCTAAAATGAGAAGCCATAGTGAATGACTTGCATACAATAATAACACAGAGACCAGTCGACACGCTAGCTCCTTGGTCGCTCTGCAGGCTCCTCCCACTCAAACAGACACGTGACCAGTAAAGTCCCGCCCCACGCAGGCCCAGAAATATAAATGTGAACTGAAAAAAAAAATCTAAATAACTGCAAATCTATTTTTTGATGCAAATTAATTTTCTAAAGAAATAAACATTTTATTACTGTCATTTTCTAATTGCTGTAAATTTAATTACATCATCTAATGTGTACAATGTATCAGCTATATATTATATTTTTCCAAGATTTAAACAAACCTTTGTTTACTCTGTTACATATGCTGAAAATCACAATGCATGCCTGTTATTACAGTTGTTGTTACTCAATACTCTATATGAAGTCTTTGGGCATGAGGGAGGGTTAACCCTGGATGGGGTGCCAATCCATCACAGGAACACACACTGTATATATATGCACACTCATCATGCTCATTCACACATTACAGGCAATTTTTGATTTAGCCTAATCTGCATGTCTTTGGACTGTGGGAGTCAACAGGAGCACCCGGAGAAATCCCGCTCTGGGGCAAGAATCGAACCCTTGACCCAGAAGTTGCAAGGCCACAGTGCCAACCACTAAGCCACCATGCTGCCTGCTGTGTAATTTAATACTTTTTTCTTGTTGTCTTTTTTGTTTTGTTTTTAGCATGAGTGTTTGCATTTATTTCCTGCAGAAGCTGAACATTTCATGGTCCGTCCTGTCCAATACACAGCACTTTTATGATTTTATTTATATTTTGTTTGTGTTAATATTCAGATTTTATTTTAGAATGTTCCATATTTTATATCGATGCTTCAAATTCCTTACCCTGTGTAGTTTGTAATCTGCTGTAATATAATATGCAGAATTTGAAAACATGCTAAATAGTTGTGTTATTATGATATTGTGTGAAATGACAATGAAACACTAGCTAAACTTAGCTGTAGGTCAAATATTTTTATATCCGACAAAAGAGGAATCGATTTGGCGCATGCGCTCCGCCACCGTTTTAAACCACCGGCGCCAAAATGGCAGACGAGCGCTTTCTCGTCGTCTCAGGTAAGTTTTTTCTCCCACAGATTCGGACATTAAAAAAAAACAGAAAAAAACTGCAGTATGTAAGATTTTAGGAGTTTAAAACGGCGGCCGGATGCGCCGAATCGATTCCTCTTCCCTCGGATAGTAATGCCTGTGGATGTGACAGTGGTGTAACACTACATTCATGGGCGTAATTTCGGAAATCGTCCGTTTAACAGAGGAGTTGTAAAAACGAGTTTTGTGTCTCTGAACGGTCAGAGGCGTATATTTTAAAGTTGTACTGTAACAAACACATACAATCTCGTATCTGTAAACTGTCGTGGTCGTAGAATTCTAAATAAATAAATACATACGCACGATTATTTTTGACAGTGATTTTATTCCATAGTAAATAGTGTGTATATATATATATATATTTTACATAATCACAAAACTGAATGATTTTTATACATTTTAGTGTAGTCATGGAAGTGATGTAAACTGTTTACTCGGGGAGACATGACAGTGCCTCAAAGAATAGCTGCTTTAATTTCTGCCAACCACCAGATGTCGCTGTGCCTCCTGAGATAAACTTAAAAGCTTTAAATATTTTTTTGGACACAGATTTGAAAAAAGCCCTTGTGCTTTATAAGGCTTCATTAGGTCATCACTACAGGAGTCCAACATGTTCTATGATGAGCAGAGCTGTTATCACTCACTCGCTCACACACTCATCGTCTATACCACTTTATCCTATAAGGTGTGCATTGACTCAAACTTGCTGAACAATGTAAACACCTGCCTAATAAATGTTTTAAATATTCTTAAGTGAGTATTATTAATCTCATAGTAGTACTATTACGGTAGTAATAATAATAATAGAGCTGTGGCAATGTGACAAACACCAATGCTTCCATCAAATTAAATGGCAGCAGCATAGTATTAGGTTTTTCTTTTCCTGCCAGATTAAACTAGTTATTGAACTCCTAATGAACCTTTAGTTAACTAAATCTTAGTCACACTAGTATCTATGCCGATTGCAGATGCCAACTACTGTATTCACACCCTACAAGCGATTCTCCCTGCCCTGGATTGTAGGGCTGATCTAATTATTAAATTGTACAACAATTGTGTGATCTCTTCCCCTCCCTCATCATGCTATTCATTGCTTCAGATTGACACTGCTGATGTCAACGGTACCTGTTGAGGAATTTTAAGTGCAAATAAACTGTAAAGAATTCGGTCTACACCTTAACACAAGCTTTTTAATACCACTTCAATTAAAACATACATTGATCCAAGGCACACACCTAAACAACATTAGATTGTCACATTCACTTATAAAATATATACATAATAAAGTGTATATTACCTGGGCTCATTATTCTACTCACCCTACCCACTTATCCTATTATTCTAACTCACATGATGCATACAAAGGCTACTTAAGGCATGTTTTGTGTATGCTCATTCGCTCTGATAAACTTCTACTATAGTTTATAGTACTATAGTTAGAGATAATACCATAGCTCTAATGGTCTAATATGTCGGATAGACTGTTAGTCTTACTAAAATATTACTCTAGTAATTATGTACTGTATGTCACTTATTTACCTACCTATCTTTATTAGCGTTTAACTATAGACTGTTTAAAGACTAATTTTTAATGCTTTTAATCTCCTGCTTGACTTTGATAGAATATGATTTAGAATCAGTTCTACTTTGGTGTACAATAAATAATGTAGTACAGTAGGTTAATCACATGATCAATCAGTCAATATTAGAATTGTCTATAACACCCAATATGAAAACAATAATTACTATAAGATTTGTGTATTCTCTACTCTAACACACCTACATGTGGCAATTAAATAGCATGTTGAATCTGGGTATAAGGTACTGAACTGTTACATTATCAGCACAAACATCATACAGGAGAAAAAATAAAGCAGAAATATTACTGTAATGCAGAGCATGTATGTAATGCAACATGATGTCTTATCTGTGTTTTCGCAAAAAAATAAATAAAAAAATTGAATATTACTAAATACTGTATTTATACTGTACATATGACAAGGACTTAAAGTGTCTGAAGAACTCATGGTAGTTATTCACAACCAGACAAATCCCATCTCATAATTCAGTTATTATTGCTGATAGTTTTATAGTGTGGAGGGTAAATTGTAGCAGAAAAACACAAGTGAGGTTTTGAGAAATTAGACATATTATTGTTTTTAAACATTTCAGGGGCAGTGGTGGCTCCGTGATAAGGTTCTCTGCCCCGGGCTCAATTCCAACCCTATGCCCATCCTGATCTTTTACTCAACATATGTCACCTGAGCACAAATTATTTAGGGGTGTGTGTATGTGTGTGTGTGTGTGTGTGTATGGGAGCGAAAGAGAAACAGGCCAAGCTGGTCAAACAAGATAACTTCTTTTGTAGCTGACACGTTATCTAGTTTTTTGACTAAACTGACCAATGCATGAACACTTTCATAAATCAGAATGTCAGCGAATGTTTCCAAAATATTCAGTCTCTTTAGGTTCTAAGATGGTTCTGCTGCAACATTACATAATTAAAGTTCTTTAAACGTTCTTAAAACACTAATTTATGAGGCGCCGTATAGGGCTTAAATCAAACTTCACTCATGCACACACATATGAAACACTTGCATTCACATATATGAAACAGTCACACATACATATATACTACTAACTGCTCACACAACTACATATGAAATGTTTACAAACCGCTACTACCAATCATGGAGTATGAAGCGACAAGTCCGTCTACACTGAAATGCCTTCCGGTTACACTGAGAATTTCATATGTGTGTGTGCGCGCGTCTCATATGTGTGTGTGCACGGAGAGTTTGAATATATGTGCGCGCGTCTCATAGGTGTGTGCGCGCGCATTTCATATGTAGTTGTGTGAGCAGTTAGTAGTATATATGTATGTGTGACTGTTTCATATATGTGTATGCAAGTGTTTCATATGTGTGCGCATGAGTGAAGTTTGATTTAAGCCCTATACGGCGCCTCATACTAATTAACATGTTAGTGGAAACAAAAGTGAAAATCGTTCTTAGAACGAACCAGAAATAATATTGTGAAAACTAAACATTCAGTGGTACATGGTACAATGTTCAAATGGTACATTGGTTTGAATTCCTAATTGTGCACAAGCACATACTGTATCACCGGTGTTGTTAAACAGATGTTATGAAACTGAAAAACAATAACAGTAAAGAAATCATGCCTTTCTACGGAAGCGCATTGCATTCACAAAAGAAAAAAAATCACAGGAATTATCTCATAATTATGACTTACTATCTCATAATTATGAGATGAAAGTTCGATATAACAGAAGTTATTTAAATTAACACAAAGTCCAGTTCAGTTCAGGGATGAGTCAGCTGGTGCAGAGCGCAGATGGGGGTCTGGATCACTGGGAGCTCAGGAGCAGCATGTGTAGTTCTCTGGATGCCTCAGGATCCTCGCAGGGTTGGCCTCTGTCTACTGAAGCTGGCACAATCTCCAGATGCCTCGGGATGGGTGGAAAAATAAAGAGCAGGTGAAAAGAATTAGCGTGGTTGCCATTCACGATAGATGTACTGGAGTATGAGGTAAAGAAATAGATTATGTGTATGCCAGATTGAAGAGATGCGTCTTGAGTCTACTTTTAAATTGGGAAACTGTGTATGTTGGGAAACATATATGTATGTGTGACTGTTTCATATATGTGAATGCAAGTGTTTCATATGTGTGCGCATGAGTGAAGTTTGATTTAAGCCCTATACGGCGCCTCATAAATTAGTGTTTTAAGAACGTTTAAAGAACTTTAATTATGTAATGTTGCAGCAGAACCATCTTAGAACCTAAAGAGACTGAATATTTTGGAAACATTCGCTGACATTCTGATTTATGAAAGTGTTCATGCATTGGTCAGTTTAGTCAAAAAACTAGATAACGTGTCAGCTACAAAAGAAGTTATCTTGTTTGACCAGCTTGGCCTGTTTCTCTTTCTCTCCCATACACACACACACACACACATACACACACCCCTAAATAATTTGTGCTCAGGTGACATATGTTGAGTAAAAGATTTCCCGAAGCCTCTTATTAAAGAAGACTTTTCTACATAGTTACACATAATGTAAGAGTCCCTCGGGGGGGTGAAGCTGGTCATAAAAATTCTTGGTTTTTGCATTTGCATTGCGGCATTTGCATTTCACTACACACAGAGCAGCAGGACCAAACCATGTAAAGGTTTCATTTTGTTGTCATTGGAGTTGATAGAAATTGCTTTTAACGGGGTAAGTATTCCTTTTTGAATTATGATTATTGGTTATTGATTGAGACTGAATCCCTGACATGTTACTTTGTAAATTGCAAACATGCCACCTTAATTTAGCATTTGGTGTCAACCTACAGTCTGTTTATGACATTGTGTTGCAATGGTACTAGCTCCATAATGACTATGTAAAACATCTGATGATTTATTATTATTTTTTCCCCCTTGAGCTACGGGAATGACTGTGATTAGAGAGAGATAGGCACAGTTAGTAAGTTAGTAAGGCTTTTTAATTGTTTAAATTTCCTTGAGTTTTATGGAATGTTGTAGAGCATTTTATTTCTACTAAGGGTGCAGCAAAATACAATGTCTCATTCAGAATTGAGCAGATAATGCATCCTAAATGAATACAAAAATGACCTGTGGGTGGAGTACACAGCTAATCCCCAGTGGACAGTTAAAGGGACAGTTTTTTTAAAAGTCTGTCTTAAATCAACATTGATTTGCCTATAATTACAATAGTTGAATTCAATTAATAACAATTGACATTGTCGCAAAGCAGCTTTACACAAGCAAAATAATTATTTAAGTTTGTAGGAAATGTAAAAGTGTATGAATCAGAATGATAAGAAAATAGATCTTGGTCGTTATAAAATTTTCCTGCTCTGCACATCGAGAAAGCAAGGTCCATAAAGGCATGTATGAGAGAGTTTGGTGTCCTGACCTCAACTCGATAGAACACCTTTTGGATGAATTAGAGCGGAGACTGTGAGCCAGGGCTTCTCGTCCAACATCAGCTTCTGACCTCACAAATACTTTTCAAAAAAATTCCCATTAACACTCCTAAACCTTGTGGAAAGCCTTCTTGGAAGAGATGAGGATGTTATAGCTTCAAAGGTTTGGATGTTACTCAATGGCAGGCAAGCGAATACTTTTGGCGAATGAGTGTATACAGTGTGTGCTGTTCTGTGAAGCCCTCAGAAGTTTGTTAGAGAACATTAGTGAACAAACAGCATCATGAAGCCCAAGGAACACACCAGACAGATCAGGGATCAGGTTGTGGAGAAGTTTAAAGCAGATATAAATTATAAAAATAATCACAGCATTACTTCTGCTACTACTACTAATAATAAAAAATATAGTTGCAAGCAACAATTAACAGGCCCAAGCACCTTTGCCATCGACAGCTGGGCGCACCACAACAACCTGTGTGCCTTTTGAAGATGTTAAGACCTCCAAAAAGACAATGCTGCCCAGGTGCACCGCACAATCGATGTGCTCTTTGAACATGTTAAGACCTCTTGACCCTGCTGATGTCAGTGAATATGGCATAAGTTTAAGGCATCGTCATGGCTGGACGTGTCTTTCTGGTGCGCTCGGGTGGCGACGGCGCAGGTCAACAGGGGGCCAATCAGAAGCCAGGACAAAATGTCATCACCGGTTGCGCTTTGTAGAAGTCCGACCGGGTCTCGTCCAAAACCACCATCGCTGTCTGCGGGGTCTGTGTGTTGTCGGAGTTTTGTATGTAGCTGTACGTAGCAGTGAGCTTCATAGAACTTTCAGTCTCCTCTGTTCATTAATGTAATGTGTGAGTGACCATGCGTGTATGTACATGCATTAAAAAAAAAAAAATTCCAGTAAGCAACGTTAACACGATCAGTAGTTTACTGTATGTAAGTCTGCTATTGCACAAAACATCCTCATGAACAAAACTGACGTCAAATTAAGGAGACTAGCACACAGACATTGACACACTAGGTGACCAAAATCTCAGTTTCCCCTCTCCACACAACACCACTGAAAATGAAATTTTGGAAAATCTTCATTTTGGAGGGAGTTTTCCAAAAGCTTAGTTTCCAACGACCAAAAATGCGTTTGCGTGTGGAAGAAAGGCCCGAAACCGCAGAGAAAAATCTCTGTAACAATACTCGGCTACGTGTGGACATGGCCTACGGTGGTTTTGTACATGATGCAAGCTGTAATGTTTTGTCTAGGCTTCTGATTGGCCCTCTGTTGATTAGCGATGCTCCTAACAGCACTTAACAGGGCGACAAAGATATTTTTAAAACGTAGGTCGTGTGGAGAGAATTATTTTAAAAAAACGAAGTAGAAAAATCTAGGTTTTTAAAAATGCCTGACTACGTGTGGACATGTCCTAAAAAGGGCTTTGGCTAGACTAGATTGACTGTACACTTAATGAATAATAATTATTGTATTATATGTATGTATATGTATGTATGTATATGTATGTATGGGATTTCCCAGTATGGCTGCTTAGTTTAAAGGCCCAAATCATTCAAGTATGATGTAGGATGTGGTGTATGTGTGTGATGGGTAGTTTGTGTGTAGGATGTATAGTGTGTGTGTGTGTGTGTGTGTGTGTGTGGTGTGTATGGTGTGTATGGTGTGTGTAGGATGCATAGCATGTGTATTGTGTGTGTGTGTGTAGTGTGGTGTGTATGGTGTGTGTAGGATGCATAGCATGTGTAGTGCGTGTATGTGTGTGCATTTTGCAAATGACCCAAAATATCTGACTTGCATGAGCCCTGACATGCATAGTGAAAACTGTTCCGCTCTGTGAGATCTAGAAGTCTACTGGGTTTGACATGTACTGTATGCATGCAAGTGTGTATGAGCTATGCAGCAAAAACAACAACAAAAAAAAAAAAAACGAAACAAAAAACAGACTAACGAAAAATATTTGTTGACAAATTCGTTTTTTTTATAACTAAGACGAAATGATGACGAGACGTCGCAGATATTAATGAATAGTGACAGTGACGAAATCAGCATGCAATATCGTTGATGGGAGGAGAAAAAGAGGCTAAAATGTGGCTTAAAAACGAATAAAAAGTCGGTCTTTATTTTCGTCAACATTTAATTACTGTATTTAATATACTGTAAGTAGCTGAAAACATCAGATGAAAAGATACATTTTAAAATGTTGAGATAATTATTTTGTGAAAAACTAAAAAAAAACAATGGTTTTGACTAGACTACTGTATACAGTTTTGCTTTATGTCGGTAGTGACGGTACTGTTTAATTATTGTAACAGGTATTTAGGGGTCAGTAGAACATTGTTAAATTCTTGCAGAACTTTGCGGAACGTCGGCAGGCAATCGGAGGCTTCGAAGTGTCATTAACATTACCATTAGCATTCCATGCCTGAAATGCTATTTGCAAAAGCAGGTGTGTGTGCACGCGTGTGTTTTGTGGCCAAACAGGTTTATACTTTGACATTGTTAGGACTGCCATGTTAGGTTTCTAGGTTAGAAGTGTGTGAAAAACTCTTTTTGGAATACTAGGTATTCATCTAGTATTTCTTGTATGCAGGAATGCATTATGCATCTTTTATTATGTATAATACATAATGTTTTAATAATTTACTGTATAAAGCAATGTGCTATATTGTTCCACAGTGATTGTACAATATGTTGGAGGCAGGCGCAGTTTGGTACACACCTTCCAGTGTGGGATTGTCATTGATTATGTTCGGGGTATATGTTTTCTTTCTGCAGTGACAACGCTATGAGGCTCTTAAAGATAGTGTTTATCTGCCTGGGTGTGCTTGCTGCAGCAAAAATAGTTTTCCACAGGTGAGTGTACAGTATAAATCTTAAGTTAAAAATAATCTTAACGTAAAGACGCACATTAATACTGTAATATTTTGAACTGCCAAATGATGACTTAGTCACTTTCCGATCTCTGTGATTCTCAGAAGTATTTCTCAACCAGTGCTTTCCCCCTCATAAACCTTTGCACTGTTGGTTCTAACCATGTTTGCTGTTTTGATCATGTTGTTACAGTCGGAGAACAGGAAATGGACAACGCACAATCGACGTGAAGTACATGCTCAGCCCAGCTCGTTTCTGGCTTCCACAGGGTGCATCTGGACTTAGCAAATTGCTTTGGAAACCAACCAAAAAGAATAACACAAAACTAGAGGACAATGTAAAAAGCACTTTAAAACCCCCAGTGAAAACGCATGCAGGCTCTCTCCGTATAGTACACTTAGACCTTAAGGGTGCTCCACCCAAAGTTGCCTATTTTCAGCAGGTGAGCATTTTGTAAAACTTACAAATACATATTTCTCTAGATTTAGTCAAGTAGACTGGTCACTGTGTGGTTTCCATTTATTGCAGATCTTTCCACTAATCTCACATCTTGGTGCTGATGGGGTCTTGATGGAGTATGAGGACATGTTTCCCTATGATGGGGAACTTGGGATTCTCAGGTCACCTTTTGCATACAGGTATACTTGCTCCTCTGCACTTTATATGGCTCTAATGATGATTTAAATAGCTTACTCTGTATGTTGATTAGGAAAGGATCATTCAGCCCAGTGGCATAGCCAGGAATCATACTAAATAAAAAAATCACTACGTGATCTGAGCAATTAAATTAATAAGGGTGGCGTAACTGGGAATTTTTTACCAGACTGTAATAGAACCCATTAGGAATTAAGGCCAATATAACAACATTAAAAATGTTGATAGCTAGATTCTTTTAGCATAAATGGGAAATGTTATTTGACATTAAATAAGTAATATAATAATAATAATAATAATAATAATAATAATAATAATAATACTATGAAAATTATACATATAATCTGTTTCTTTTGTGTTAACCATCGAGGAATATGCATTTGGAAATATTCAAGAGGGGTTAAAACCCAAAAATCTAGCAATACCATATCTTCTTAACATTATAGTCGACACATTGTTGACACATAAGTCAATCAAACTGGAGAAAATATTATATAGTGTAAAAAATATTGATCTTTGTACCATAATTATTATTTCTATTTATTTATTTGTCTTCTTTTTTCTACTCATTTAATGTATTCTTTGCGATGTATTTTACAAAATACATTCTTCCTAGGTAATTGTTTCCATCCTTGATGAATACATTATTTTGTTTGAGGAATAAATAATTTTTGATTCTGATTAACTGAAACAGTGATGAGGAAATAGACGAAATAAAAACCCTGGCCAGCCTCAACAATCTTGAGCTGATACCCCTGGTGCAGGTGTTTGGACATCTGGAAGTAAGTAGAGATGTAGTTCTGATTCGCACTGTACACCATAACTAAATAAATACTTATTCCAGAGATGTCCAGTAAAACTAGGATCCCACAGGACCCAACAAAAACATCACATGCTCAAAAAAAGCAAAATAAAGTTCTACTCAGGTTTGTAATGTAGTTAATTGAAGTTAATGAATTCAACTTAAACATACAAATGTTTACCATTATTTATTTTTGGTCAACTTACATGAGATTCTTGAGTGGAATTTCTGCCCTTAATTTAAATTTATGTGCGTTGCATGGAAATGTCACATCAAATTCCTTATTTGCATTAAGAAACATTACTCAGGGGGTCTGTGGATAACTGAGAGAGGGTATGGGATTGGTCAGAATTTCTTTGGAAGTGATATGAACGAGATTTTGAACAAGTCCTGTGTGTACCTTTTCCCCCTGTGCAGTTTGTGCTAAAACATGAAAAGTTTTTTCACTTGAGAGAAGAGAGCAACCATCCGTACAGCCTGAACCCTGTGGTCCCTGAAAGCTTAAGCCTGGTTAAAGCCATGTTAGCACAAGTCCTGAAGAAGCACCCAGAAGCACGATGGTTTCATATCGGAGCTGATGAGGTTTGACTTTTAACTTTGTCTAACTTTTATAACTGCATTCACTTTGTTAGTGGATACTTGTTGAATGAAAAATGAGACTTGATTTGTAATGAACATGCAGGTTCATTACCTTGGCGAGAGTGAGGCCTCGAAAAACTGGTTAAAGCAAAATAATAAAAGCGTGGGAGAACTCTTCCTCAGCCATGTGACCAAGGTCTGCAACTTCCTGGCTGAACAGAAACCTGGAATAAAGCCAATATTTTGGGAAGACATGCTCAGAAAGCTTGACGCCAACGTAATCAAGGGTATGCCATTAAAAGGTTCCAAACATAATAGCACAGCCAACTTAATTACAAAAATCTTGAATATTCTTCGAAATGGACCTAATACTTGTATGGAAACTCAAACAGAAACTCAAATACTATACTTCAAATAATTTACCGCTTACAATAACTCATTCTCAAATATGTAGATTGCTATTATTTTTTAAGTGAAATAATATAGATCGTTTTCTTTTCTAGAATCCGGGATGCAAAATCTTGCATCCCCTATGATATGGAAATATGATTCGAACATGAATTTGTCCTTTATGGGTAAGCCCTTAAAATAAATGTAGGAATATTTTTTAAAAGGCTTCAGATGAATGACAGAATGATTATTTTTTTCTTTTTAGGAGAAGTACTATCTAAGTACCAAAAGGCTGGATTTCAAAATGTGTGGTTTGCAAGTGCATTTAAAGGAGCTTCAGGCATTGACCAGAGATGGACACCAATCAACCACCATTTACAGAATCACCTAGGCTGGCTTAGGTTCATGGAGACCCTGTCTAAATATCCCTCTGTAAATGTAGACGGCATTGCTTTAACAGGCTGGCAAAGGTTTGTATACAGATACAGTATGTTCATGATCATCGAAACCATAATTAATATTCTGGCCAATTGTTACAATTTAATGTGTACAGCATACTTTCACTGTGTATAGCCTACGTCGTATACTTAGAAAGAAGAATAGGATTAACACCCCTGTGGTTGTAAATCGTCAGATGTGGCTGGATAATTTTTCATAACAGCAAGACTCTTTATATTTATGTGTACATATATTGCACAACATTTTAGTTTCCTTATTAACAGCTCATTCAGAAAGACTTAGGGTTAGGGTTAGGGTTAGTATTCCAAAATAACTTATGGCTAATAATAAATTGAGTAAAAGGCATGTTATTTTATTAAATATAGAATGAATAGTTATTACTGAATAATTATAAGTAGTAACCTTAATTGACATTTCTGGAATGGAGTCTAGTTTCATGAATGTTCCATAGCAAACAAGTGTACAGATAAACAGTCAAATTCATTAAGAAATTATTAAGAAGTTGTCAGCGAATAGCTGTGATGGAAAAACATACTTTGGGACACGGTGTTATTGGGGAAAAATAAGTTTGCTATTGTTGTTGTAACATATGAAAGTCTAAAATATTATTCTTTCTGTAATTAATCCATATATTGCGTTTATCATGAATGAAAACTATGCACGACCGTCACCAAGCATATCCCTTACAACGTAAATGTTTTAGATACGAGCATTTCACAGTGCTATGTGAACTGCTTCCTGTGGCCATCCCATCTCTGGCTGTCTGTCTAGAAGCTCTAAAGTATGGTGAGTACTCTGATGCAAAATAAGACCTGAAGTAGAATAATGAAAAAGTACTGCACCATTAGACAACCCCAATTTACTTACCCTAATTGTCTGTTTTCACACAGGTTCATTTAATGATACAGCCAAAACTGAGGCAGAAAAGATCTTGGGCTGTAAAATTGACATAGAAGCTAGCAGCTGGTAAAAACAACAATGACAACAACAACAAAAACATTTATTTATTATTATTTTTATTTTATTTTATATGAATACACATATGTAGGAGGAATAATATTATAAAGAAGATGTAATACTAATTGTACCTGCTTGTGATGTCTCTTCATGTCTTCCAGTAAAGACAATGGGACATTTGCAGGCTATGAAATTTATTACATGGTGCAGAGAATCCACAATGAACTTCAGAATTCCACTGAAAAAATAACTCAAAACCTGTAAGTGCTTTGGTAAAACATTAACAATTTATAGCTTGTTAAGTTAAACAAGGCTTATCAATTTAATAAATCAACCATTGTGGTTATATACGTCATCAAATCACTGTTTATTTTCTTGCACAGTCTCCTGAGAGGATCATTCAGTCCTTACCAGAGGACATATAACTTTGCCAATCCATGGCATGTTAAAAATTTGAAGGGTAGGATAATCAAGTAAGTTTGTTCGACTTTAAAGTCTTTAATTCTTGCTTAAAAGTGTCTGTCTATTTTGGTTACCTTTGTATGACAAGTTAGCAAAATAATATACTGATGTAATGATAAATTGCATTCTAATACTCATTTCTGAGTGGATGGTAACAGTAACAGTCGCTTAGTTCGTAATACCATAGCTGCCAACTTTTCAGAAAGGTGGGACTTGAGTGCTACAATCCAGGTTCTGCGTGCACACACTCGGCTCCCCCATTGCACAAGCCCAGACATTTTGTCTAACACTAACCATACACCTTATCCTACATGGCTCAGGTTCTGCATATTTTAGCACTGCTGTGTTAAAATGAAACAACAGATGGCGTCACACAGACCTCTGGCTTAAGCCGTCCATTGGGTCCCTTCTTTTCTTGATCCATATCTCTTGTATTTCAGCCATCATTGGAGCCCTGTGACAAGCCTCCCCCCCCCAACCCTCTATGACACCCCTGAGGGCAGTAAAATTATTTACACAAAGCCTAGAGAAAATTACAATATTTGCATTGAGTTTAATCATCCATAAAACAATGCATTATTTATATTCATGAGGAACACTCAAGGGCTAGCAAACTGGATTAACAGAGAATACAACAAGACACACACAATATTATGGTAAATGCAACAGTCATGCAGTAGCCGTGGAAAAAAGCGAATGTTTGAGGGCTCCTGCATACATTTGTATTGCCAAAGCTAAGAATTAAGTGACAAAATAATAACAGGAATAAACTTATTTAAAAAAACTATATGTCCTTTATAATATAAAGTGACACTACTGTAGTGATGAAAACTACTGAAAAAGAAGGAAATCATACTATTAATAATAATAATTATAATAACAAAATCTGCCTGAGGCAGCTTTACTTCTCGAACAAGAGGTGTCGCCCCATAAATTTGCATAAACATTCCAGGGTTGCAGCTTTGTATAAAGTTGTATAAAGTAAGAGCTATTTCATAACATTCTTCAAGTAGGAAATCACTCCTATCTACACCAAAATATAGGAGAGCTCTGGAGGTGTCCTAACTGGTTAGGAGTAGCATGGAAATGGCGTTGAGGCAGAGCCGCATGCGGAGAAGCGACGTTTTAGTAACATACATTTGCACAGGTGATTTGATACTGGTGATTTGATACTGTAAGGTGTTTTTAGTTAACAGTGAAGATGCAGCTTTGAAACAGTGTCACAGCCGACAATGTCGGAAATAATAAATTGAATGTTACTCTTACAGAACTGCAGATCATATGCAGATTCAATGCCACGGATTGTGAAATCAGTGGAAAAACAAGCTGCACGTTGTTTCACACGACTGGAACTGATTTTACTGATTTCACTTTTTCACTGTGAACTACAAGAACCCATCAAAACCACAACACCAACTGTAAGGTGCAGCCTACTTTGCAGCTCTCAGTGTAGTAAAAAGTAACATCACACGCTTTCCTTGGAGCAGTCCTACTCCTCGCTGAAAGTAAGAGTACACTGAGCAAGGAATATTTTCTTTCCTAAATGAACTTTGAGTGTTATTCCTAGGAGTGATTCTGAGATGCTTAATTAATACGGGCCCAGAAGTCTGTTGCCACATTGCTTCTCCCTAAGCACTGAATTGGGGCTTTATAATTCCACGCCACTCAAACAACAATCACACAATGCACATTTGAGTCTAAGTAGACAAGTTTAGGTCTAAATGGAAAACTATCTAAATAATTTAGGAAAACTACTCTCCTGATTTGCAATGCATAAATTTTGTGCAACATTCAAATATGTGCATGTTTGTGAACACTCAGGATAAGAATGGCAAATGGAATGATATGCCTTCATAATGGGCAGTGCAGTGGATTAGTAGTACTGTCACCTCCCACCTCAAGGGTTAGGGTTTCAAATCTCACCTCCAGGATGTGTGCTTGGCTTTTGTATGTTTTCCCCTGCTTGGTGGGTTTCCTACAGAGGATAAAAGGTTCAAAAATAAATGACTGGAGGAATGGATTTTTAACAATTATTTCTAGAATTGTTCATATTAAACATATTTCTACAATTATATCATTTGCATAATCATGTTATTTATGTGCATAATTGCCTAAAGAATGACAGTTATTTCATGTACTAGTAACCTGAATAGATTTCAATTCAATTCAATTTGAGAAGTTTGGCACCCGGAATGCAAGTACAGAACAATGTAAATAATTTGGGCCAAATTCCACAACCCTCATTCCATGCAAAAATGCATTCCAAAGTTCAACTTTTAGTGCCGTCCCCACAGCACCAAATCAAATTATTATCTTCCGGTGTGTTGGTGTATTTAGTACAAATTCAACTTTTATTTCCCAGAAGTAGCTAGTTCCAGTTATCCATATGGCCAGTCCCAGGTAGAAAAAGAATGAAATGACAAAAAAACTTCACAGTCGGTCTGAGGAGCAGGAAGAATGTACTTAATGTATGCACCACCTATGCATATTACCTACAGAATATATGCACCTCAATTTTGATTTAAAGCTGACTTAAAAAAAAACACAACTATTTACTATTTTAGGATTCTTCTATTCTTTCTTTTTTTCTTCTTCTTTTTTTTCTTCTTCTTCTTCTTTTTTTTTTTTACAGAAAAATAGGAAAGAAATTTTATGGTAATTCATTCAAAGTCTGAAAAATAAATGCATAAATAACTTGAAGTACTCATAGATTTAACTTGTGTAAAGTTTTTGGATTAGTTGTTGACAATTTATCTTTAAGTGACTGAAGTTGGGCAACACCCCTGTGTCCTTTATCCTGTTGTCTTTTATTTTTTCAGCTGCTTCCTTTTATCTTTTATTCTGGTTTTCTTTTGGTGTAACAAAGCCAGCATCGATTTGAGATGAATGAATAGTGTAATGCTGAACACATTTTATACTGCATTTGAGGAAAGCTGACAGATTTTGGAATAGATTCTGGGAAATTCTGGAATAGATTGGATTAGATTTGAGAGCGCCTCCTTTTTTAAATGCAAGTTACTTGATTCTAAGCTCATTAAATAAGATGTTCAAATTGATTCATGAAGTCTGAGTGGAGTCTGAAAATGAAAGAATTTAGTTTCACTGACTAGTTTAACAGTGTTCTGTTATTCCGCACAAGTTGACTTGAATGAACCATATAATAGCGGTCTTTGTTCAATGAGACTTGTTAAATAACTTAATAACTTTCTGTAACTCAAGATTTTATTGATTTTATAAATGGCTAAAAGTAAACTGTGAAAAACTTTTCTTGGCATGTCCTAGCCAGGAAGAGGGGGTCAGAGTGCAGAATACAGCCTACAGTACAGCACCCCTGAAGCAGCTGAGGGACATAAGGTCTTGTGTGTGTCAAAGGTCTCAGCACAGAGCTAGAATAAAAACTCTCAACCAACCATCGAAAACATTAGATAAAATATAGATATTACATGCATAATTAATTATTTAAATATAGTTTGTTTTGTATTGAAGTTTTTATGTTTTTTAATATAGCTATTGTGATTCTTACTTTTATTAAGCTTGCCATTAACTTCCTAATTTAAAATATTGTGTCATCAAAACCAGTGTAGAAGTTAAAAGAAGGGCATTTCTCTCCTGTTTGTTTCTTGTTAGAGTGGTGGATGAGTGGAATCACTTTATGGTGAAGTTCAGGAGGGAAATGAGTACTATCTTCTTCCCGGATACTGTGGAGGAGTGGATGGAGGAGAACGTCAACCAACACTTGGACAAACTCCGCAACATAGCCAATCTGAGGCGATGGTGATGCTAACACACAATACTGACCACTTTGCCACCAGGTGTTACCACTTAATAGTATATTTATATTTTTATTTATATTTAGTTGTTACTGTATTATTGTTAGCATGGGCTTGCAATACTAGTTAAGCAAAAGTTTTTTCATCCGGTGTTGTGGATAATACTTAATATAATAGTATGGGGAAAATTAGAATTTTTATGCTTGTTCTTCACCAATTTATTTGATTTTAAACAAAAAATATATATGTTTAAACAAGATCGGAAATTAAAAGGTTTAAGCTGCAACAATAAATGAGTAGTTTTAGGTTGTTTAAAAGAAAATTTAAGGTAAATGGACAACAGCAATGTTATATTTTTATAAGTGTATCTGACCTCCTAAAGATATTTTCTTTTTGCCTGAAAAAAAAAAAGGGATTTATGAAATGAAGAATGTTCTACAAGAACTAAAATGTTCTACAGTTAATGTGTAGTACTGTGTTTTGTAATTTTATATTGGGTGGGAAATGTGAAAGTATCTGGCAATCTTTAAACAATGAATTAAGACATATCTGTTTTTTTAGTACTTGGGCTAATCCCTCAGTCAAAAATACAAAACAAACAAACAAATAAAAATTCCCAAAAAGACTTCCCTAGTAACCCAGAGTAAGGATCTATCCAATGATGGAAACTACAAAGGACTTCTGTAAGTCGCTCTGGATAAGAGCATCCGCCCAGTGGCTAAATGTGAAATGTAAAATGTAAAATGCCAATGGAAAGATTTGCCATTGTATTGTGGCATTTCTGTGTTGTCTATAACTTTCTGCTGTACATAAGATATGGCATCATGCAGACTTTAAATGTTTATATATAAATTTGAATATTCATTTTTTACTTTTTGATATTATAAATCTACATAATTTTGTGGTTTAAGAATTAAAGTATACATAAATATTATTGGTCTTTTAATTGACACCATCTTTGTATGTTTGTGAGTATGGTCAAAAGATTGGGCCATTATTCTAACATTTGTGCCCATCACAGGTGCACAACGTAACAATATATATATAATAAAAATCATTTTACACATAAGACCAAACCTTTATTGTACTGTGGGTCTATGATTTTTTATTTTTTTTTTGTAAACGTTTAGAAGGGCCTATTGTAGAAGGATATTTGGGACATCAGACTGAGACAGTTCAGAGTGTGATGGACACATGTGGCTTTGTCTATGATAAACCAGAGGTCTTTTCACCCACCACACCTAGAGTTTGGGATAGTAGAGCCCTCTGCTGCCTCATAGGATGCATTACAACCTTGACAAGCCGTCTCACTTATGCACTCTTTCACTTTCAGTGAACTGTTTATCATGATCGAGGTTGTGGTGGATCCGCTGAACTCCACATAGGACACCGGTGTGTTGCAGTGTACACATTCTTACACTCACTTATTTGACAATTTAGGGGTAATTTAGCACAGCCTGTCCACGTACTTGCATGTTTTTAGACAGTGGGAGGAAACCAGAGAGCCCAGAGGAATGTCTGCCCACCCAAGACCCCATACTGTACCTGTGAGACAGCAATGCTACCCACGACCACCCATCCTAATCACTTCTTTTTTAAGATGTATGTTCTACTCGCCAGCTGGCATACTTTTTATTATTTTTTATTATTTAACTTGGTCTGAACATCTACAGGCTGCCAAAGCACAGATGGATACAACCATCTTCACCAGCTGGTAGGTTGTTTCCCAACTTTCCTATTATTTGACAAAATCAATAAATGTTTGAAATTTTGCTATTGTGTTTTTTTCCTCTTCAAAGTAGCATTAGTAGAGGTATAAGAGATATGTGCTTTAATGTCAGCTAGCTGGACAAATCAAGCTAGATTGTAGTTACTTAAGCAAGAACGTATTTATAGGAATGATTCTGGTTTGAGGAACAAATCCTAAATTTCTACATTTTAAAATAAAGGATTTGAACATTTGTGTGTAATGATTACCATTATACAACAGTTTGTTCCGACTGCCAGACTGATTGGATAAACGGCATTCCACAAGTGATGATAATAGACTGTAACAGTACTAGGCATTTTAATTGTCAAAGCTGTTCTAATAACTGACAGTCGCCAGCAAGGTTGAAAGCGGAACAGTACAGACTGCAGTACTAAAGAAAGAGCAGATAACTGCCAAAACCCTCATTCAAAACCAGCCAAAGAAACACAGAACCAAGAAAAAACATCTGATAAAGTTATGGCATCTTAAACAATACTTTATCTACTTAAAAAGTCATTTCGAAATGCCTCCATGTTGATTTATTTATGCTGCAGTTGAGCTACAAATCTAACTAATCTAAACTGGTCATTTTTTTCTGGGCTTATTTAATATTTTCACTGCTGAAATAACAGCGCTGAAGAGGTATTCATGAATTTTACGGCACTGGAGTCTACTTTTTCGATTTCTCATTTGTCATTCACTCTTCGAGTGCGAAACAGGGAGTGTATTTGTCTGACGACGAAAGAAGTACAACTTACCGTAAACAAGCCGTAAAATACTCGAAGTTACAAGATATCATTAGTTAGGCAGAGAGTTCTGCTGTACAGTAAGACAGGCATACATGTACATGGGCTTGAAACTGAAATAATAATATCACTGAATACATTGAAGCTGATCCACTTATTTTAAGTTTTAACACTTACTAATTGTTAAAAATATTTATTAAAAGTTTTCTATTTCTAAAAATTATATATATGAATATAATATACATCATACTATTTTTCTTTTCCTGAAGTATATTTTACAATGACAATTAAGAATATAAAAAAACATCATATTATTATCATAATATTAATTTTATATATATATATATATATATATATATATATATATATATATATATATATATATATATATATATATAGTATAAAGTATTATTTTTTTTAACTTCTCATATATGAGAAGTTAAAAAAAAATACTTTACAAGTATGTACACACTATTTGCACTACTGGTTTGGTAGGTGTTAAACAGCATTTCGTTGCCTGTACTATGAAAAGACAGTAACGCTGTACATCTACCTATTTGTGCTGTCCCTATCATCATTATCAAATGATTTACTTTAAATTATTTGATAAATAATAAAGACTACACAGTTTTACAGACACATTTACAAAAAAAATTGGCTTCTCGCTGCCCTTTTGTTGTTATGACGACGGGGTCGTAAATCCGCCATGTTGTTCCTGCAGCATCGTTGCGACAGAGACGGAGCGCGAGAACGACATGACTGAAGAAAATAATAATACGGCAGAATCGCTTACCGGCCAAACACAGCAGCACGGCAGCATCATCACCATCCAAACCACCCTGGGAGATGAAGGTAATCAGAATTAAACTGTCCCTGATACCCCAAATTGGTTTATTTATTATTTTTTTCACCCTTTATGTTGTGTCTTGTCTAGTTGTCAGTAAGCTTGCTACAGACCTCGAGTCGTGCAATACTTTACTCGCTAGCATGCTCGGGTTAGCATGGCTTGCTACGCTAACATGCTAATAGCTAACTTGTACCTCAGACAACATTCTTACAGTTACATACGTATCACTTGTAATTATTATAATATATTTACGTTTTTTGCCTTTTATTCATTTCATTAGTGTTGACGTTGCTGGGTGATATTAGACATATTTTGTTGTTGTGTTGCATGTGCTAGCTGGCTAGCTAACTAGCTTTGTGTGAAATGCATCAACTGGCACTTACTGGTAAGTTACAAATGACTCATGAGGTTAGAGACAAGGTATGTAGTTATAGGTTTAGACTAGATTGGTTAGTGGTTTTAACCTAATTTTGAATGATGTAAAGATTGTGAAGACATAACACTGAGTGGCCTTTTTATTAGATGATTACAGATGCCCCATAGCTACAGATACACTTCAGGTTACTGACTGTGGCCCATCAGGTGCTGTGTATAAGGACTTCAGACAGAAAATAGAAGTTCCTCAAATGCTCTAAATAGATTAGAAGCAATGAAAAAGCAAATATTACTAGTCACTAAGTATAGTGGTTATCTTGTACAGCAGTGGTCTTCAACATGTTTTGCACCCCAGACGAATTTTTTGTAAGACATATTTTCGAAGCATGATACATACAGAGCAAGTTAGGAGCATGTGAATCTCCGTGTAGCACGAAGGATTTTTCTTTTAAATGCAGCTTTGTTTTTGGCAGTTTTGGAGTCTTGTCTCATCAGTATTTTCCCCTTTGACAAAGAAGCTGTCAGGGACGTTGTTTTTACTGTTTTTGACCACTATACCACAGTGCTGCTTTTAAAAAGATGTTTCTAAATAAATAAATACTGTAGTGAGTTTTGGATGAAGAGAATTACTCACTTTTGCAATGGCAAATTCATTGGAAATGTGCAATAACTTCTAGGAGCTAACGTGATGTCTAATGGAAACCAAAATGTCAAGCATGTGGTTTTGGAGCTTACCTGGTTTCTGGCAAGTAAAAAGATGCATCACACCTTATCCGGGCATCAACTATTGTTTAGAAGATTAGTCTCCTTTAACCACTTCCATCAAAAGAATAGGAGCACCACAGGACCGTTGCTGGTATCAGTTAATTCTCAGTGCAGTTATGATCCTAAGCTCACCTCACCTCAGCTGGGTGGAAAATCCATTTTTGTCATTGGCTTGTCAGGTTCGTGGTGAATATGGAACCGAAGTATGAGGCGGGAATACACCCCGAGTAGGATATCAGCCTATACAGTGGTCTGTGTGCATATATGTAGATTTACACACTCATTTATACAATTATGTACATTATACAGTACAGTTATACAATTTATACATTTAGGCAATTTAGCATAACCAGTCCATGTTTTGGGGTGTTTGAAAGAAACGTATATGTTTGCAAGGAGAACATGCAAACCCTCACACAGATGGTGTTCTGAGTTTAGGATTAAAGGGACCATGGGATAAGATCCAACACAACAGTCCTGTGGTCAGCCAACAGATAAAAGGTGCAGTGAAATAGGACTAAGTGAGAACTTGGGTAAGATTTAACAATAAATCCTAGATTTAGATTCTGACCAACATGGTAGATTGATATCAAATGTGCAGTGAGTATACAGTAGGGATGGGAATCACCAGGGATCACAGATACAATATTATCATAATACCCAAGTGCCTAATTTGATTTGTGTTGTGATTCTGTAAGTATAACAATTTTATAAATATTCCAATTTACAAAATAAAAAAAAATAATAATAGGATTTCATTATAATTGTAACCAACCTTAACAAATAATTTGGTCATGTTACACAGGATGCTGTGCTGCCTGCAAGTGTTTGAATAGTTGAGAGCAGACAACCTGTACAAATATAGCACAATTTTACCACCTCTAATGCAGACATATCTAAATAATAATAATAAAATTTATTTTGGAATGTGTGGCCAAGCATGAATTGTGATACATGAAACTAAATAAATTCTCCCACCCCCTTTTTACTATACATGGTACTTCCTCCTAATTTGACCCCACATGAAACACACACCTGAAGTACAGAAGGTCTGCTAAACAGATTGTAAACATCAAATTAATAAAAGGTGGTGACTAAATGTGTGCATGTGCCTTCTTGCTCAAACCTTACCATTGACACTTTTCACATAGAGTGTAATCATCAAAGCTAATTTTCACCTGAAGAGCTTTGAGTTGCTTACAGTGGAGGAATAGAAACTATAGTTAAATATCTAACTAGACAGTAATCTTATTGGTTTCCTTTAAACTTTCAACACACTGCTCTCTTGACATCCTAATAGTTAGTGTCTTATCCTAAATCACATTGTGTATTTTTGCTTAGGATTTTGGCAAATGTAGCACAAATGAAGAACAGATAAAATGGCTTTTATTTGTTCACTTGCAATAAAACATCTAAAAGGCATTTTTCGAAAAAGTAAACTGACTCCCGTGTATAATTTGGTGGGGTGCATAATAAAAAATATGATTTGTGACAATGTCTAAAAACTGATAATACGGCAGTATTTGAGAGTATACTCAAATGTTCCTCTACGCTTGTATACTGACCCTCACTGAACTGCTTTGTATTTGACAGATGAGGATGTTCACAGATGTGGGCGATGCGGCGAGGAGTTTTCGGCTTTGGATATTTTTATTCAACACAAGCTTAGTCGGGTCTGTAAGCGTTCGTTACAGGACTCACAGGTAGGTTTCTTTTACTCTTGTGTTCTTCCAGTTACACAGCGATGCAGTGATCAATCTACCATTTATGCCAATATGAGTAGAAAACAGAATGCTATTGCTGGTTTGTGCTGTTCAAAGTTGTAATCCGAAAGTGGATCTCCTGTTCTTCAGGTGAAAGACTGCGATAAGGATGGAGAGCTGGCTAATGATGCAGACAGATCCTCAATGGGTAAGACACTTTTCACACTAAGATTAAGCTAAAAAATGAGTGGCCCTAATGCAGAAGAAATAATTTAGTGCTTACTTTAATCTAAAAGCTTATACAAATTGAATTATTAAATTTTAAAATATTGATATTGGGGAATATTATTAATAAATATTAGGGGAATTGCTCACTCTCTTCTCAGATGAGGAAGGGGGCAGTTTAACCACCACAAACAGAACGACAGGTCACTCACCGAAGGAGCATGGCGGGTCTGAAAACAGAGACAGTGTAGATCAAACTAAAACTGCCTTAAAGCTCAATGAGGAGGGGCGGTACGTTTGTCACGTATGTGAGAAAACGTTCAAAACGGTACGTTGCATTTAGGCGCCATCACCATTACCACTATGGACAGGAATGCAAGCCTTGTCATGGTTAGTTTAAAATTGTTTACCTTTCGGCGTTTGTGTGTAGGTGAATATCCTGAGGACACACTTGTCCATTCATACGGACAAGAAGGACTTTAAGTGTGACCTTTGTGAGGCTGCGTTCCGAACTAAAGGCTCTCTGATTCGCCACAACAGACGGCACACGGGTATGTGGAGGATTACTTCTTTATATGATGACATTCTCTGTTTGCTGTCCTGTAGCATCTTAAATCTTCACAAGATGATTCAATTGAAGTAGTGAAAAGCAACACCGTTAAGAAGTATTTATTTTTTCAGATGAGAGGCCTTACCAGTGCAATCAGTGTGGCCTCTCCTTCAGAGAGTCTGGTGCGCTGACGAGACACTTGAAGTCGCTGACACCGTGTACAGAGAAGATCCGTTACAGCCAGTGCAAGGAGATCCTTTTCAGCAAGGATGGCATTTGCACAGGCAAATAAAAACACTTATTTATTATGGACTTCTCCTGTTTGTGCGTTTCTGTTTTTTTGTTTTCTGATGCTCTGGTGCAGACTGACTGATTGTGCCATTGATATTCTTTGTTCTTTGCAGAAGTGCAGCAACCTCCTGTGCTCCCTGAGAAGGAGCAGCCGTTGCCTGTGGTCAGTGTGGTGCAGACGGTACAAGATGCCGTCCACATCCAGGTGGTACAAGACCTAGAACAAGTACAACAGGTAATTTGATTGATGAAATTTATTAGGTTTTCTGGTACTGACTGACTTGATGTATATAAATCTTTTCCTAAATCCTTCCTACCCATGGTTTAATTGTAATTGGTCTTCAAATAAAATAAATAATGCACATCTAAAACAGTTCCCAGAAATACCCATATATGGAGGAATTGGATATTAAATCCATATAAAATCCGATTGCATTAATGCTTTATAAATGAGGCCTCGGGCATCTAGTTTAATAACTATAATGTAATTCACGTCGAATACTTAATACATATCAGATCTGCCAAATTCTGTGAGATTTGTGTTCGAGCTTGTCGGAGTACTCCCCTCCAGAGCAATCTTATTTTTTCATTGAAGTAAGGATGACAGAGAAGTCGAATGATGCATATGAAAGAGGTGATTATTATGCATGTTGTAAATGTTTCAATATTAACTGACCCCAAACATCCTCCCCTTGCCTCTTTGGTAGGGTTGTGCATTAATATATATATATATATATATATATATATATATATATATATATATATATATATATATATATATATATAGACTAATGTCTTCAAGCTTGCAAGAGAACCATTATAATAACTGTTTTTGCACTGTTATTAAAATATTTTGTGCCATTTTGTCATTATCTTTCCTGTATTGTCCTTTAATTAAGCATATGCAATTAACATGTCAAATATCACAAATGCAGTTCACCTACTGCAGAAATATCACCATGATAGCAACATCAGGAAAAACTCAAGTCTTAAAGTAGTCTTAAAGTCTTAAAGTGTTCTGTGCCAAAGCCGGCAGTGTGGGTGCGAGAAGCGGCTGTGGATTAGAGCTGACTCTGCAATGCACAGCGTCAGACATGCCAGGATAATGCAGCACAAACTCCTGTCATGCCTTCTGATTTCACTTCTGCCAGCAGTTATTTTGATTCATGGAACACTGGGATGTTTGACAATACTTAGGGAGAGGACTAAATGAAGACAAAGTTACAACAGGCTGTTTTTGAGAATATTTTCACGGAGCAGGTCATGTTAAATGAGAGACCATCAGCTATAAAATTTGTAATTGTAAAATGATATTGTTTCCAGAACATTTTCAAGATAAATTATAAGAAAGAGCAGTGGACATAATTGTGTAATATTTTGTTATATAATAACTTTAGAATGAAAAAGGTTAGATATGCTTTATTAAAGCTTATTTTAAGATAGCATTTGCATGAACCAAAAATGAACTTTATACCTTATGACCTATACCATGACCTTAGTATAAGCACCTGAAAAACAATAAAATTTGGAAAGTAATCCTCTCCAAAGGTAGACTGAACTACGATGGGTAAAGACTGTCAATCCTCTCCAAAAATAGACTTTACTAAGATGTTTTTCCTCCAATTTTGTACCCAATAATATATCAAGGCAGCAGACTCTTTTTGGCTTATCCCCCCCCCCCCCCCTTTTTTTTTGCTCCTGTGCACCGGCTTCCTCTGCCTTTTATTATCAGACTTACATCAGCTTGCTGCCTGCAAAGAGGAAGCCGTATGACACTGGTATTTTATTCTGCCACACAAACAAGTGGTGAAATGGGTAGTAAAGCACGCTGATTGAAGTAGAAATCATATTGCCTTTGATTGGTCTGAGAAAGTTGAAGCGCTGCCAGTGATCCATGAATCATTTCATGTCAAGCAAAAGCCAGGCACGGTCCAATAGGCCAGACTTTTTTTTTTTTTTTTTTTTTTACAGCTCCAGATGCACACAGTCCCTGCTCTACGAACTGCATGCTCAGGATTTAAGACTGACATGATGTGTTGCCGCCAGACAGATTTATAGGCATCACAATGGTAGAGCAGATAGTGTTGAAAGCTCCAGGGTCCCTGGAGTGTTCAGATACAGATAGTGTTCAGATACTCAAAGCTCCAGGATCATTGGTTTAATCCTAAACTTCACATATTCTCCTGCTTCCTCCAGGTTCTCCACTTTTGTCCAACCTATTGAATCTACTGGGAAGAATATATGTGAATACTGGCATCGCAATTAGCGTCCAGAATTTAATAAAACCATAAGTACTGATTACAATTAGTTTGTATATACTGTATGTATGCCATCAAATAATGCAATTCCAGAAGATACCAAGCAGACAGGTTTATTTTTCTCCAGAAGAATAATAGCCAGGCTAGGTGGCCTAGTGAGTCATATTTATACATGCGTCCCTGTCTGCATGATGCTTTGGTTCAGATTAATTACACTGATGACAACAGGGCTGTTATTAATATGTCCAGATAACTGTAGGTTTACTTTGAATGTGTTACAAATTATCTGTCTGATATATATATACTGTACATATATTTTATTTCATACTAGTCCACTTAAATGTGACAGACCCCTTATATTATATACATTTTCTCCTCTTCATTTTCTCCTACTACTTCAGGCTACCTAAATTTAATCCCAGGTGATTCGCGACAGCACTCGCTCAGATGCTAAGTAGAAACAAGTCAGAAACACTAAAGGTCACAATAGTGAATCAGCCTTGACTGAAAGACTGTTATTAGCATTGACATTTAGGAATAAGAATGCCATCACGCATAACTTTAGAAGGCAGTTTACTACTCTGCCCAGTCACAAAAGTTACACACTCCAATCATTTTTTGAGCAATTTAGGTTTAGGTCACATAGTTTATTTTCCTTCAGAACTGCTTTAATTTTTTGGCTGTAATCTTGTGCTGATGTTGGCGGTGTCAAAATATCCATTAAGTCTTTTCCAGCACATCCCGAAGATTTTCATTAAAGTTAAAGTCAGAATTCTAGTGGCCAATTTAAGTGTGAAAATGATTGTTCATGCTCCCAGTATCCTTTTTTCACAATTTGAGCTCAATGAATTTTGCTATTATGATCCTTGGATATGCCAGTAGCATAAGGAAAGAAAAAAAAATCCACAGCACATACATGGTTGCTGAATCTAGACCTGACGACTGAAGCAACCCAGATCACAACACTGCCTCTAGAGGCTTGATCGCTTCATGCGCTTCCCTTCTTACCCTAATCATCACTCTGGAATAGGTTTAATCTGGACTCATTAGACCACAAGACCTTTCTCCATTGCTCCAAAGTCCAATCTTTATGCTTCCTAGCAAACTGATGACTTTTTCAATTAATCTCACTAACAAGTGGTTTTCTTATAGCCATACAGCTGTTTAGTCTCAATCCTGTAAGTTCTCATCACATTGTGCTTGTAGAAGTCCTCTTAATTTTGTCATTAAAAACTAAATATGATTTCTATGATGTCATGCCAACTGATGGTTCAGCACTATCTGCCCATAAGTTGTTGGACAGTTCTTTACCCAGTTTCAGTCATTTCAAGCTCCTAAGTTGTTTTCTTTACTTGATGCAGCCCAATAATTTGATTCTTCTGAAAAACTAGCATCTTTGCCATGAGCCCAGGATAATGAGAAAGAAATGAGAAGCCACTCTCTTAGGTTAAAATCACTGCAGTAATTATCCAATCAAAGGATCTTAAGTATTTGCTGATTTAAATCCAGGTGGTGACCTTTTCTGGCTGACTGGTGTATAATGACACGATGGCGAAGACTGTTCAAATATGGTGCCAAACTTCAGTTCCATTTGCTCATTTGCCTGACACTTTCACTAAGAGCGATTTACAATTTAGACATAAGAAAGCAATTGTGGGTCAAGGGTCTTGCTCAAGGATCTAACCTTCTAATCAGTAGCTCAAAGCATTAATCACTGAGCTACCACTTCCTTTCAATGAATGATTACTAATTTTTTGTTTTGTAACATCAGACCTTCTTAAAGCGACAATTTAGCAGTCATGGACAGTGTTCAGTGCACGAGCCTTTCATCTTATAATGACTGGGCCACAAACCTAAACATGAGTGCACTTTAATGACCTGATCCCTTGCCTACCTACTCCACAATCAGAAAGGAAACAATGATGGTGAAATGTTGTTTTGATTATTCATCATACGAGGTCTCCTTGAAACAAGTTTGCATTTACATCAATCAAAGAGTGACAATAATTGCCTCGCTATCTGGCCATGCAGTTCCAGCAAGCGTGTCATACACACACACACACACAAGGTAGGTGACATGTTCAATTATCGGGAAGGTAAATGCTTGCATTTGGGGAAGAAAAATAGACCAGGGCAATGTCGGCACAATGACAAGAAAACATTGTGTTATATTTTATTCAAACTTTCGGAAATGAACATTCATTAATATTACCTGTCTAAGAAGGCGCACATTTAGGATTCTTTGGGGCCGAATAATACGTAATAAGGCACTTTTTAGCTTAACACATTTTTGTTTTGTGAATTAGTTGCTAATTGCTAATGAATTATTATTATTATTATTACAACAATGAATGAATTATGGCAGCACGGTGGCTTAGTGGTTAGCTTAGTCGCCTTGCACCTTCAGATCTGGGTTCGAGACCGGGTCCTTCCTCTGTGTGCATGAAGTTTGCAGGTTCTAGTCATGCTTGGATGGTTTCCTCTGGGTACTCCCACAGTCCAAAGACATGCAGATTAGGCTAATTGGCGTTCATAGTGTGTGAGTATGTATATGTGTGTGATGGATTGGCGCCCCCCCCCCCCCCACTTAAGTAAAATTGTTGGAATTTTGATGCAACAAAAATAAAACTAAATGAAAAATAAAACTAAATTAAATTAGTAATTATTTCAGATTTGTTTTTAGATTTCTCTCATGAAGAATATAAGGAAAGAGGGTTAGAAGGTATGAAAATTTACAGCCTCTTGGTTTTTGACATATGGATGCTCGGAACTGTTGTTTATAGCCCCTTGTCATGCCTCAATGGCAAAACCATTTTACACCTCTTGTATGCAGTTGGAAATTTGTTGGAGCTCTTACAGTGCTTGACTGTGTAGAAATAATGAATGGTAATGAACAAACAAACAAATAAATAAATAACAATGTATTATATATATATATATATAATAAAATGCAGTCAAGTGCATGGTACATGTCAGTTGCCATTTACCGGTTTGTACAAGTTGCCACATTTAAACCACCATTTTCAAATCTCATTGGCAAGAAGGGGGTTAATTAATTTTCTATTACAGCAGCTCTATCAACATTGGAGGATTTGATTCAAATTATAGGTTTATATTAATGTAAACTAATATATTCTAGTTTCCATAGTAACAACTAACACTGTATGGTGTTCACACACATAAATATCCTTTAAAACTGGGTTGCTGACTTGTAATTAACAAGGACATGTTTTTGGTTTTACTAACGTCTAGAGAATAAGGGAAGCACTGTGGCCTCGCATCTCCAGGGTCCTACAGGCCTCACAGTTTCCTCCCACAGTCCAAAGGCATGCAGATTCGGCTAATTGGCTTTTACAAATTTTCAGTAGTGTGTGTGTGTGCTTGTGTGCCCTATGATGGATTGGTCCCCATTACAGGGTGTACCCTGTCTAGTGCCCTAAGTCCCGTGATAGTCTCCAGGATTCCCTGTGACCCTGTAAAGGAGAAGCGGCATAGAGAATGAATAAGTATTATATATTTATAATGATGTCATCCTTTATAAATAAAGACATAAATTGTTGGCAATGGGATGTGGTATAAGAGGAATAATAAACTACAAGATGTCCTGCTGTAGATGAATGAGCAACTTCAGAGTGGCAATAAATATTGTTTTTTCCCTAGAATACACAAACCCATAATTGCATATACCTGTATTTGAGAGCCATTTTGGAACTACCTTTCTAATAAAAAAATATATATAATAATAAAAAAGACAAATTAGCATGAACCATTCATTCAAGCTTTTCACAGAGCTACTATTGCCAGCATTTATACTAACTGACCTTGAGCCAATGCATTATTCTTCTGAACATATAAAGGAAGGCCATCTAATTTCCCTTGAGCAGACATAACCCCCTTACCAACTCATTTCCCTTGCTTGCATCCGAAGCTGTGCATTTCTGGATGTCGCCTCAGGGTTAAGTGGATGGGCACGTTGATAGACAAACGCTCCTCACACTGGACCCCGTCTACTCACCTCTGAATAGCAGCACTCATTAGTGTTTGCTTTTGCCTTGCAGCATCAAGCCAGTGTAAAGCTGCCAAAAATCCTGAGTAGACTGACGAAGTGAGAAACAGTGATGAGGAAGCGAATGGTAAACAGGCTACACGCTATAATGATGAGAAAATGTGGGGGAAAAAAATATAGCAATAATGAACAACCTCCAATCGTGAAGAGAATGTTTATGCACCGTGTGAGCACCTGTGCCCTCTGATGGGTTGGCAACCAGTCCAGATTGTCCCCTGCCCTGTGCCCTGAGCTTCCTGGGATAGGCTCCAGGACCCCATGCTCCTACACAAGATAGGCAGGATAGGAAATGAATGAAAATGAACGGTTTATTAAAAGTCATCACTACACCGTACCTGTAAGTTCGATTAAGTTCTGTGTAACAAGTCTTTCATGAAATGGCCGTGAGGATACAGCTGATAATTTAAGACTAATAGACCTTTAACAACTTGTGTCCAAATCTTACAGTTAAAGTAATATGAACGGTTTGACAGCAAAATGTGATAAACACCATTTTCTGAACGGCAAATTATTGTTTTGTAAGTGGTTTGAATGTGTTTTTGAAGAACGTTTAAGCCAGGAAAAGGCTTTCTTTTTGCTTTTACAGTAATAAATAACAGGTCGGGTACAGGGACTGGGCTGTAAATGAGAACCAAAAAAGCCTGGAGAACCATTCCTTCGGACTACATTAAAAATACAACAAAGCAAAATATGGAATTGAGGAGTAGCTCACGACGTTACTGGATGGGGACACTATAGTATAAGCACTGCGGTGAAGCAGGGAAATAGGATATAAAACTTAAAATATGCATGAGCAATTTATGTTCAAGAGACCTGAGATGCACAACCCCTGTGTGGAAAGTTGATGCACACGCTGTGTGTGGGAAGCTCATGCATTCGATGCATCTGCTTCTGCCCACTTTTACTGTGACATCATACACCTTGGTGGACGACTGGACATTATACATGTACTATGACAGTGAGCTGTCATCATCTACCATAGATAGTAAAACTACAAGTGGTAGAAAAAGGCTGATAATGCTGTAAGATTTTGTGTTGTTTCTCACGAAATTCTATGATCTTTGTAAGTAAAAAGGTTATATGTGCAACAAAACCCTACACTTTTTTCCTAGATCAACTGTAATTTGCTCTAATTTGCTTCCACTAGGTGCTGTTTGACTCACTAAATTGTACTCTTGAATAACCACAAACACAACTGCAGACTGATTTATCCATTGTGCCCAAACCGTGGGAGATGAAGTTATAGCTTTTCTGAAAACTCACAAACATGTTGACAAAATATTTTGGGATTTGTGCTTTTTAACATCCTTGCGACTCAAAGACATAATGCATAAAATGTTCTCCATCATTATGCAATACTTCTTGAATTTTTTTTTTTTTTACTCAAACCTGCAAAAATGGAGTTCTCTCATTTTGATGTCAAACTGGTCATGTTTTTTTAGAAACCATATTTATTTCCATAAATACTTCTATACCCACATGGATATCGTATAAGTGTATGTTGTTTAATGTCCTGTCTGAATGAAAACCGACGCATATTACTGATATACATCTCACAAGATACGTTAATTCACTCAGAACAGCCAATGCCAATGAGGCAATCATGTGTAGGCCTACGGGGCCCTTCAGAAATCAATCAAACAACACTACAGTCTAAAAAATCCAGCTTCAGCACCTTCACCGACATCGATTCTTTTAAAAAGTGATGGGAAAGCAGTGGCTTATGACAGAGCTTATCTATTCTCTGGCATTTTGTCATTAAATCTGTATAAATGTATACGGTGTAAAAATGAAATAGATAAATCATCAACAATAATGAAGAACAAACATGAAGATAGAGTCAGAGAGGAAAATGCATTATATCATGATGTTTTTCAGCTGCTGTGAATTGCGACAACAGTATTTGTTTTTTCATAATTGTGGATCAGTAGTTTCAGGTCAGAATTGGCAGGAGATTACATTATACAGTACACCAGTCCTAACATAAAGCACAATGCAAGTGCAAGCATACAGTAGTGAGAATGCATAAGTATCTAATATGACTCACAGAGGTAAAATGACTAGTCAGGATGGATAAAGTTTTATGTATAAATGTTTTTTTTTTCCTTTGTGAAAGGGTAAGGTGTTCATTAGTTCTCTCAGTTGTTTGAAAGCAAATGAAAGATAGATAACAATTAGATAATTAATCCTTGGTGTCATAAACAAGGAGAAACCTGTTAAATTGAGAATTCTCTGGAATATAACGAGTGTGAAATATCAGTAATGATTTCTACAGGTGTCCGGATGTTTCCATGTGTTCTTGTGAGTTTGCTCTGGGCGATCAGGTTTTCTTGGACATCCAAAAGACATGCCGTCCTATAGGTGTGAATGCTTTTATTTGACTGGCCCTGGCAGTTTAACCTGAAAAGAGTGGCTTTTACATCTGACTGGTAGAGGAAAGCTCTTCAGGTCAAAGTGAATTTCCTCAAGCCAAGCTTCTCAAATGTCAGCAGTAGGGTGGGACATTACTTACCTTTGAAGTCACAACATGGCAAAGCTGTGAAAATGGGAAATCAATGAAAAAGGAGCACAACCATGCAATAAAACACAATCAATAATAAAAAAAAACATTGTCATCCAAATCATTGTCCATTTCTATTTTTTTATTGACCCAGATTGTTAAAAATTTGGGATATTTTTCTTCTTTTTCTGACTTTCCCAGAACCTCAGGCAAATTCCTCTTCCACCATTTTGTAATTTCCAATAACCAATATAATTAATTCTGCTGGTTGACGTTTGGTAAAATCATACTGTAGTAATGTTTGGTAAAGTCTTAATAGGCAGCATTGTGGGCTAGTGGTTAACACTGTTTTGCCTTGCACCTCCAAGGTCCGGGTTCGATTCCCACCTCATGGTCTGTGTGCATGGAGCTTGCATGTTCTCCTCGTGCTTAGTGGGTTTCCTCCGGGTACTCCGGTTTCCTCACACAGACCAAAGACAGGCAGATTTGGCATTCCCCACAATCCCCCTAGTGTGAGAATGTGTGTAAAATGAGAATAAATACAATGGCAATCATTACTGGCCACCACGGTCCCTAGATCTTAATAATCCACTTTAGTGGTAAGAAATGTGCTGGTCCAGGTGAAACGGGGCAACGTGTATGTGTGCATGATGCCCTGTGTTTGGCTGGTGTTCCATCCAGGATGTATTCCCATCTCATGCCACGCCCAGCATTCCTGATTCCAGATTCCCAATCCAGCATTAGGACCAGGATAAGCAATTAGTAAAGATGAATGAATGAATGAAGTAATGAATGAATGAATGAATGAATGTGCTTAGCAATGAGCTTTATGTTAACAAAGAGACAGGTGTCCAGCATTACGTAATCTGACATTACCTACTCTTCTTCTTTTAAATGCGTTTCACAAAGTTTGTGTCATATAACATAAAATATTTAGCCTTGATAATGTGATAGGACTGCATAGACACTTTTATGTTGCACTGATTTAAGGATTCTCAGAGGGAGAATAGATTGTGAAACACATGGCAGCACGTTACAGCCGCTGCTTGGTATGAATGAGTGAGGCCATATTGGGCTACAACACCGGAACAGACCATCGGCGTCCCGGTACACACGCACGCTGCCGCGTTTATTATCCGTTTAGGTTGAGTCTAGGACCGGGTCTCTTTATCAGGAAAACGTTCAGCACGTAACTGCAACATGCACTGAGTATGCGGGAAGAAGCGCGTGCGGTTATTTGTGTGTGTGTGTGTGTGTGTGTGTGTTTGTAGTAGTAATAGTAGTGCCCACCGCTGCCGGCTCGCGCCCTCCTCCTCCTCCTCCTCTTTCTCGTGAGCTCGCGCCACACCGAGGCTGAGCGAGACGCACGCGGCGTTGAATTACAGCGCGAGCTGAAAAAGGAAGAGGCTGCAGTCTCGGCGAGGAGGGACATGCACGCGGACGGAGAGCGAAACGCGCGTGAGATTATGCGTTTGAAGCGGCTGTGAAGACGAAGCGCGCTGCAGAGAGAAAAAAAAAAAAACATGCCGGGCTGGAAGAAGAACATCCCCGCTTGTCTTCAGGCCGACCAAGAAGGAGGTAGGAACCCGCTCTCCCCTACATCATGCTTCTCTAACCCTACACACACACACACACAAACAAACGATTCGAGGCTTGGGTTATAGTGTGTTTGTGTTTTGGACTGAAAGTTCTCCATGCTGGACTGCCCTGGATGTTTATGAGAAAGTCCCGGCTGGATGTGGCTCTGGTCTGAGCGCGCTATTAGTGTTAACTTTGAGCAGTTGAGTGCTGGAGGAAGCGGCGCCTGTGCGGCGGACAGTGCTTATAACCGCGCGCGCTCGCTCGCTCGCTCGCGTGTTTCATTCTACAGCTGGTGTGTGTCTGTGTGTGTGTCTTACCCGGCCTCCATTATCACACAGGGAAGTGCCACGGCATATTACTCCCGAGGAACAACTGTCTCCGTGTTAAAGTGCATATTGTGTGTGTGTGTGTGTGTGTGTTATGCAGTATTGCACTGTCTCTATAGAAGTGCACTTGCGTCCAAACCGAAAGCATCTTAATAACCGGTGCTTTGTTACATGCGAGTGTCGCGACATATTTTGCACTTTATTTTTTAATCAGCTTACTGGTTATTAAAGCACATGTGATCCCAACTGGACACATCCTGACCCTGGCTATTCACATATGATGCTTACTGGACACTTTCTGGTCCTAAGTGGACACTGCCTGACCCTGACCAATCACATCTCCTCGTAAATTGACACATCCTGATCCTAATCAATCACATCTGATCTTGAGTAATCACACCTGATCCTAACTGGACACGTTCTGACCCTGAACAATCACATATGATCCCAACTGGACACTTTGCAATCCTAATTGGACACTGCGTGACCCTGATCCATCACATCTGATCCAAACTGGACACATTTGCGCCCTGTCTAATCACATCTGATGCTGACTGAATGCATCCCAACCCTGGCTAATAACATCCCGACCCTGATTAATCACTTCTGAATCAGACTGACACCACACTCTGATTCTGACCATTCATGTTTGATCCTGACTGAACAAATCCTGATCCGAACTGAGCTCGTTCTTACCCTGAATGAACACACTTCATCCAGATTCGCTTAAGACTAGATGTATTTAAATTTGATCCAATCTTTTACTCAACATCTGATCCTTACTGAGTATGTCAGATCAAGAGGTTGTTAGTACAATCCTGATAATGACTAGATGCATCTGATTTGATTCTGCCTAGACGGATCTCATTGTTATTATTAGTCTCATTAATCAGGATTTAGGTTAGAATTACATTTTAAAATTAAGTGACTGATTTAGACTACACTCAAATGTTTGTTATATTTTGGGGCATTTTTTTGCCTGCATTTGTTGGGTAAACCAGCTGATCTTTACATTTGCTTGGCCTATTTATCCTGGATCCAGCACTAAGACTGCCCTGCATCCAGAGGCTGATTATGGGAATGCAGCGTATTGGCTGGGAATCTAACCCAGGCCTTGTGCATGGCAGATGAGAAACCTCCAATGGTGCAAATTTTTAGGTTGTTGCTATATTTTGGGTATTCCTGTCAGAAGTTAATAATGGGGAATTAGGGATGGGAATCACGAATCATCACTCGATATGATATCACGATACAGAAGTACCAATTAATATTGCTATTCTATAGGTATCACAATTTAATAAATATCCCAGTTCAATATCATACTCACTTCATATTTTATGATTTTAAGACCATAAACCATTAAAAATGCCATAAGTTGAATGTCTTATATTTTCGCTTTAGTTAAGCAGCTTCATAATTTAATTGAACGAGTATTTAAATGTAGCCCATTCCTTATAACATTAGTTTTCTCACTTAAAAACCAAGCGAAGCATTTAACAATACAAACTTCCAATACAAGAGTTTAACATTCAACTTGTAAAATTTAGAAAAAAAAAACTTAGAATTTAACTTAAAATTAGACAAAATGTTACATGTTATTGAGCAGCATGTATCTCTGTCATCCACCATGGGGTACCAGTGTGGAAATAGTTTAGTGTACCGTTAAATGATGTTTAACCACTTCAAAAAGTCTTGAGCATCTTGAATATTTGTGAGCGCTCATACATGTTTCAAGATTAATTAGTGCATACGATGTTTGAGACTGGTGTAAGCGGGTTTCGTGACTAATTTGCTTGTACAGTTTGGAGAAAAAGGCTATTCGGACACTTTTGAACACTGTTGCAGCACACGGATGCTTGGCACAGACTTGGTTATGTCGATCGTGGTCGGTCATGGCTGATCAAGCTGAAAAACAGCCTTTTTTCTGTCACTGACGGAGCGAACGATGCATCTCTATTATAAACATAATAAATATAAAAAAAATTGATTATGAATCGTGGTTCATAATTGAAAAGATTTTTTTTTTACCCCGTCTGTTGTGCATTCCCCTGACATTACAGAGGATCTTGTTAATGCCGTTACAACAGAGGAACAAAAAAGAATCTCAAACCTAAGAGATAATGATCATAATTTGTTTTTGCCTTCTAAAATAGGAGAAAAAAGCAATTTTTTAAAAAACTTACTATTTTCCAGTTATGTGCACAGCCATGTTTATAGATGTAATGAAGCCAGCAAAGTTGTGCTGAATTATGGCAAAGCCTCGACTCGGCTAATCAGTGGCCTACAAGAAAACACGGTTTTAACTCGACGTGGTTAAAGAGGCGTACTATGGAAGCAGATGGGGTAATGTTTTCAGTCTGCAAACCAGTACCGCATTTTAATAGGAACGTTTGTTTTTGAACTCCTTGCTGTTATCTTTTGCATAAATCCTTCAATGCATCAGTCCAGCAGGTTAATTACACCTGCTACCAGTAACTTTCCCACATTAAACGTAACTGTCCTGTTCAATAGTTTAGCCGTGAGCTTGCATGGATTAAAAAACACGGCTCTCTGGGGTCCATAATTCACCGAAGGCAGATCTGTTTTTAAGACTATGCAGTAGAGGAGGATGTGACAATACGTTTTGTAGGTCACAGGCTGAAGTATTTGAGCCGTTTGACCCTTTGCAGCCGTTTGAGGAGATGGAATGACGAGAATGCCCGAACGCTGTATCGTGTGATATCATTACGTTCCGTAATATCTACTTCAGTGCTTCGAAGATCAAACTCATTAGAGGATCATCGATGGAGCTGTACCAAAGAATTTTTCTAATGGCATATAATCTCATTATAGTTTTTGTCAGGAATGAGGTGTTGGAACATCTCTCGCCTTTATCTTCATGCTAAGATTGTCTATTTAAATGATACACGCAAAAAGACGGTTCATTAGCCTCTGCTCTCTCTTTTTTTAAAAGCTTTATCTTCCTCATTAGAAGGAGGTGTGTGTGTGTGTGTGATGTGTGGATGCATATACTACAGCTTTGGCTCACTAATGCATTTAAACAGATCCTTTCTTTTTTTGATCAAACATTTAAGCCATGGGAGCGTTGTTTAATAAAAATGCCAGTCTCATTAGGTTTAATCAGGGCATGTACTTTGATCATGGTTAATTAAGATGACATTTAAACTATGTTTTCTCATATAATAATAATGAAAGTGTATCAGAAACTACAACTTTCCTGAAGCCATGCAATATTCAGGAGCAATTTTGCTAAGTCAAAGAGTCTGTTTGTCAGATTTTTATTATTTTTTTTCTTTGCAGTAACTTACAACAGTGGGGATTTAATTTTACAAGGGGAGCTAAAGTCAAACTGGGACTTGTGATGAAATATCTCGTGAATGAAAGCGTAAAAAAACGATTGACATTTACAGTCTCCAGACTTCAAACACAGGAAGATGCTGAGACTCTTAGCCCCTGAAAAACATTTAAATGGTGCAAACGTTGTAAATAGGCTCAGTGCCCGCTACAAAGGTTTCTATGAACATTGAGCAAGGGGAGCGCTCTGAGGAAGAAACAAATTGCCAGGTTTGATCACCAAAGGCGTTCTGTCTCTGCAGGACAATGCACGGCCTCATAATGCCCACTATTACAGGAACTTGGCTGGGAGTTATTGGCACATCTCTTGTTTGTTACCGACCTTGCTCCAAGACATTTCCACATGGCATTAAAGGAGTTATTGGGAGGCCAGTGTGCCAGACGTCAGATGTCCGATCACGGCCCTGGCATGCTGAGAACTTTCTACCTTGATGGTATCCAAGAACCGGAGAAACTCTGGGATATGTGCATTAGTGTAGCAGGGGATTCTATGGCCATGTCCACATGTAGCTGGGTATTTAAAAAAAAAAAAAAAAAAAAAAAAAAGGTTTCTCAGCGGTTTTCTCCTTTCGTCCACATGCAAACGCAGTTTTGGTCGTTGAAAACTGAGCTCTTGGAAAACTCCGTCCAAAGTGAAGATTTTCCAAATCTCCGTCTTCAGTGGTGTTGTGTGGACAGAGGAAACGGAGATTTCGGCTTGTTGTAACGTCACCTTGTGCCGATGATGTAATTGTCTATGTGCTTGTCTCCTTGATTTGACTTCAGCTTTGTTTTTGAGGATATTTTGTGCAATGGCGGACTTGCGTACAGCAAACTAGTGACTGTGTTAATGTTGCGTACTGGATTTTTTACATGCATGTACATGCGCAGTTCCTCACACATTATGTTAATGAAAAGAGGTGCCTGAATGTACTATGAAGCTCACTGCTGCTACATACTGTACAAAACGACACAGACCCCGCAGACAGCGACCGCGGTTTTGGATGGGAACCGTCAGACTTCTACCAAGTGAATGACGTTTTGTCTAGGGTTCTGATTGGCTCTCTGCTGATTAGGGTTTCCTTAACAGCACTTAATAGGGCGTTTTGCGTTTTCATGTGGACAAAGATATTTTTCAACTGTAGAAAAATATACGTTTTTAAAAATACCCGGCTACGTGTGGATCTGGCCTGTATTTGCACAAACCATCGCAGCTTTGCACACACACTGCACACATACTACGTTCTTGTCCATACACTTGTGTAATTTGCACACTACGTGGACTGTTTACAGTGTACTGTGTATATATTTTTATATATTTTGATATTCTCATTTCATATTTTTTCACATTTTCAGATTCTGCTTTTAATTCTGTTTGATTTATATAATTTTTAAAATACATATTCTTTTTATAATTATGTATTTTTTTTATTCTATTGTATGTTTACTGTATGTTTCTTTACTGTACATATGCCAACTTGACTTATAACTATAGAGAAATAAGTGTAGTTTTTTCCACTTTGTTCTGTTATTCTGCACAAAAATCCCGGTTTGACTTGAACGCCCTTTGTATGTAATTTTAAAGGAAATTCCATCCTGAGCAATGTATTATTCTTTCAGTGTGCCCAATATTCATTCTGTGATAAAAAAAATTGTAGTTAATTATATTTAATGTAAAACATGATTTACTTTCACTTTAGTTAAGTTTCTTATATTACCCACAATGCTGTTCGACTACCTTAAATCGATTCAGTGAGGCAGTAGCTGTTTAATCTTATAGTCTGTACAGATTTCTCACCTACTCATCTGTACGCTCTACTCAAACAGATCAGCTTCTAAAGCTTCGAGGTGCTGTCATCTCGTAGATTGCTCTCTGTCGTAACCCAGAATTGCGTCATCAAGCTGCATTGCATCCTGGAACACTGAGTCAAATATTTGTGGTCTCTATTACATCTGGTGGAACTTGATACAACTGTCCTAACTGGTACTTTTATTTCCATGGTTTCTACAACTCTATTTTATTTGAACTTCTAAATGAGTGGAGTAGGAGGCTGCATTACTACAGTACATTATGTACCGAATCTGAGATGTTCCTAATGTATATGCATGTTCACAGAACTGTATGCACAGATGAACAATAAACACAATCCGTTATTTTTCGAAGTAATTCACATCATGTTTTCTCTGTAACATGTCCAAAGAATTGCAGTCTGCAATGACGGTGCAAGTGTTGCATTATTTAGGTCCGGGAACTGCTAGGAAGTGTTCCGTTTCCAAACGGTGTAGGACAAACCATTTTCTCTGGAAATAGTAGGTGACCCTGTGACCCATATCAGTGTAGCATAAGGTAGCAGTGTACAGTCGCTGTATGTCGGATTCCGTCTTCATGCTACAGTGTCAGGAGGAGTCGCACTCCATCGAGAATGCTGTGAGGCTGCGTTTGTGTTCTATTCCACCACAGCAGGCAATAATCACGAAGGGTGTTCAGATCAACCTGGGATTTCTCATGAATGAAAGTGGAAAACCGATTGACATTCAAAATTTTAAAGAAGTCTGTACGTCTGTGAATTACTATCCTGGATAAGGTGGCTCTGAACCCACTGCAGTCTTTCCTATCAAGATTCAGCAGCGTGCTTTAAAAAAATCGACGGATAACTTGTTACCAACTTGTGGAGGAAATGCATCTGTCTGTGCGAATTGTACACACAGTCAGCCGTTCATGAGCAGCTCTCGCACAAAACCGCCTCAGTTGGGAGTTACTGTACAGTCCTGACCTCAGTCCAAGCCATTTCGACAAATTTGGGCTTTTAAAGGAGTTCCTGGGAGGCCAGTGTTTGAAAAGTGAAGCAGGTCCGGAGTACTTTCTACCTTGATGGAAGCACTAGTGAAACGCTTGGATAAGTGCATTAGTGTAGCCGGGGAACACCACTTTCACAAAACAGCCTCCTAGCTCAGCTGGGAGTTCCCCCGTACAGTCCTGACTTGTATAGAGATATTAAGGATGATTTTATCCCCATACGTAACTGCATTCTGTTGTTCTGCGTAATTAAAATTCCCTGTTTGACTTGAACACCTCACATACAGTACTTTTAATTTGATTTAGCAACCATACTTGGTACTTTTGTACCATTTACTATTCACATTTAATGTTGTGTAATGTCTGCAGGACACATTAGTTCCTGTTATCCATTACATTATGACAGCCTTTTTTTTTTTTTTTTTTTTTTGGGTCTCTCTTGACGAAAAGGAGAAAAAAGAAAAGTGGAAATTGGTGTAGTAATATTGCTATAGAAACAATGATGCATTAGAACGAGCATGTTAATATGAGCCTGTGATTTTGAAAATGAATCACCTTTCGACCAATCAGATTCGGAAATCCACAGCTCTATGGTCTTAATAGTGAAAAAGTGTGAAATTTTTAATGCATGAGTAATATTTCTCCCAACGGTGGGAAGTCTTTTATAATATAAATAGCTTTTATTCATGAATAATTTAGTTAACACAGCCATCGTGGCTCTGATGCATTTTTAAAGCTTGGCATGGGGATGATGAGCTGCTTGAGTTCACCACCAAATCATTCGGGTCACAGGTGCAGAGGGACAGACACGGGAGAGTAGCTTAATGGAATGTGTTGGTTTTACTTCTTACTCGACACAGCGGCGTGTGCACTCTAATGACATTGTGCCTCCACAGCACGACTCCATATGCAGTGTATAATTCTGCGTGCTGTTCGTGCCCAACATGCCAGCCCTCCTGATCTACTGCACTGCAGCCTGCCAGTGTGGCATGTAATTGGGTTTAAAGAGGGCCAGGGTGGGGTTGAGCAGATCTCCCGAACACGAAAAAAAAAACAAATGTTTGCTGAATTTAAACCTCCCTCTTTACTCCGGCTTAAACGTTGAGCTGAAAGAAAAGCGAGATCTGTAGTAAAGAAAGATCTTTCATCTGGCTCCGAGATGAATCGCTTTTGTATCCGAGATCGCACACTGTTTGAACAAGCAAGGTATAAATTAAACTGTCTGTTTCGTTTGTGTGGAATTCAATCAATACTGTTTAGAATTCACTCTTTAACTATACAGAAATCGCTGGCTCATTTCTCCTGTATTGTAATCAACTCTTCAGATGCACTCGGATGATTTTTCCACTGCACCGGACAGGTTGCTTCACTCTGTTAGCCATTACTCCAGGTCAAGTTTCCTCTTTCACACAGTTGCCTTATGCTCCATGTTCCACTGAATTATTCACTTGCATCACACCTATTGAGTTTTTACATGTTAAGCAGCAAGGAAGGGAATCACAAGGGTCCAGCCGATACGATATTATCGCAATATCTGGGTGCTGATATAAATATGATATGATATTATAAATATCCTGATATTTATTTTTTTGCATTATTTTTTACAAAATGCAAAAAGTTTTCGCTCACCTGCCTTCACATGCATATGAACTTGCGTTAAATCCAATTCTTAATCCACAGGGTTTAATATGATGGTGGCCCACCCTTTGCAGCTTTAACAGCTTCAGCTCTTTCGGGAAGCTTTTCCACAAAGTTTAGGAGTGTGTTGATGGGAATTTTCGACCATTCTTCCAGAGCAACGTTTGTAAGGTCAGACACTGATGTTGGATGAGGAGAAGTCCTGGCTCGCAGTCTCCGCTCTAATTCATCCCAAAGGTGTTGTATCGGGTTGAGGTCATGGCTCTGTACAGGCAAGTCAAGTTCTTTCACACCAAACTCACTCATCCATGTCTTTATGGACCTTGCTTTGTGCACTGGTGCGCAGTCATGTTGGCACAGGAACACAAAGTTGGGAGCATGAAATCATCCAAAATGTCTTGGGATGCTGAAGCATTAAGAGTTCCTTTCACTGGAACTAAAGGCCAACTCCTGAAAAACAACCCCACATCATAATTCCTCCTACACCAAACTTTACACATTGGCACAATGCCGTCATACAAGAACTGTTCTCCTGGAAACCGCCAAACCCATAGCCATCGTTCATTGGATTGCCAGACGTGATTCGTCACTCCAGCGAACCCGTCTCCACTGCTCTAGCGTCCAGTGGTGGCGTGCTTTACACTACTGTATCCGATGCAGCTGCTCAGGCATGGAAACCCATTCCATGAAGCTCTCTACGCACTGTTCTTGAGCTAATCTGAAAGTTTGGAGCTCTGTAGCTATTGACCCTGCAGAAAGTTGGCGACCTCTGTGCACTATGCGTCTCAGGATCCCTTATTGTTATAAAGTAACATTACGACTGGACTTTTTGAACAGGTGGGATCCTATCACGTTACCATGCTGGAATTCAATGAGCTTCTGACAACGACCCATTCTTACACAAATGTTTGTAGAAGCGGTCTGCATGCTTGCCTTTTATACACCTGCAATCATGGAAGTGATTGGCAATATAGTGTAAATACTGTATATCGATGTAGCAGTCAGTGTGGTAATACATCAATCACCACATAAAAGAATCACAATGTATAACTGAATCGAAACACCCAGATGTTGCCGAAGCATTCTTCGATTTTTTTGGTCATATGCTGTATATTTAACACAAACCAGGGGGTGATAAAGCATCGGTAACACACACACACACGTACACACTTCCTGGATAAATCACGAGTTTATTAGCTGGCCCACAGAGAAAAGGTTCAATGGCTGATTTATGTTAGGCAAAAAATCCTTATATAGTCTTTTCACTGTATTTATGAATTCTAGATTCACAAGTCATATTTAGTTTCTGATTCTGAATTACTGATATGTGCTGGTTATCTCTCAGACAGCTGCAGTGACTGTGTGTGCAAATTTCAATTACAGGTAATCTACATTTAATAAACAGTAATTGTTGTTCACTGAGCGGATGTCGTGAAAAGTCTTAGTTATTGATGCGTTTGAAGCAGCATATAAGGCTGGTTAATTAATATAGCACGAGAACACTGAGCTAGTTAACTTGGTGCACAATAGAGTCTAGAGACAAACAAAATTTGCTTTGCCTTGTATTGTATATAGTGTGGTTGTAAAGGACCATTGATGATTCCATAATCCATATGGATGCCTTTCCACATTTCGGAATGAGTGTAATTGCGAAGTTTAAACGATCAGCATTTCCCCATATACACAAAAACACTACATGCAATGAGAACTCGCAGGACTGGGACTAAACGGCTGAGTGTCCATAAGAAAACAAATCCGAAGAAAAGCCTTCTGTTTGCTAGGGAGCATAAGGATTGGATTTTGGAGCGATTCTGAAAGGTCATGTGGTGGAGTGAGTTCAGATTGACTCTATTCCAGAGTGATGGGTGTGTCAGGGTAGGAAAGGGAAGCACATCAAGCGATGCGCCCCTGTACAAGCCTCTGGAGGAAGTGTGATGATCTGGGGTCGCTTCAGTTGGTCTAGGCTCAGCAAGGTTACGAGGCAATAAAGTGGAGTCAGATGACGACCTGAATGCACTGCATGACCAGGTTATTACATTAATGCATTTTCCCTGTGCTGACGGCACAGCTATATTCCATGACTCAATTTTGAAAGTGGATCCGGGAGCATGAGAACTCATTTTCGCACATTAACTGGCCACCACACTGCATGCTCTTATCAGCGCTAAATCTTCGCATTTGGCAAAATAAAATCCCAGTTCTAGAACTCGTACCAAAGCTAAATTATATAAGCTAATTATTTGTTTATTTAAAGTTGAATTGGAGTATTTATTACTCAAACTGGCGGGAAAAACAAATTCCCAGCGCAAGTAATGCGCTTATTGTTATTTTTTATTCACTATTGTTCAAATGAAGAAGGGAATTGCGTCGATGAAACTTTGCTTGTGTCCACATCATTCAAACAGAACCATCAGGCCTTATGTTGCACTTTCATTTAACAATTGAGTTTTGGATTTTTTATTTTTATTTTTTTAAATCAGACCTCTTGAATATGGTTTTCATTTCATGTTCCATGGTCAAAGGATCCCTGCTTTAAGTGTTTTTATTTCTATAAATAATAAATGGAAAGCAAAGTTATATTTGTCTCCCTATTTTTTGCCGAGCTGAAAAACGATCCGATCCGTGACTCAAAACCTGTGATACGATCCGTGAGTTTTGTGGTCCCCTATAAATTAGTCTTAGAAATGTTCAAGATGGAACATTTGGAAATGTTACTGGCAGTCACATTCTGGCAGGCCTGCTTGCTATTTTAGTCTTAATTCTCAATCCTGACACTGCATAGGTGTGTATCACAGCGAACACGGACGCATTTTCTTGTCCACCGGACTCTCTGATCAGATCAAACTAGCCTTGTGTCTCTCATGCTTATGTACTATTCTAGACCACGATTGTGTACTAATACTTTTGACAGCAATCACGATGACGGTGAAAGGTTTTAGAGGGAGACGAAACTTGTCAGTGTGTCAGAAAACCTGATGGACCTGATGTCTGTCTCTGGGTTTTTTTTTTTATTTTTTAATTTTTATTTATTTTTTACATCAAGTATAACCCAGGCTCCTCTGTTTCAGGTTGGGGCAGATACAACATGCATTCAAGTCCGACATCTAATGACATTTCTCCTGAAGGAAGATGTTAAACTGTTTAATATTCACAAAAGACTTCGAGTAAAGTATGACGATAAGACTAAAACATTTGAATGGTGCAAAAGTTTTAAAGAAGGTCTGTGAAGAATGATCCCGGATCAGGGGGCTCGGAGCACACTGCTGTACCTCCTGACGTCGCACCAAGCGATTTCCACATGTTTGGGGAATTAAAGAGTTCCTGGGAGGCCAGGGTTTCAGACGTGAAGCATGTAATCTGATTATGGGAAAACTTGATGGCATCCCAGCACTAGTGAAATGCTTGAGTAAGTGCATTGATGTAACGGGTTTATATAGAGAAATAAAGGTCGTTTTTACTCTCAAAACTGTGTTATTGTTATCGTGCACGGTAGCAAGTCCTGCTTTGACTTGAAAAAGATTCTGTTTTTTAAAACACTTTACACGTTCCTTGATGGTCAAGGATAAAGTTTGCAGAAAATTCACGTTGTCCATTTACTGTATGAGTTGTTCGTCCCGAAACATTGCGATGTTCCAGGCTAGGGTCTTCATTTTCTCTTGATGTATATTTAACCATGATGGCTTGGCTGTGTACTACACTTTTTGTTTGGTTGATTGGTGCAAATGATCTTGAAGAACAGCCAGATTGCACTTGCAGCTGATGTACGTAGTGCAGCAGGCGGTGGACGCATTTTTGCTTACAGCATGGAGAACTTTCAGTTGTAGAAACTAATTGAAGATGATTTGTCTTTTTAATGCTCCTCAGCTGTTCACACCTGTTCTTTCACGACAGCAGAATCCAGCAATCGTTATTGAGGCAATTATTAAAAAGAAAAGGAACATAATGCAGCATAATTTGTGGAAAGCAAATTAAATATGCCGAGAGTGCAACTGCGTTGAAAGCCGTGTGGTGACGTAGTATGGAAAAAAAAAAAATCCGTTTAAGCGTGTTTAAATATAATTGCTTCTTTAGTACTCACTTCAGATAGCAATTCAAATAGATTTCCTCTGGCTGTGTTGTTGACACATCTGTAAGGTTAGCCTGAATAGTGCTGATTAAATGAACAATGGGTTTTGAGTAGCACTGAGAGAATTACAGTATGCGTGCTCGATGTCTTTGTCGCCCCAGTGACACTTTCTGTTCTCCTGGCAGCGATTCAACAAAACTCGAAGTTTAATGTTTTCTTTTTTATTATTATTCTTCCTTAGAGGAATCAATTCTGGTTAAACTAATTCTGGTGATAAAGAAGAACAAACAGGCTTTAAAATGGTGACTTGTTTGCATCACAGTAAAAGCGGATGTTTGTAGTTCCTTTGATTTTTCTTTCAAATTTAATATCATGCTGGTGTTTTTAAAAAAAAAAAATTCATTTTTTTATTTTTTGGAAACGATACATAACCATAATTTAAAATGCCATTACAAGCTGAAGATATTTGTGCAGCCAGCTTGTCTTGACATTTTTTACCTTTTATTTCTTTCGAAAGGTTGCTTACTCAGGTCTTTGCACCTTCAGTGATCTAGTACTATAGATTGTTTTTCAGAATTAATGTAGTTAAATGATTGCTTTCATCATGGAAGGGAAAAAAAAAAAAGAACTTTTTGTTTTTGTCTGCTCAGGTTCTCCGTTTGTTTTGGATTTCGCTCGTGTTTGCGGCAAGCACGTACAAGTCTCAATCCACAAGGATAATCCTGTGAATTCTAGGCTCGTGTTGCTGGGGGCAAACATCTTGGCTAGGTTTCAGCGTGAACTTTTACACAGCATGGGAAAACTAGACGTCACTACGAAACCGGATCCCTCTCAGGGTTTTTTTTTTTTTTTTTTGGGTAATTGTTTAGCCGGTGAGAAAAGAATTGCTCCAGGCCATGTATTTGCTAATAGATATTGTGTTGAGATTACTAGACCCGGTCTCCTTGGAGAGAAGTCATCGTCCACATCGCTCTCCCTGCTGTGTCTCAGTATAATGTCTTCAGAGCCTCTGAAAGCACAAATAACCTTGAGTACCCATGAATCAGAATGCTTTGCTCGGGAGCTGTTTGTGAATGTGTTGGAACATAAATCTGACACACGTGTGATGACCTTTTTTTTTTTTTTTTTTTTTTTCCCCTCACTCTTAGTCCTGTTGTGTATTTCCTGATTTAAAGAGCTCTAACTCTGTTGCCGTGGGCTCTGGACCTTGGTGCGCTCTCTGTGTGTGTATGTGTGTAAGAAACGAATTGTACACTCTTAGGATTCACAAGACGTCATGAGAGGGAAAAAAAAAAAAGTCTTGTCTTGACAGGTTACTAATAGAAATCCAAGCAGCACATTTGAGATCGTTTATTCTCTGCGTGTTCAAAGGATCTCCGTCAACAGGTTCAATATACACTACACTGTGTGCATAGTTCACCTTCATCCATATCGCTTAAGTATGCGTTCTGAAAAGTGTTCTCTCGCGCAGTTGTGTGTGCTGTTGTAGGTGTTGACTGTTTTTGACACTCGAATGTTAAAATAGCAGCGATTATTTTTTAACGAGCTGACAAAATAGCATTGTGCTAAGTAGCCTCTCATGTACTACTCTAAATAAATGTGCCGGTTAAAATACTTTCACACTTATAGATTGAAGACAAAATGTCAGGTCTGTGTATGAAGTGCCATCCAGAGTTATTAGCACCCTTTATAAAATTAGGACCATTTAAAACAAACAATTTTACGATTCAAACAACAGTAGAAACTATTCATGTTTGTTCTGAGGATCGTTCTAATAATAATAATGATGATAAAAAAATAAATAAATAAATAATTCTCCTCAAGATTACAAATGATTTCCCGCTCCAAATAATCCTGACTGACTGATCAGGATGATCATTTGAAGAGTGTATGGATTATTTTTTTCTTGAACACACCTTGTAAATTATATATATATTTAAGTCAAACCCGGACTTTTGATTGCGCAGAATAACAGGAAACAGTTTTAAAAGTAACAACCCAGTGTTTCACTACTGCTTGGATACCATCAAGGTAGAACGGTTCATGTCTCAGTAAACATGGACTGCCTACTTCAAGTCTCAAACGCTGGCCTCCCAGGAAATCCCAAACCTGTGGAAATGGCTTGGACTTGTATGGGGGGGGGATGTGGCAGTACCTCCCTGCTGAGTTTGTGTAAAGTGCAAGTGGTGTTAGTGAATGATTGATTGTGTGTACAGTTCCCACAGACAGATGCGTCTCTCTTCCATAAGTTGGAAAAGATTTTCAAGGATCAGGCGATCCACTCACTCAGCGTTCACAGGAATGACTGCAGTGGGCTCAGAGGCTTTGACGGATGTTTGACTCTTTCAGATATTTTACTGAGCCTCACCACCATACTGCGATTAAGTCTTCAGTTCTACGTCTTCATTCAGGAGAAATTTCATCACAGGTCGTGGTTTGATTTGGAACACCGCTTGTAGCTTATCATCTTGTGAATAGCATATTTCTGTAACGCATGCAGTTTTGAAAATGTGGTTAAAAAGTAAAATTTGAGTAAAGTTTAAATAGATTTATTTTTCATTTTAAATTCTTGATGTGCTTTTAAATTAATGTAGACAAATTGTGATGTTTACAAATATTTATCTGCTCTCAGTTGAACTGTTAATTACCTTTATCATTTCCTTAATGTTAAATATAATCAAGCCCAATTAGAGGACTAAAGATCAGTTTTTAAAAGTGTAATCGGTTGTACAAAAATAAAAAATCTGATCAGTTGTACAGTTTTCTATGAGACCTCATTTATGTTTTGAAGCTTTATAAGAAATTAGCTTGTTCTGAGAGCACCATCATCATCATCACTGTATTTGGCATTGTGCGTCACGGACGGATAAGACCAAAATCCAACTATTTGGCCATACAGTACATATAATTGGCATGTTTGGCTGTTGGGACTTTTTTTTTTTTTTTTTGCCATTAACATGGTTGTCTCTGTTAGGAAGTTGTGGCTTGGTCTTAGTTTCAGCAAGACATGCAGCCGAATATTGTACAAAAAATCCTCACAATAAATTTGTTCTGCATCTCAGTCAGCAAACATGGTACAAACATGGTATTGTTAAGTACAATTATATAAAGCCTTATGTTTAAGGTTTCAATTCTTTTTGTTAATTTTGCATTAGCGATTGGTTTTAAAGGAAATTGTCTCGATACCTACGTGCCGATTAAAATCGCATTGCGATTTTATTAGTATCATAATATTATAAATGTGCTGATCCGATATTACTTTTTTTTCTTTTTTTCTTTTTTTTTCTTAACTATAATCCAGGATGCCTCGTTGTCTATCAACATGTGAATAGTTTGGAGCCGTCGAATTATTATAGAGGAACAGGAACATTTTACCAACAAGCAAATGTAAATTAAAAACTACATTTTTAAATAAATTTTTGAGTCAGTGTGGCAATACATGAACTGCTGCACAAAAAGTGTGACATGTAACTGAGTCATTTTTCTACCATCTCTACCATTTAAGAGTCATAACTGCAAAATAATTTTTTGTTTATTCTATAGTCATCATTGGTATCACTCACTCATCGTCTATGCCGCTTTATCCTGTATACGGGGTCACTGGTGGCCTGGAGCCTATCCCAGCAGATGTTGGACATGAGGCAGGGTACACCCTAGACACGGTGCTAATCTATCACAGGGCACAAACTTATAAACACACGCACACATTGACACACTTTGGGGAATTTGGGAACGCCGATTAGCCTACTCTGCAAGTCTTTGGACTGTGGGATGTAACCAGAGTACCCGAAGGAAACCCACCAAGCCCGGGGAGAACATACAAACTCCATGCACACAGACCCCGAGGTGGGAATCGATCCCAGGCGCTGGTGGTTCAAGGCGACCACTAAGCCACCGTGCCACTCATTATTCATATCATATTGTTGTATTGCGAGCCATGTCTCGAAGCCTCATGATTTAATGATTTTTCATCACATTGCGTATATGTTTATAGTAAACACCCTCTAAACTATGAACATGTCGCATGCCTAGCTGGAAGACCTCAGCCTTTCCGATAATAGCATGGAGACGAGATAAGCCGTCCTAATTGGCACCTGCTATTGATCCATTATTTATGATTAAGTTAGAGATCAATGCCACGGTCGGCAGCTCGTAACACGGCCGCAATCCTGTTTTTAAAGTAATGATCCGCAGTAAGAGACCGTAGCTTGATGAGTACGTCGAGAGCAGATTTCACTGCCTGCCACGCCGAAGCGTCCCTTCTCGGTCATTAATTACGGCTGGTAATTGCGGTAGAGTACATCAGCGAGGACATCTAGCAATCACGAGGCAAACCTTTTGCTGGATTTATAGTTGTGTGCCTACATAAACCGAGCAGTGCCAGGCTCGATAGCTCTAAATAATCTGCAGAATGAATGTGGCCTGATTGAGATAAACGCTCCTCTGTCATGTACTGCACTCGGATACAAAAATCACAATGCATTTCCTGTGAATAGCTTCCCTGATTTTTCCAACGCAACAATGTCCGTTTCCATTTTGCCGACTTTGGAACTGGTTATGTTTTTTTTTTTTTTTTTTTTAGGGTAGTGTTTATACAGGTTTTGAGCTGAGGAGATCGGTGAGTAAAGATAAGATGAGGGTTTTTTTGCGCTGCAGTGATTGTCAGTGAGCTAAAGGACACGGTGAATGACGATCCCACGATCAGCATATTTCGCCCCGGGATAAGCTGTTTATCTTCATGCGACCTCATCAGCGGGAGGAGCTGGCAAAGAATAGGAAAGGTGACATTGCGATTGAGATCGTCTCTGCAAAAAGTAAAGCAAACTAATTGCACTTGGACTCGGTGAAAGGGTTTAAAAAAAAAAAAAAAAAAAAAACTTTTATCATTCACGCAAACTATTCTCTCAACAAAACCTTTTCCGTGAGTCAAAACTTCGAAAAGATCACATCAGTTTGGTATGAGTATACGAATAAGTACACGAGTGATTTTTAAAGAATTAGGAAACGGATCAGTTCAGTTTGCTTCAACTGATTGTTCGATTTCATATACTCGACCAAGTCTTTGGACTGGTCTGCAAAGACGCATCTCCTTTCACCCCTCTCCAATGTCAAATTTCTTTTGTATCGTCACGACTGTCAGCTCAAGCAGCTATTGATTTTCGCTCTGTATCTCTGGATGTGAGAGGGTGAGCGCTCCTTCTGTCTACACATCGTGCTCACAAAGCATTTAACATGCCAAACATAATTATCCAGGGTGATACTGTTACAGCTTCACAGAACCAGAAATGTGTATTAGCACATCAAGCAGATGAGGCTTACCTATAGGGATCAAAGGAGAAACAACCTTTTTTTTTTTTTTTTTTTTTTTGGACAAAATATTTATTTATTTATTTATTTAAAAATTTTTTATTAAATCGTTATGACGGTGGAGGTGGCAGTTTGCCATCGGCTTATGCTTAAGTCAGCAAACCTTCACAGGATAGGAAAAAAAAAAAAGATTCCATGCGTCCAGTTTGTTGAATATTTTTAGTCCTTCTTGGTGCACATATAATAGCGGCATCTTAACAAGAGAAAACATCTTGAATGAAAGTAAAATAATCTTTTTTTTTTTTTTTTGTGGACGTTGTGGAGGCTTGCAAAACACCTCTATCTGGTGAAATTGACCTTTTAAACTAAATCTTTAGGCTTGTTTTAAAAATGACTGGCTTTCTTGATGTGAAGTTGGTGTGTGATTTTGAACGTGTCTTTGATTCTCCAAAATCAAAAATGCTTTTATTGTTTTATCAACTGAAATTTGTTTAAAGACGGAGTTAATCATGTTGACGTACATTACCTCATGACGAGTAGCTATTCAAAAACCCGAAGGTCCCTGTGTGAGGAAATGACACTCTCAGTATCTCACAAAAGTAAGTACACCCCTCACATTTCAGCAACCACTTTATTATATGTTCTCAAGGAACGATACTATAGAAATGAAAATTGGATATACTTTAGAGTAGTCAGTGTGCAGCTTGTATAATAGCAGTACAGTGAACAAAAGTGTCAATATTTTGTATGAGCACCATTTGTTATCTAGCACAGCCTTAATCCTCCATAATGAGATCACGGAGCTGCTGGATGTTGGACACACCTTTCGCTTGAGGACGCCCAACAGGTGCCCAATAGAGTTCAGGTCTGGAGACGTACTTGGCCACTGGCAAACACAAGAACATGATTAATATGACTTTGCGTGGTTAAAGATGTACAGCTTTTTATCACTTTTGATAAGGTGTAGTCACATTTGTTGCCAGCTATTTTGACAATAGTGGCTGTCTGTTGAGTTATTTTCAGAGGACAGTAAATCTATACTGTTATACAAGCTGCACATTGACTACTCTAAAATATACCCCAATTTCATTTCTATAGTATTGTCCTTTGAGAAGATGTACTAAAAAGTTTGCTGAGATTAGAGGGGTGTACTCACTTTTGTGAATGAGTATATAACATACAAGCACACACAAGGACTTTTTCACATTAGGCACGATCGATTTGTCCCAGGAACGCTTGCTCCTCCTTCCCCGCTGGCCAGAGTTGACATTATTTTTGCTCTCCGTTCCCGGGTACACTCACATATTTACACTCGCTGATGCAGCAGGTGGCAGTATGTGCCTGCTTGGTTTGTGAGCCGACATGCAACACGAGAAGAAAAAAACGAGGAAGTTGACCTTCGCGTTATTTTTAATATTATTGATATTTCAGAAAAAATGTGAAGAGTAATGTTCTTGTGTGTCTTCCTACTTTATCAGATATGGCTGTGTGGGTCAGAGAATAAGATTGGCGCATGCTGCAGGCACATTGAGGCACAATTTCTAAAGAGACAGACGGCATTAATGATGCGTCTAAACAGCGATCTTTTACCGTTCTTGGGTATGATTGGCTTCCTGATCCGATTCTGATTTCTGATCGTTTCCAGCGGACTCGGTTCCCGAAAGTGGAATGATTGTGTTCTTACTGATCAGAATGGACCAGACTTTGGGCCAAAGTGTTCTCGGAAACGTGAAAACTCCCTTATATCCACTGGACAGTTGTAACTTCAAAATCTTTTAGGTTTAATTTATTTGAAATTTTTTTGATTTGTGCAGCATTGACTTTTTAGAAGGGATTGGGCTGGACGGGATAGGCTTTGGTCCGACACACAAAAGAGAAAAAAGTAAATAATAAAAAAAAAGTACAATTATTTTAACCAAAAGATATTTTTTTCATTCAGTCAGGCATTTAAACTCTGACACATCGGCCAAAAGCTCAAATAAAAGGTCTAACATGCAAAAAAAAAAATCTGATTGTGAAGCAAGGACTGGCAGTCACCCAAAGATGTCCATCATTCCACAGCTTGGCTTTATGGCTCTGCCTTGTTCTTTCAAACTACTGAATAAGCACAGTTGAGAAGTAGATGCAGAAGGAGGCTCAAACCCCGCTCCATGCCGTGTAGTTAATATAGACCTGTGCTTTTACTACCTATGGTGGCTGTGGCTCAGAGTTTTGAATGCGCTACAGTGAACACTGTAGTGCCTTTTACTTCATGCCATTGCAGTCCTCTCGCTCTTGTCGGCTCGAGTTAATTCAACACGAGTGAGCTTCATGCAAGTGTCCTCATTTAATTACAGGCCATGTTCAAGTGTGCTGCCTGATATTGGGATAGTCTTCAGCGTGAAGGATACAACCCGGTATTTTTGGATATGGAACAAATGAACACTTTCATTGTGTTCATGTGGAAGATGAGCAAAACATAGAAAATCCGTAAGGAATCTTGATAGACTTGCGAATGTGGAGGAGACATGAAAACCTTTCCTGGAAGGATGTTTGTTCATAATAACTCGTAGCTCATTGTCTAAAACGGCCCCGCGTTACCACCCTATCTGTTATTGCAGAGAGGGACGGGAAATTGGGTCTCCACCGGGTTTGAAAAAGCTGACGCGCTTTGTAAAGAAGCACAGATAAGGAACAGCTATATATATTGTAGCATCTTTTGAATGTCTGGGTGGAAAATCATGTAGGAGAGAAGGAACTGATAAGGGCAGGCTTAAGCTTTTTGTGAAATTGCACATCACGCAGGCCGGAAGATATGCAGGTGAGTTAGTGCAGGGAGGGGCTCGGGGATAAAAACCCGCTGCAGCCTCAGCAGTATAATAACAACCTGAATTCAATTCTGTCCATGTTCCTTATTTTTGCTTTTTCTGCCATTTAATAAGCAGCATAAATCTGCATAAATACGTGGGGAATCATCATAATAGCAATAATAACTCTCATAATTTGACATATCAGTATCTCGGATGCCCTGAAGAGACATGTTTTTGTAGTTTACAAAGTACAATTTACAGGTTTTAGAATTTTTTTTAAAAATGTGATGCACCTGTGTTCATTGTATGATTTGTCTGTCTGCTATATTTCTTTTGATGTATTAAAAACTTTAATAATTTCCTCCCAATTTTCTGCCTTCACACTCCAGTCCAGTAGGTGGCAGTGCTGATCCAACTGCCTATAAATATTAAAGAAGAAGCAGCAATAATCTTACAAAACGTGAGTAATTGTTCGAGAACTTCTATTTATTTTTTTAAAAGTTTGAATCGATCCTAAATCAACAACTGACCCATAATTTAATTAAATGTATCGACCAACAAAAGATCAATAACATCGCCTAATAAGTTAAATCGCACGGTTCTATCAGGTAGGTTCGATAACTGGAGAGAGCAAAACTCCTTTTGCTTTATTGGCTTGTGTAAAACAGCATCTTTAGGTGGCGTGTTTTCTGGACTGCTGCACTGAACACCACGCCGAGCGTGGAGATGTTAATGATTTAATGATTAGTCGATTTAAAAATGTACACTGTGTCGAGTCTTTCCGCTTCCTTTCCGCCATCTTTGTTTTGACATAGAGCTCTTTCACAAAGCTGATCGCTGTTGTTCTAAACTCTTTTGCTAACCTGACCAGTTATTATTAATGATTTAAATGATTATTGATTGTTAAAGCGACCTAGTCAAGCGTTCCAACGGTTGAACATATCAAGAGAAAATTTCTAATACTCTAAGCATTTCCTTTCTGTTAAAGATAATTATTTGTGGCTACATATTACAGAAATTTGATCAGGCTGGATAATGACTAATGGCTATGGATTCTCCTCTCCCGCAGACATTCATAAGCGGATGAGTCCGTTTTCTGTCCATCCTCGACCCTTTACTTTTCAAATTTTTCTCACAGCAACTTAAGTTCCAAGATGAAAGATATCGCAAGGATGCACAGACGAACATATCGTGTGTACGTATCTGTGCACTGACTTTAAAGGTGACTCTCTGCCGCAAAAACACATACGTTATTTATGGAAGTCAGCAAAGGTGTAAACACGGAGGGATGATCTGGGACCCGCTCATTGTGGCTGTCTCTTTGAGGGGGAAAAAATCTCTCCAGATCAGATGAGAACAGGTGTGTATTCAGTTTGAAGTCACACATGCACACTGTCTGCCGTCTGCCTTATAGTTGTACAATTCTGCAGGGAGTTGAAGGGCAGCGTTTTAACACAAGGTCAATTTAAACCGCTCGAGAATAAAGCTGCTGAATAATTCTGAATATTTGCAGTTTTCGTCATGTTTCGCCACGCTTCCGGTTTTGTGTACATTCGCGTGCGAGAGGAAAAACTGAAATCGCCTCAGAGGTACAGTATTTCAATGCACGTGTAGTATGCAAATGTCCAAAAAGTCGCACAGCGCTGAAACAAACTCCCCCGGAGCGATTGAATTATGCACAGTGATTTAGCAGCATCGGATACGCTAGATGATACCGGATCTGCGCAGCCATATGGGAGTGTAATTTATCTAATCTGCTCTTGCCCCCCTTAGCAAGGTGCAGGCAATCATCAGACAGTAAACAACGTAATGATGCAGCACGACCGTGCCGTGATGGATGAGTCCAAATCACAGTGTCAGATCTGGGGTCAGTTTCTGAGAGCAGGCACCAGCGCCTCGCCAAAACTGAGCCTTTTCATCACAACGAGTGCTTATTTAAAAGAGGCGAGTGTTCTTTGGCTCGGATCTGGCACGTTCTGCAGGCGACGGCTCCGCCAAGAGCCTGCTGTCAGCAACCGCGCTGACAGCTTAACTGCCTGATGAGGCATCGTCAGCTCGCCAAGACCCAACTCCTCTATACTGATTAACCAATATTGCAGACATCAATGTAGCCGTGGGTGTAGGATGAGGAGCCGCGGTTTGCTTTGCTCTCCAGCCGCGTTATGAGAAACACCGTTGAGAACATGATGTATCACCGGTATTCTCAGCACCACTCCGAGATTATTCAAATGAAAAGCACACATTTCAATGAGCTAATGTTACCTGAGCGGTAAGGGTGAAGGATGTTTTCAGGATACACAATACAGGGATTTGTTAATTAGTTAAGAAAAATGCCAAATTAAGAAATTTTGTTGATGATGGGTGATGTTCTCGCTTACTTAAATAACACAAATGGCTAAAAATTTTTTTTTTTTAGAGCTTTGAATGGCGGGTAAACTGTTGAATCGAAATAGTCAGCATATAGATTTTGGATTAGTGCTATTGAATCGAACGAAATGTTTTTTTTGTCCGATTCGTCACAAGCAGCTATATTTCTTTGAGGTTATAAACTATTAGAAGCTCCTAAAATTGTCTAATAATCATTGATGCGCTGTGTAACTAGGATTGTTTTTTCAAATGGCTCGTTCGAAACGATGATAATTTTTTTCCGCCAATTGTCTGCACCACAATCCAGTCCAGTAGGTGGCAGTATCACACTAACTGCCTATAAACTTAAAAGAAGAAGATGCAAAGAAAAAATTCTATCAGCGACTGCGGTACAGTTTTAAAGGATTTTAGAGCATTTCACATTTGAAACTTGAAATAGTTCAAAAAGTGTGATTTTACACTAACTGAATCGATAAGTGAGTTTTCAATTCAATCAGTCAAATCAATACTATAAAGTTGCATACTCAGATCAAATAGTACTAATCATGATGATGATGATGATGATGATGATGATGATGATGGATTATTGATTAATTATACAGGTCATGTAGAATTTGTAGAGATGGGAATCAGAACGGACCAGCCGATACGAGATCATCACGATCGAATATGATTTGTATTGCGATTCTTTTAGTATTATGATTCAACAGCTATCCTGATTCTGTATTTTTTCACAATTCTAACCAAACTTGGCAAATATTTCACTGCTAGAGCACAGGATGCTGTACTGCCTGCTAACGTATAAATAGTTTAGAGTGCACCACCTGCGGGATTATAGAGGAACGCACTATTTTACAAGCTCAAATGCAAACATATGTAATTTAAACAAGTAATTATTGAGCCATTGTGGTGACACATGAACTGCCATGCAACAGAGTCATGATAACTCTCAAAATCGTTTTTTTCTCAAGTAATTATGTGTTTGTTGTTTTTTTGAGTGAAATGTCAAGTTTAGAATAGTACGCTACTGAGTCTAACCAAAAAAAAAAGATGTTTAAATGTGACCTGTTGTGCTGCTGCTGTTTAACACCGGTACGAGGGTGTAATGATTTTAGGCTTCCTTGACATCCAACACCTGCTTTTTTATTTTATTTTTTTTCCTCACAAACCAGAGGGCAAAGGGTTTACAGTGCACCAGTTATCTTTCCCCGGGGCTGACTCATGGATTACATGGCTAAGTCAGAACAGTAATTGTTCAGTGACATTCAGCGAGTTTACAATATTAACGGCCCCTGCTGAAGCCTTTATGAATGACTCCTTATCTCGTTGGTGAACACGGAACAATTCTGTAGCACCGCTTAAGCGTCAGCGTTGTGTATTAGCTTCAGAGATTGCCTGCGTCAGAGCACTAATGAACTGCATCATGGTTTCCTCAGGTAGGGAATCGATAACCCCTAGGACTCTGGTCATTTTCAAGCTACGCATACAGACGCCATGCCTATGGATTCACGCAATTAAGTGGCCACCCTCGGCTTGCTGATGAAGGAAGCTAGCGGGGCCCGTCTGCACAGTCAGCTGACCTTAGTTCTCACCGCGCTACGCTGCTCTGTTCTGCACCGCTCTGCACTGCGCTGTGCTCCACTCTCTCCTCAACCCCTCCCCTTTTTTTTTCTGGTTTTTTTTTTTTTTTTTGATTCATGCGTCGCTCTTAAGTCCTCTGAGATATGCTGATGTCAGGCACATTTCTGCATCTGGATTACTGAAGTGTGACCGGTTTCTCAGCACTTCTAGTCCTTGTGTGTGTATACTCAATCACCAGAACCTACCGGGCTCCATTATGTCCCTGATTAAGCCTATAGTATATTCATATTAGTTGCGCATGTGTACACGCATTTACACCATGCCATGTACGGCTTATTTCCTGTTGACGGATGGTGTCCCAAGCGAGCGGGTTTGGGATGAGGGTGGGTGGGTGGGGTGTTTCTTCTGATTTGTTTACTGCTCAGCTCGAGTGACTTATGCCTGACAGCTGACGAGGGACTAAGCAGGACCTGAAAGCTCTGCCTCTAATTATTCATCAAGACGGAAACACTGACTGATGCCTCCCCTGGCTCGCACGCTGATAAATGCGCCATCAAGAAAGGAAGCTTTGTAAAAGGGCCAAATGGAAATAAACCGGTTAGTAAAGCCATATATTTTCACTCACAAGACGAGGAAGGTTTCACTCCGGTTTGCTCTAAGCGGCATGAATTAAGGAAGGCTTTGTGGCGTGCTCTCATCCGCTCGGATTTCGAAGACCGCTTCATCAAAAACCGCCGTATTCAAAAGAAAACCATTTTCGTGGCCCGTCGATCAAGGTGTCGGCTCGCCTCAAACCCCAAGCCGATAGATTCCAGCCTTGTAGCAGTGAAATATAAAACGGATTTCACCCAATTAATCTGTTCCTAGTGCTCACCTCACATCAATACGTGATTGCAGCGTTGCATTTTGATCATCCATGAGGCTTTGCAGGTCAGTAGGGTGGGGTCATTAGTATTCAGCATTCAGCACGATGTTCTAGGATGACGGGGGAAGCTGAATGCAGTTCAGCTGTCTTTGGAGGTTATGGAGGAATTGCGGGTACGTCTCTGTGTGCTACTTCACACCGCCTTTTTTAATTTATCTCAAGCCATCTCCCGCTTAAATGGAAATCGGGACCCCGGGAATGAAATCATGGTGTTGCTCTTGATTATGGCTGAACTTTCCTTGACAGCGTCGTAACCTCCTGTTGCCACACAGTGTGATGTAGTTTCTTGACTATCCAGTATAATCTTCCTTTCCTGCAGAACAAAAACAAAAGACTGTTATCTATTGCTACATCTATGTCCACAGAACTGCATAAAAAATCTGGAACAAGAAGTGGTGCTGTTTTCTGTGAGAGTGCACTGACTTGAGGCAGTGTCAGTCCTTATGTCCAGGAGAACCCATGAAGGTTTTCCCTCGATTTTCTACCTAATTTAGTCGTGTCCAATTCCTCCCCGTCACTAGGGGGCTCCCACATTAAGGCTGCCACTCAGTCAGGGAGGGCTGAAGACGATCATGTGTTTCCTCCGAATCACCTGACGCAGGCCGACCGCATCTTTTCGAATTGCTCGCTCACATACCATTAGGGGCGGGGTTACACTATCTGCTCCTTCCACTTGCGTGAGCTCACAGATGCCCCTGATTGGCTGTAGAGCCATGATTAATGCGAGCGCACCAAGTACCTCCCATCCCACCCCACTGAGACCCAGCCAATCAGCTCTCTCTAGGCCCCCGGCTGCGAGAGGCTACACATCACATCAGGCTACAGCATCACATCAGGGAATAGAGCTAGCAATCTCCGGATGATACGGCGAGCACATTACCAATGGACCGGCCTAGCAACACTTTTAATGAGAAATGCAACATAGACGTAGGGGTGTAATAGTCTGAGTAATCGTACCAAACCTACTGTTCACTACAGATCGATCGTTTCGATGCGTGTTGTGATGCGAGGGAATACAGTCTAGGTTTAACTAGTGCTGGGGGATTTTCTTCGTTAATTAAAGGTTCATTGAAATTAATAGGCAGCATCTCACTGTGGAATTCAAATGGCTATTAATTCAGAGACAGGGAATTCAGAGGTCAGACGAACAACTTTTATTAAAAAATGTAATTCAGCATTACTTGGAATGAATGCTTACGTGCAAATCCAGAACTGTTAAGTTTTAAGAGCAACAGCCACAGGATAACGCAGACGCTAAACTTTTTTTCCCAGGCTCATGTTTCTTTTGTGCGTGGGTTTTGTTTAAGTTTGAAGCAATGTGACAGTAAAGGAAAAATCTATTCTGGATATTGGGAGATGCAGCAGGAAACACATTGTGGAGGTTTACGTGGTATTCATATGCAATCAGGTAGAAACTGTCCACTTTGGCTGCATATAACCCTTTTTTAATGTAAAAATATGCTTTACATAAAGTTGTATTGACCAGAAAGAGATAGGAGGAGGTTGCAAACCTTTTTATGACAAAAAAAAGTATTTTATTAGATTTGTTTTGCTGAGTTTCTTTTAATAAATCACTGGCCTGAATAACACATCTTGAACCTTTTTCTATCTTCATGCGCTAATGCACTTACCCCAGCGTTTCACTAGTGCTTGGATGCCATCAGAGAAGAAAGTTTTCTTAGTACGCTGTAGCCATGCATCATGTCTGCAACACTGGCCTCCCAGGAACTCCTTTTATGCCACAAAGATGGGGAAATGGCTTTGAGTGAGATCTGGACTGTACTAGGAATGTGGCAGTAACTCCAAGCAGAGTTCCCGTTATCTGCAAACAATGTTGATATGAATGATTCTGTGTACAGTTCTCACAGACGGATGCGTCTCTTCCACAAAATGGTGACAAGTGATCTTCGATTTTCAAAGGATTAGTTGTTGGATTGTTCACTGAGAGATCTACGCCATCTCGGCAGGATCTTCAATCACAACTTTAAAAAGTTTGCACCATTTCAAATGTTTTACTGCGGCTAAGAGTCTCATCACTGTACTGTGCTTGAAGTCTTCTGTAAATGTCAGATATCAGTTTGAAGCCTTCAATCACAAGAAATTTCATCACAAATCCCAAACTGAAGGTCGTCAACTCATCTGATCAGCCACTACGCAAGGGTTGTGACCTCTGCCTTACAGGCCCTCTTTAGACGATGCCAGAAACAAAACCCCACCGTTTTAGACTTTGATTTATTGCTGTAGCTTTCGAGAGACTATATCTAGTAACGCAGTAGAAATTTGCTTTGTTGTATTTTGTTTTATTTATTTTTTCCCCCTGTGGTCATGTATTATCATTAATTGATTCTCAAAGCTAGAACCATTAACCACCCACAGAACCACTTTTTCATTTGTAATAATAGTAATAATTCCATCACACGTAGAGTAATGTGGCCGATGGGAGTGCTGCTTATTCTGTTCCTCGTATAGATGCGGTATGCTCATTTGAATGTCTTTCCAGTGCCAGTGTGAGCAGTAACCCAGATCCTACAGCGACGCTGATAAATTGTGAGGAACAAGAATCCAGGATGAGTTCATCACGCTCTTGTGCAGGCGAGGCTCTCGCACCTGCTACGGCTCATTTCGAGAGCTTTCAGTGAGACCGAATGGCTAAATTCTCTTTTAATTGGCCATTCTTTCAGTACTTGTGTTTATACATCCGTAGAGCTGGGCTTATGTTGTATAAGCCTGCGTAGGAAAGAAGTGGCCTAGTGTCAAGGATCTTTCACTCGTGTGCTTTTCATCCTCCTCGAGTGCAAAGACTCTGACAGCCACTGCAGGCTGCCTCTAAATACTATTATTATTTATCATTATTCTCATCAAAACCAGCCGTTATTATTGACGCGTGTTACGGATGGACTTGATGATAAGCACCTGACTTCTAATGAGCCTGGTGTAATCCGATCATCTCCGAAGCCTGCTTCAGTGTAAGGTTAAACAGACCCACGTGGGAGTACAGTGTACATCTCTGGGTCCTAATATTCTTTGAGGCTTTCGAAGCTAATAGGAAATGTCAGAATGCCTGTAGGGGTGCCAAAAATATTCTTTAACACCCACACCCTCCCTCCTTCTCCTTCTAATCCATCGTTCTTCCTCTCTCGGTTTCCCTTTAACTTTCATATCCAGAAAGAATACTTTTTAAAGCTTTCGGTTTGGTGTATACTGCCGTTGAAGTGTATTTAGCATTAGCCAAGGGAAGCTAGAGGTTGCATAGAGTAGTTGGCTAATCGACACCAGTGTAAGGTTGTTGGCAGTACAACATAACAGAGAGGCAGACGGTAAAGAAAAACTGAGAAAAGGCGACTGGAAGAGCGCAGTTTAACAATCAGCTCCATGTTGTGTAAGGAAAGTGTTTTTCTGCTTTTATGCAATGCTATGACTGAGTCTGTGTATGAAGCTGCACACCTCCACCTGCTCTCAAACGCATTCCTGTAACAGTTACTTTTATTCTCTTCTAAATGCTCAATGAAATTCAAATAAAATTCTCGGGCTACACTGTACACTCGCACATCACTATCCAGTCGCACTCGGCCAGATTAGAGTAAGAACACAGGTGCAGGATTTCAGACGGATTGACCATGACTGACTGAAAACCGTTCTGCATGCTGTTATGGGGAAAGTTCGCCACTGAGCACTTCTGCTGAACGTACGTACTTGTTTCCAGCTTTTAACCAGGGGTGCAAAAGATCACAAAGCTTACAAAGTGAGCTTTGAAAAAAAAAAAAAAATAAGAGACAGACAAATATATTATTTTAATATCTTTTTATTTTTTATTTTTATACTTATTAGAGATTTTTTTTTGGGGGGGGGGGGGTGGGTTAATCCTAATTTTCTCTGGTGATTCATTTATTGCTCACTGACTTCATCTCTATTATAAACATGTCAATATTTTTTATGTTTATAATAGAGATGAACCGGTTGATCAGCCAGTGATCAGAACTGGCTGGTTTTCAGTTTGGTTGGCCATGACCAGTGATCAGTTGTTCAGCCCCAGATACACATTTATATAAAATAAATATATAATATATAAATTATAGAGTTCTGTACGCAGAACCTTCCAAGTGGCGCAAAAGAAACACATTTTCATGTCACAAGTTGTGCGTGTTAAAAGCCTCGGATCTGCCGCCTTGTCCAAACTCTGTGAGCGAATTGAGTCTCAGAGTTTACACACATGCTTACACTAGTCTCAAAACACCACAAGTGCAAATTAGTCAAAAATATTGTGAATTAGAAGCCCTGTGCTTATAGCCACTTAACCCGTACGTTCACTGTACTGATTTTGTAGTATTCGAGGCAGTTAAACATCGCGGTTTCTTTATAATCCTACAGGCGGTGCTCTCTGAACTATTTGCACGTTTTCATCCCGTGTGGTAGGAGCGACTTATTTGCTTGTATACGTTTGTTTGGAAATATTAACAATGGTCGGATGACCGAGATACATGCTGCTCAGTTAAATGTTAAACTGTTAATTAATTAATCATTAGACTTTATAAATGTTTAAAACTGGAACAAAATCAGTGAGAAATGTAATATCGAATCGTTATGCTTCTAGAATCGCAATTTAAATCTAATCGAAGGTTAGTACAGTACCTCCTTCCTTTGAATTCCTAATGAATAAGAAAATAATGATAATTGAATAGGCGGCACGGTGGTGTAGTGGTTAGCACTGTCGCCTTGCACCGCCAGGGTCCGGGTTCGATCCCTGGATGCTCCGGTTTCCTCCCACAGTCTTAAGACATGTAGGTTAGGCTAATTGGCGTTCCCAAAATTGCCCGTAGTGTGTGAATGAGTGAGATGAGAGTGTGCACTGCGATGGATTGGCACCCTGTCCAGGGTGTACCCTGCCATGTGCCCTAAGTCTCCTGGGCTCCAGGCCCCCCGTGACCCTGAATACAGGATTAAGCGGTATAGATGATGAGTGAGTGAGTGATAATTGAAATACTTTTATCTTGATACTGTAGGCTAATCTTAGGGAAAGTATGTACATGTAAATAAAATAGTTTACAGTACGAGTCGTAGTGCAGATAATTATAATTTTTATTATGTATTTCTAATAAGTCATAGGTGCAGTATTTTTGTCACAGGGGGAGTGTGATCTGACGAACCTGACTAGCGTAGAGATTGAGAGTGTGAGCAAGCAAAAAATACAATTACTTTTTGTCTATGAGGGGGAGGGTTTGAGTGAGTGAAGTTTCTAGTTTCTAAGCAAGTTTTTCTTCAGGAACAGGCCCAAATATAACGCCATACAGCGGCAATACAATTTTGTTTCACACTATGATGGAAAAACTTTGCAATTAAGCCAGGCACGCTTCATGTACGTGCCAAACCACGTGGAGCGATCTGCCCTTACCCGTTGCAGCACTACTTTTTACAACTTGGACTCCAAGATGTCCACATGAATGGTACAGAGATTATTTTCAATGTCAGGAATACAGCCTAAAGAATCTTAGAATCTCAAACCCACTGAATTTGGGATTGTAAAGCATCACCCTGTTTGATGTGAAGTGCGGTTTGATGCATTCTTTGCTGTTGCCAGATTTTTCCTGCACTAATGAAACAGGTTTTGCTATATAGAAGATAAACCACTGGTCAACTAGAAAAAACCATTAGTTCTAGACCTTTTAGATAGAAATGGTCCAAAATGGAGTTATTGTATTAGGTTTTGTTTCTTTCCAGCTGCGTTAGGAGAGTTCAAAAGATGAGAAGACAGGAAACTCAGACATTGTGTGTGTGTGTGTGTGTGTGTGTGTGTGTGTGTGTGTGTGTGTGTGTGTGTGTGTGTGTGTGTGTGTGTGTGTGTGTGTGAGATTCATCATTGATGGGCAAGGACTCAGTCTAACACTTTCCATCGGGCATTATTTCACACTTTTCTCTACTGTTACACACGCTTGTCTTTTCAGACGATCACAAATACGGCAATTATCTTTTCCTCCGAAAATAGAGTCGCATAGACTGAGACAGATCGAATCACGTCCCTGAGTCACAGGCTAATTAGTGCGAGTAAATGTTTATTGGGCGCTCCTTAAGCCATGAAATAATGCTAAAAACCTTCTCCCCAAAAGCACAGCCAGCTTCTGAACCTGCTGGCGGCAGATAATCAATACTCCTATGGCCCGGCTGCAGACCTCGTTTTGTTTCTTAAGCAAGAGCACAATGATGCGCAGAAATTAAGCATTGCGTTATTTTAGGATTGAGGAGATCTCAGGGAGAGCTGTGAGTCTAGTGTACGGGTGGCCCTCGACGACTTTGAGCATAGTAAGTAAATTTATTATAATTTTTTTTTTTTTTTTACCCTCATACACATGAAAAAAAGTTTCTATCCCCTTCAGTAATCCGTTTCACTTTGTTGGCTTTGCTGTATTTTACTTTTCTTTTCTTTCATGTCGTGTTTTTTTGGTGTGAGGATTCTCCGTGTTAATAAATGGTTTTGCGCTGCTGGCTATCATAACCCTTTGATCCGTGCTTCACTGAGCCGCCCTGCGTTAGAAGCTCCGCTGCTCTGGAAAAGTCTCGCGTTGCCGCAGAGATAACGTGCCCGTCCCCTCAGAACGCCACGCAGTTATCACCCTGACTGAGAGCTTCAGGAAATCTTAGCTCTAGCGTGACACGCAGCGCTTAGGGGGAAAAAAAAAAAACCACAACAAAAAAACAAAACTTGGCCTCCTCTGGGGGCAGATCTTCCACATCCTGAGGAGCAGAGGGGCACATGCTGGTTTAAGGCATGCTCTTCAATCTCCATCTTAGGAGTCTGGTCGTTCTGTCACGATGTGTGTAGGAGGTACCATCGCAGTGCAGCTGTGGGGGAGATTAAGCAGTAATCACATTGTCTCCCTGGATCTGCTGTCAAGCAGGTGCTGATCGATTGGCTGTTTTCTGAGGCATAACGGTTGCCTCGCAGACATGTTAAGTTCCACAGCAGAGGCTTTGTTTAATGAATTCATTATTCTGCCCGAGTCAAACTTCATTCATGACCTCTGTGCTCGTCTGTTTGAGCGGAATCACTTTAGAGCTTGCTATGCAATTTATATTTTATTGTTCTTTCTGTTTTTGAGAGAGAGAGATAAGAAGTAGACATTATTTGAATCTGACAGAAATGAAAAGCATACATTTGCAAAAAGCAGTCGATCAAATCCTGCGTTAAATGTGTGTGCACTGTTTTAAACGCTGAGCAAAATGTTAGAACCTTTGCAGACTTTTAATTCAAGCGGCTGTTTAGTCTTGATGAAACCGATTAGTTTGTTTTGACCTGCTTTATTGTTTTGCATCTGCTTTATTAAGTGCTGGTAACTGATATATATATATATATATATATATATATATATATATATATATATATATATATATATATATATATATATAATCCATCACAATGCAGCCTTTTATTGGTATGAAACCTTCAGCGTGGGAAGCAGTGCTATGTTTTTCAGGGCTGGATATCAAGTAGCACAGTTTATACCATTCTTCGATCTAGATGTTGTAATCATCCATGCAACATAGTGATGACAAATTGTGCAATTTAATGCTTTTATTGACATTCTCAATTGTTTAAAATAATGACGATCATGATAATAAGAATAACTTGTACAATTACATTGCTATACGTCAAACGATATTTAGTATTAAGTACTTATTCAAAACTTGGATCCGGCTGGAGTCAAAAGGAAGTCTGCAGTACCCTGGTGTCACTCGCCTGCTCGCTTGCTTCTTAAGGATCATGTACAGAAGATGGTTTCTTGACTGCTACATTTTTCTTCACCACTGTGTGACAGTTTTCTATTGTGTTTAGGTCCGGAGATGATCCAGGCCATGGCTTAAGACGCTGAAATCTATTCTCACATACCCAGTTTTCCCAGTTTTAAGTTAATTAGCACCATTTTTAAGCCAGATAGACTTGAACTAATTAGTGAGATTATCTGCTCTGAGCACAGGAAGAACTGTAATACATGGCATGTGTTTTCTTAATACTTTTGGCCATCATTGTATCTGTGCTAACGTAAACAACTCTCCTGGCATTCCAGGAGTGGTAACAGAACTGGGACGGCATGGGTAAAAAGTAAACCCAAAACCAGTGACGGATGCATATTAGCAAGAAAACACATCAGATAATCTAATGTTTTTTTTTTTTTTTTATCTTTTTTTATTGTTTTACTTTTTTATTTTTATTTTTTAAGTCAAGCCAGAAAGCTAACTAGCTTCTAACACAAGGCTGAATCCCAAGTCCCCCTTTAACCCTAGTGATTATACAACCTAACGCAGTAGCTTTCCATTTAACACTATTTGGGATTTAACATTGGAACCTGAAAATTACCAGAGCTTATATCCTAAAGCAGAATAAGCGGAAATATAAAGAGTTCACCATCCCCATGTTTTATTCTCCTCACCTTTTGGCTACATAGTACAGGTAAGAATTTAAAACTACTTTTACGTCTCTAATTGTCGGTCACCAGCTTCGCTCATTGCGGTTGGCTGATTCTTCCACCCGCGGAAGCATACAGTACGAGTTGGCAGGTCAAAATAACTTGCAAACATAAGCTGCTGATGATAAATGCCATTTTTGTGGAACTGTTATATAAAAGCAGTATCACACTCGCGGTCATGCTGTTGTGCTGCTTATACACAGGCTGCACATTGATGCTCATGATTGCATCACAGCTGTGCTGAAAACCAGCACAACTGCACTCCCGCTCATGTGAAGTTGCTTAATTGTCTTCCTGGGGTTTGGATGTAACTAAGAGCTTTTGGAGGGCTTCCCACAGAGAAGTGTCTTCCAAAAAAACAACAAAAAACAAGAAACAAACTGTACTTCCTGAAAAGCACTTTGGTTAAACCAGGTCTCTATTTGAACCAAATATGTTACCTAGTTTATGTAATGAACTGAGACCAGAATCTCTGACAAGATAATAATTAAAAAAATATACATGTTCCAGTTTTTGTCACTAACAGTGTTTTATAGAGCTTGTATTTTTTGTCATACAGTTGAGGTGTCCCACATCTAATCCTTGCAGTTATACTCTGAAAACCCTCCATACCGGCTCTAATCTAAGGTGCTGTTTGTTAATTGGTGACTTTTGACGCTGGTAACTCTAAATGAACTTCTCCGCTGCAGCAGAGGTAAGTTTTGGTCTCGCTTTCCAGGAACCCAAACTTGTGTCCTAACGTGTGACTGGTGTCGACTATACGTTGGGATTTTGAACAGGAACTAGGAAACAGGTAATAGGATTTGTGATGCGAACACAGTTTAATGTGCTAATTCTAATCAAGTCTTGCATACACTGTAACCTGTGTACTGCTGCGCCCACAGATGTGTTCAACACTTTACAAAGTTCATGCATAGGCTTTTCTTCATTGTGCATGATTGCAGTTTTGACGCTCTCTTCCTTTGCCCGGTTATAGTGTGGCTTGCAGAAATATTGGTACCCTTAATAAAAAAAATAATTAGAAAAGACAAGGGGGGAAAAAAGGCTGCATGTGATGTTTCCCCACAAACAATAAGATTTTTTTTTAAAATCTTCAGCAAGAAAAAAATAATCTTCCTGTTCAAACTGCTTTTTAAATAATGCTGAATTCTTGCCAAAATTGTACCCTTATGGAACAAAATTGCCATCCTTTCCACATTTTTTTCCCCTCTAGAGCTGTAATTTGCAATTTGTTAAAAGTCCATCATTGAGCTTTAGTTTTTGCCTGAATTAAAGCGTCCATGCCGAAATGTTGGGTTACAACTTAATCTTTAATCCTCATAAACAAAGTGAACGGACTAAAGTCTCACCTTGCTTCGGTGCGTTTTTTTCCCCCCTGATGTAATCCACTTGCTTCCGTTTAGTTTCTGCTAGAGTAGTTTCCTAACAACAACATTATTAGCATCAAGCTTATCTTCGATTGTTGGATTGCTGCTCTTAAGAGTTTGATTTGCTGTGCATTTTGGGCATTGAGCTGTTAAATTCACACTCTCACTAAAGGGCTTTTTAAGTGCTTTTTAAGTAATTCCTTAAATCACTGTAATGCGTCTTCTGTCGCTTGTTATGATAAAGTAATTAGAAGATTTAGTAATCAAAATTCAATTTTTAATTTGGAAATAATTAAACGACGATTAGATGTTTGGATTTCTGTTCAACATTCACGAATTATGAATGTATTGGCTTTTGCCGTTTTGGGTCTTACGGTGTGTTTGCGCCGCGTTTTTACGGCTCTAATGGCAGGTGCTGTACGGGCCAGTCAGCCCACTGCAGATCACACTGGGGATCTGTGCGGCTCCAGATGTTTGCTGATGCTGATTGGAGTGAAACGCAGGTGCAGCGCTCGAACCTGGAGGGAGCGTGTTAGAGCACACGTGGCTGTACGTTGGCCCAGGGGTGAGGATTTAAAAGCAGGAAGTATGCTTTCTGTCAGAGAAGATTGTACTTTTACTTGGGAGAAGTGGGATTATGTTAGTTGTGTACACCGTAAGCATGACATCATATAGGGAGGCTGAGATCTGTGACAAACATTATTAGTCCGGATCTCTAAGCTGTGTTCTTCATTGTTAAAGATCAGTGACAGCTGTGTAAATCTCTACGGGCGTGCAAGGCTAATGTGATTTCCATTCGCGTAGGTGTTTGCCATAGTGTGTCAGGAAACTAGAATTTGCTTTATAATTTATGGTTTATATATTTAAAAACGCGCACACAGTTTTCATAGTGTCTTCCTCAAGTATTCACGATTCTTGACATTTTCAGATTCGATTGTGTATTTAATTGAAATGATGTTTCTTTGGTCGTTCTCTGACTAATGCTGTTTTTACCCCGTCACTGACTTGTCAGTGCTTCCTCCAGGCAGAATTATGGTTGTGCCATATATTTTCTATTTTTCAAAATAATTAATGTATTGCTTTTCCATGGGATGCTTTTTAATAGGAAACCCCAGTTTATTGTTTTTGTTGTGAATTCTTATTCTTCCAGGAACAAATGTATTTATATTGATGTATAATTATGTAACACTTTAACTGCACACTTTCAGAGTCTGTTCAGCTAATTATGAGACTTCTGTTGCCAACTGATTGCACCTGAGCTAATTAGCAGCCGGGGATGTATACTTAGGCACTCGCATCCCTCTCTCTCTCTCTCGCTCTCTCTCTCTCTCTCTCTCGCTCTTTCTCTTTTGAATGCGAAATGTTTGGGAAATTATATAGATCTTTCTTACCGGCATCAATATTATGGGCTGTTTTTCTTGTCGATTTATAACATACAGTGGTGAGTCAAGAATTATCCGCACTCTGGCTGTAGAATTAATTTTAATGAATTTTCAAAAAAGACGTGCATCAGTTCTCAACATATTCTCCGCGCTTTTAAATACACATTGTCCATCTGTCAACAGGCTTTCGTAATTCTCTCGTTAAAGGGATTACGCCTTCCTCAGAAGTGAATCTTCGTTCTACAGGACTTCGTTCTACAGGACTATAGTGCGGATGCTTAAACACCTCAAACCTAAGTTTTTGCAGTGTCGTCAGTGTGGGCGGATGTGCAAAATCATAACTCCCTTGCGTTTAATCTGAGGTTTCGGCTTCAGCTCTTCAATAAACATCTCACTGTATCGAGCACTGTTGATTGTTGAACCTGATGTTCCAATACTGGCCCTTGAGAATCCCAGAGAATTATAAGAATCAATTTTCCAGCTGATGATTGACTTTTCTTGGTCCGAGATTGAGGATGTTTCCGCTCCATCCTCTGCCGTTTACTCTCGGGCGCATAGTGATGAATCCATGTCTCGTCACCAGTAATGATTCTCTTTAAGAAACTTTCACCTTCCTTATTATCTCGGCCCGAACTCGGTCCAAAGCCTCGATCATTTTTTAATCCCCCTCATATGATGCCATTAAAGCTAAAGAATTTGTTATATACAGAATGTAAAAGAGTGCGAAGGAGGTGACTACTTATGCACTCTTAGCTTCTACCTTTTTTTTTTTTTTTTTTTTACTTTTGCAAACCATATTGATTTTTTTTTTTCATTTATTATAATATACATTTCATGAATTATAACATACCAAGTTATTCTATGGCCTTGTTACTACATGACATTGTAACTGTACACTTGGCCTTGGTCATACAATACTCTGAGCTCACAGGCTGCACATCCTCATTTTTTTTTTTTTTTTAACTTGTACAAGGACCCAGTGCATGGCAACAGGGGGAAGGAGTTGAATTAGTAATAGGCGATGGAACACTGTAGAAATCTATAGAAGTCTACCTATGTTGTAGACATCTTCCAAGCTCATTCATATTTTAAGGGTTGTGTGTAGTCTGAGTTCATAGCTTCCTAGATGTGAAATGTTAATTCACATCTATCTAGCCACCAGATCCACATGAACAATATAAAGATAAGTCGTTTGTTTTGGAGTATTAAGACCACTAAGCTATACGTAGTGACCTAAAACACAGCTGGTTTTGTCTTAATATACAACGGTGTTCAAGTCAAACCGAGACTTTTTGATTTGATTCCTCTGTAAAATCCCCTACTGCACTAATGCATTTATCTCAGTGTTTCAGTAGTACTTGGATACCAACGAGGTTGAAGGTTTTTTCAGCACTCTTCTGCCTGCTTCACGTCTGAACTCGGGCCTCCCAGGAACTCCTTTAGTGGCCTAAACATGTGGCAATAACTTCCAACTCGTAGGATAATATACAAATGGTGTTGATAAATGATTGTGTGTACAATTCCCACACACTGTCTCACAAGGTGGTGACGGGTATTCGTGGATTTTCAGGAATCAGTCTTTCCACTCTCTGAATCTTCATGGGGTCTCTTAAAGGCTCTGGAATTGTCCTCTCCAGATGTGTAGCCTTTTTTAATATGTTTGCACTATTCTAAATTTTTACTGGGGCTAAGTCCTGGTTTGACTTGAGATATACATCATAAAATATATATATATATTTTTTTTATGGTGTGCAACGGTCTCCTGGCTTTATCATGCCTTTACTTATTGTAGCTGGTTATGGTGGCCATTAAAGTGACCAGTATAGCAACTTTCAAGTCAAGGTTTGACTTGAACACGGCTTGTACATTAGGTTCATAAAAACTTTCCATGCTCGTGTGTTAAATACAATTTTTTAAAATTATTTTGAAATTCATGGTACATTACTGAAGTACCTATAGGGCCAGAAGTATGTGGACACCCAGACGTCACACCGGTACTATATACTGTATGCTTCTCTTTATCTGCTGCTGGTCTAATCGGTACTGTTGCTGGATTTTTGGGACTTAAATAAATTGGTCATTTCGAATGAAATTAATAGATTTTTAAGAGAATTCAGCTTCATGTGGTCTGCTAGAGATATTCCTGTATTGTCTGTGTACTCGGCCCAGAGGTGCAGGAATGTTGCCTGTACAGTCTAATAGTAAAGAGACAGCCCTCTTCTTTTAAATTAAATTACATTCCAGGTTTGTGTGTTGACCTAGATTTCCCATCATTGCTGTTCTGAGAACATTTTCAGCTTGGCCCTTTTTTCTATTGCCATATAATGATTCAGTGCTCTGTGTTCTGAGGAAACCGTCTGATCCACAGGAGTCACCTTGGTTTTTCCCGGCCACACAGAAGTGCATCTGTCTATTTTCTCATGACACCTATCAGTCATTTCCTGTGTCATGTCAAGGCTGCTTACATCAGGCACAATGCAGTTACAAGGGACAGAAGCCAATAATTTGTGTAGAGGTACAGCTGTTCTTTGTCAATTCAAACATAATCTCAACCCCCCCCCCCCCCCCACACACACACACACTATGAAAAAATAAAATAAATCATACACACTAATATTTCATTCAATCATCAGCTTTGATTACAGAATGCAGTGTGTTACAGCACAGTTCATGTGTGGAAATTATTCCTCATGATCCCAGAACCACCCTCTCACAAAAAAAAATGAGCCTGTGCCATTAGGGAAGAAAAACTCCATAGGTGTGATGATCTGATCATTCAGGTCATCAGCTGACTTCATTTTATTGCCACTGAGCCTAGAGCTGACCGACTGAAGCGACCCCATGTCATCACACTGCCTTCAGAGGCTTGTACTATGCATAATGTGTGCATCGCTTCATGCGCTGGGCCCTTAACCCTGTCTGCTCCAGGGTGCTGTAACCTGGCTGACTTTACACTCTGACCCCAGCTTTCTAGATAATTTCACTGTGCTGTAAAGTACGTGACACAAAATGTAATTATTTATTTATTTACGCTGATGTGCACATCACTTCGAAATACAGTAGGGCCAATCTGGACTGATCAGACACATGACCAAAGTCCAATCTTTATTCCTCCTAGCAAATCGAATGCATTTTTTGATTAGGGTCACTAATGAGTGGTTTTCTTATAGCCACACAGCTGTTCTTTCAGATTCATGATCTCTACTCATGATTTGTATTCTCCAAAACGAATACAGATTTTCTGAGCAGTCTATAGTCACAGGCCTGGAAAAGTTCTTTATCCCGTTTATTAATCCCAAGTTATTAAAGGATTAACAGCGAGGCAATGTGAGAATCTGGATGCTGAAGTGTTTGTGGTTGTCTATCAAACTGATTTTTTAAAAATTATTATTATTATTATTATTATTATTGAAAAGCAAGCCTTGAGAAAATACTAGATATCCAGGTTTAGCAGGAGATGATCATTTGGTGTTAATGAATATTGTTCTACTCATAAACGTATAAATAACATGGAAATATGGTCGCTTTGGAACACTTGAGCAGAGACAGAGGGGCAAGGGAGGCAGAGCTTTAAGTTCTCACAAGCACAGCAGATGTTTGTTCCTCAGCTGAAGCAGTGAGGTCTCCCATCTCCTTCTGTGCTCCTTTTCATTGATCAGAGAGCTTGTGAAGTTTTAAATACCTTTTCTTTTATTTCACGTTGTAAAATAAAACATTGCATTGTATTTCTTGTATATTTTTCAGACCAGGTTTTAAGACATGCAGCATTAAAAAGACAGTTTAGTTGATCTTTCCTGATTTTTTTAAAATTTATTTGTACACCGTAGAACAATGCTGAAGGCATCCAAAATATGCAATAATCTCTTTTGAACAGCTGATATTGTGATATGTCTGCTACTCATGCTCTGTGACGCCTTAATAACTGCTATAATCTGAGGTACTGGTAACTCTATAACTATAATAACTGGTCTTGTTTTCCTGGGAAGGTCTACATGAGAGCCAGTGTCATCATGGTGCTTGATGGGTTTTGCAAATGCACTTGACAGTACTGTTCTTGCAAGAACTATTCCAGAACAGCTGACCTTCATGTCCTAAAATAACTGACTACTGTTGCTGTTGTTGTGACTTAATGCCATGTTTGCTATTTTATAGTTTTGAAATAATCCAGTATTGTTCTAGAATGTAGAAAATGAATCCAAACTCGTGTGCAAATGTTTGACTGGTACTTTTATATCAGTTCAGGGAAAGAAAAAGTTATGCCTACTTTTGCGTTACTTACGGGACAGCCCTCGTATTTACTTTAATTAATTTAGAACGAATATTATCAAGCCGAGAAGCTCTTTGCCCAGAGCGGATATAATACACACTTAAAAGTGATCGTGTCGGGGCCTGTGTTGTAGTGGAAGTCACAAGGGGGGGCCAAGCACTTTAATTTAATCTCCCAGCTCCACATATTTCACACAAAATCTTTTGTATTATTAATCATTCCATTGAATGTAATTATTGCCAGTGTGGAGGCTGGAGTACATCGCAGATTTTTAGTTAAAAATTAAACAGTTTCTGTGTTTGGCCAGACTTCCTCTCGGGATGTCTGAAGTGCACAGTCTGCTCATTCGGGAGATATTTCGGTCTACGGGCAGACTGTGAGATTTGAGACAGGACTGGTTTTGGGCTCTTCATGCATGTTGCACACACACATGGTTGAGACCAGAGTACTGTTGTTAAGTGTCTCTCCAGTGGCTCTGTCTCTCTTGGGGCGGCCGGGGAAGGATGTCGGCCAATACAGATCAACGCTGACGTTTCTGGCACAGCTCTAAATTGGATTCGTGCATATTTGATGGGTGGAGAGAATGTTGTCAACTTGTATAGTGCATCACTTGGAATGTCCTGATGCAACTTTTTTGTTTTTGATCCAAGACACCAGGATCAGAGCACTGAGTATGTTTTAGTTACAGTATCAATAGCTTTTAATAGCCGTACTGATGGTCTGTATGTTGCCGTTGCCAAGTCATTAGCAACTTCACAGGATTGATGAAATCTGTGGTTTCAGTGAATCATGTCCTGTATTTTGCTGTGCATTTTAGCACTTTCCGGAGTTCTTGTGTTTAGAGCTGTTGAATTCCCCAAGGGTTGTGTTGGGAGTGCTAATCTCGTCATGACTTTTTATCTAGGACAAATAGACAAATTAGCCAGACATGCTGTAAGTCTCTGTCTGATAGATGGCTGGATATTTGGCACTAGCATAATCAGTTGTCACTGTAGAATGTAGCTTTTCCTTTTATACGGTATGTGTAGGGTAAATTCTGCACTCAGACAAGTGTATTCTGTTGGGTTGATAAGTGTGTTGGAAATAAATCTCCACGCGTGTGCAAAAGAGAGAATCCTGGAAGGAATTTTGTTGATTATGACTGAGAGAGTCCAGGACAATGTCTATTATGTGAATCAGTGTTACTTCTTTATCTAGTCAAGAAAGTCTCTCTACCGTACTGTATGTCTCACTCTTTCTGTCTCACTCTACCGTATCGCTCTCTTTCTCTTTGCTTTGATCACATCCCCCTTGAGTCAGACCAGCAGGGTTACCACCGTTGCACCGTTAAGATGTCAGATTCAGCTAGATTTAGAGCAGCAACTCAGAACTGGATACCACAATGAAGATGCAAAGCCTTTGGAAAAAAGACAGACAAAGTGACTGAAATTTCCTGAATTCAGTGCATGATTTCTTTTTTCGGGCAGTTAAGTTGGAGTGGATTTTTTCATGAATCTGGCAACCGTGCACACCAGCACACAGCCTGTTTTGGCCCGAGAACTCATGTTTAATTAGCTTTGTTTAATTTAGTTCCATGTGAATTGCACAGCTTTTGTTTTGTTCCGCGCTGCTCACTCAGCAAACGGGGGACTTTCTCTGGATGTATTGGGAACTTTTGTGGGATTCGCATTTTGGTCACCATGCAAAAGTTTTCTGTTTAAATGTCCTATATTTAGTGTCAAATCAGGCATGAATATTAACTTCAGGAAAATTTCCCTCATTGTTCCACAGAAAACGTTTTTAATGTTATTCCACGAGGAGGATGTGGGAACGTTCTGGAAACATCCATCCCTGAAAGTAGAAGTATAGGTTTTTCACAGGACATTTTTGGGATGCTCCCCTGGTTGCTGCTGCTATGTGTTTAATTGCTATTGTCTGTACCAGCTGCAAATGTTAGTAATTAATGACACTTCAGTGATTAACCATCTCTCTCAAGTGGCGCAGTGACAACGTGTTTCCCATGTCATCTGGAGATCCAATTTAAAATCTGGGGTGGTGCTTCAGTCGTGCACCAAAAAAAGGGGAAACCATGAAAATAAAAGTATGGCAAGAAACAATTTTGTTTCTGCCTCCGAGTGGCGCAGTGGTAAAAGCGCTCGCCCTATCATCCGGAGATCGCTAGTTCGAATCCCGGGTGGTGCTGTAACCTCTCGCAGCCGGAGGTCTAGAGAGCTGATTGGTCGAGCTCTCTCAGAGGGGAGGGATGAGAGGTACTTAGTGCTCCCACATTAATCACGGCTCTACAGCCAGTCAGGGGCGTCTGTGAGCTCGCGCAACGGAGGGAGTGGATAGCGCTGTCCTCCGAGTGTGTTACTCCGCCCCCAACGGTGCGTGAGCAAGCAGTTAGAAAAGATGCGGTCGGCTGGCGTCACGTGGTTCGGAGGAAACACGTGATAGTCTTTGGCCCTCCCAGCTGAGTAGTAGTAGTAGCCTTAATGTGGGAGCCCCCTAGTGACGGAATTGGACACGACTAAACTAAGAAGAATTTTTTCTATATAAAATGTACGCATTCGACTCCAAACGTCTAATGAACTTCCTGGAGATGGACAGGAAATCCTACACGATGACTTTTAAGGGACGTTTTTTTGTGGACCTTTAGTGGGCGCTCTGGCGAACCGTCAAATTGAGCAAATATTTTCTCCCAGTCCTGTCACTTCTGTCTGTTGGGTACAACAAATCCAGTGATGGAGTCCTGGCTCTGTAAGAAACCGTGCCATACAACACTGCTCTAGCACCAGGGGGCGTATGTTCCCAGGGATGTTTTATAGAAATATGGGTCAGCTAGCCCAGTGCTTCATTAAATATCACGTCTTTCTATCAAGTTATAATACAGCCATGTACTGTAGCTAGATGCTTTGGTGTTGTCTGGATCAGATGACCACAATCATCATCATCATCATCATCATCAAAAGCAACAGCAGCAATGTTGACTGGATTGCCTGCAAGCAAAATTAAGAAATACTGCTTGTATAAAATGCTAGTGTGATTAAAAAAAAATAATAATAATAATCCAAATAACAAAAAAAAATTTTTTTATTGTGTTAATGCTTTGTGTTGCCATATTTACCCTCACCACTTTCGATGTTGTTTATTTAAAAGCATCCATGGTTTAAAATGCATTATGACAGATGAGGTTATCTGTAATGTAGTTTATTCGTCTAGCTTCATTACTAGCTCACATTGCAAACTTTACTATTCATTTCTGTTTTTTTTCCCCCGTGTCCCTTTATATTATCCTGTAATCTGTCTCCTTGTCATTCTTTTCATCCATTTACCGCCAGTTGTTTTGCAGTGATGTCTGTACTCATTGCCATCAGAAAGCCAACCATTTTTATCCTTAAACTCCGAGCTCCAGGATGATGTTCATTCCACATCGGTCTGACTCAAACCCAGGCCATTTTTCACAATCATAAACTTTTTTTTTTTTTTTTTTGACCCTTTTAAGAGCTTTGTAAGTATCTCTTTGCTTTCTTCCAGCCTCACCACCCACCCACGGTGACATGGCACTTCTTCAATGAGTACTAATCACCGCTTGAAAACCGTCTCCCGGGAGACCCAGGCTGGCTCGTGCTCAGGCTAATGAGAGGACAGGTCATACAGTTGACCCCTGTGGATTTTTTTTTCCCCCCTCAGACAGATGACGTATTAAAAATGATCCATAATGCCCAGATGTTGACCTGAGTCATTTGCTTCTCTAAAGAATTATCTTCATGTTATGAATCTGTGCAGTTATTTTTTTTTCTTGTTTTGTTATGCTTAACACATAATATATATGTTTTTTTTTTAATATGCAGAGAAAAAAAGCACATCGCTTGGAGGCCTTGAAGGCAAAAAGCTTGACTTGGTGAGAAAATTTCCATAGCAGCAGTGTAGTCCTTGTTCTGTATCGTGTTCAGATTTTAAATGGGATATTTATACTGTATACTGAAACGCTCTGTGTGTGTGTGTGTGTGTGTGTGTGTGTGTGTGTGTGTGTGTGTGTGTGTGTGTGTGTGTGTGTGTGTGAGTGTGTTAACAAAAATGTGTTTTTTTATTTTCCATTTGAACTGCATTTTTGTACCTCGGATTGCGAGCATAATTCGTTCTGGAATCGTGCTTGTATGTCAAAGCACTCGTCAATTAACCCATAAGAAATAGGGGAAACTCAGACAATTCGTTCAACATCCCAAAAATATTCATATAAAAATGATTAATACAAAATACAAAGTAAAAATGAAACAAATCAACCTACAATTTACCTATGAAAAGAATCGTAGCTGGTGTGAGGGAGACGAGAGAGAATGGAGAGGAGGAGGGTTATTGTATAGGACAACTTTCTCACACACATGGAATTTTTTTTCTTTTCGTGTGACTTCTCTAAGTCAACCTCTCTAATGACGCTTGCTTTTGCCTCCTTTTGAGGATTTCGCGGAAATGTGAGGTTGCATCGTCATTAAATAGATCCATCTCCCGCACATCAACAGCCTTTTTAAACCTCTTTCTTCACAGGGCCAGTTGTTGCAGTACAGTTACTAAAGAACAGTCACAGTCCACCACACTTGGACACGCGCGCACATACTCGTGGACACAATGTTATAGTAAACAGTACATGAGTGCACGAATGTTGACTATACGAGTGACCCACTGACCACACTGAGACAGAGCGTGGGAGACGATTACCCACAATCACGCAGCACAAGATAAAGAAGAACCACTGGCTCAGTTGTGATCACGTGACACTCGGCTGACATTGCATAGACATCCTATTCGTATTGCAAGACCTTGCTCGTTTATCAAGTTACGATTTATTGTCAAATTTTGCTCCTCTTGCAAAACACCAAGTTACTCTTGGTAATCTAAGGTTTTACAGTAACGACACTGACTGGCCAAAAAAAGAGCCTAGACCTGAGCAACTGAAGCAACCACAGATCATAACACTGCTTCCAGAGGCTAGTACAGTGGCCACTATGCGTGGCGGATGCATCGCTTCACACGCTTCCCTCATTAACCGGACACGCCCTTCTCTCTGGAATAGGGTCAGTCTGGACTCATCAGACCACATCAGAGATCTCATTACATTGTGCATGTGGAAATATTACATTGACTATTAAACAGTCCTAACTAAACATTTAAGTGATTCCCATTCATGATTTATTTATTTTTCCTGATTACATTTCTTCTATTGAATTGGACTGCACTTGACCCAGTTTCAGTAGTTTTAAATCTCTTTGATTGTTTTTGGTGCTTGATTCAACCCAAGGGACAATAATTCTGAAATGGTGTATTTTTATTTTATTTTTTATTTTGGTCTGGGCAGTGTACAAGGAATTTTGAAGGCAAAATATGCTGATGGTTTTAAACCTGCATGGTGAATTGTATTTTGTCAGCTGCTGACATCATGTATTAAGGATACCGTGGGACTCTTATCTCTCCCTTTATCTTTCTTAAGTTATAATGGCGCTAATAACGACCCTGATTTGGCCTCCAGGACACACCCCGATTCTCATTCAGAGAATCCTCTAGGTCCCATCTTAGTTTCGTCCGGCTTTATTGCTATAACGGGTTGGTCTCATCTTCATTACTTCGGTCACATCACTGTGTTTTCACCAGATGGATTTAATTAAGTTTTTTTTTTTTTCTTCCTTCTTTCTCCTGCGCTTAAAGGCAAGCTAATATCCATGCTGTTCACATCACATCAATCGCATAAAGTGTAATGGGTGGCTTACTTAATGGGTTTGCCATTGCCTGCCATTTCACCGCATCAACACAGGAAAAGGCATGCAGGGAAGCTTGAATAAGACGAGACAGCACAGGGACCTGCAGTAGGAGATACTATTATTTGTGCATTTTCTAACAGTTGCATATTCTTTAGGAATACTTTCTGTTATGATCCAACTGGGTTCCAGCAGGAACATTGCTAAATAGAGGAGAGATTGGGGCGGGATGGTGCAGCTTCGATTAATTAGCACGTATTTTTAATTGGAGTCAGGAGTGAATAGACTGCTGTTGGTGAGGGAGTTCTGTCTGTCTGTGTGTGTGTGTGTGTGTGTGTGTGTGTGTGTGTTGTGGGGTTGGGGGTGGAACAGGCTGATGAAGAAGCGTGAGAGTTTACCATACTTGAATAGCTCCAGCACGATCCAGATATACATGTCTGTTATCAGAGACGCAGTCACTTTAGCTCGGTGTACTCGTCTGTAGGGCGATATGGAGAATTTTGAGATTTACTGTATGTTAAGGAAATCCTGGATCTATACTAGACACACTAAAGAGGACATCTGCGTCTGACTCTTAGGCTTTCGATGATTCTGGAGTAAAAAACGTCTTATTTTGAAAATGTAGTATTTTGTAGACACTGTATAAAGTCCATAATCTGTTACCAGCTGCAACAAGCACGGTGGAGTTTTATCTGCTCACACGCCGTGTGCCGTCAGGAACCAACATGAGCGTTTAATAAGGATCTCCTGTCATGTTCAGTTCAGATTTTTTTTTTTTTTAGATTAGTTATCAGGCTTCCACATTAGCTGTGGTGTCTTTACATACGTGTTAATGTTTTGTGTTTATGCATCGTTTTGGTGCAGTTGTGTTCATATTTTAGTTCTTGAGTTCATGTTTTTGCTTTCGCTCTTTTTTGTTGCGTTTGTTTTTGGTGGGCTTGTGTGTGTTTTTGGTTGTTTTACTTTTTTTGCTCATTATTTTTGTTCTTTGTGTTTTTAGGATTGTTTTTGATTTTGTGGTTTTCGTTTATTTTTTTGGATTTTATGCTTGTGATTTAGCAGTTTGTGTTTTCTTTTTTGTTTGTGTTTAGTTTTGGGTTTTTGTGGTTTGCATTTGCGGTGCTTTTTTTTGTTGTTTGCTTTTTTGTTTTTCGTGTTTTGTTTTTGTGTGCATGGGTAAAAACTAAATGGGCCAGACAACAGGATTCTTCTTGACCAGGGTGAGAACTTGTGACCTGCAGCATTTTATAGTATTTCCATGGGTGGAATTAGACACGATCTGAACAGCTGGACAGAGCTTGGCGGAATCAGGCTACAATTCCACACGGCGGAGTCTTTCAGGCTGAATAATGTATTTACTGAGTTGTTTTGTGTGGAACAGTGTTGTGAGTTGGGGTTCATGGCAATACAGTAGGGAGCAGTTGAATCAGATCCAGCTGCACTTCCTGGAGTTTGGGCTCTACAGTGAGGATTATATCAGTGGATGAGGGCTGAGTGCATGAGAGACCTGCTACTTCCTGAGCACAGTGTCTCACTGCTAAAGCATCAGCTCATAAATCTCCCTGGAACTTGACCATGTTGTGCTGAGAGCATTTATCTCCCAGAATTAAGAGCAGACTGGCTGCTAAGCTTCTTAATGAGTGCAAGTGATTTGTAGAATCCTGGAGGTGGAAAAAAAAGTAGCCTTGAGATTTGAACATACTGTATGAAGCAGGCCATAAGATTCATCACCAAATATTTACGGTTTGCTCTACAGAGAAGCCTAAAAATAAGGCGTAGGGTGCTAAATCTTATACTTTAGTTAACGTATGCTGTTCCTGGTTTGGTGAATGAAATTTAAACACGATGCATGTTTGTCATTTCGGTGACATCAGCAAGATCATTAATGCCATCTATGAGCCTTAAAAACAAATACCCATTTTCTTTATAGTAAGAGGTCCCAAATAGTCTGTAATAACTCTCGCTAGGGCAAAGCAATCTGAAAACAATATACGATGTGCTCAGCCGTACAGTATATGGAGCTTTGAACATGCCGCCACGGCCCTGAGTCAGACCGATAAGGTCGGCACCAGACAGTCATTGAGCCGAGTAACGCTGTACCTCTTCACTCATTCACTCGACTTCATCAGGCTGGTGGTGGTGTACGGTAATGAGCTGCACGTCTTCATACTGCCAACTTATTGGGTCACTAATTTGTTTGACTGATGTGAAAAATGTTGTTCCTGGCGTACCCTCAAAGAATGTTATTATGAGAACTGGAAACAACGAGATCATTGATCCCTTCCCATGGCGGTCCGAAAATGTTTCAGGACACAATCGGTAACGTGCAACTTCACTTCAAATTGCAACAGTCACCTTTGAAATCTATGAGACGCCTCGCACAGGAGACTGGGAGGTTTTATTCAACATGTCGGAGAGCTGCAAAAAGGAAGCTTAAAGCAAGAAAAAAGTCAGATACTGTTGCTGGTTCCAACATCCAACGTTAAGTCGCTGCTTTTATCCTTGCCGATACATTCGGGAACATGGAGCACTGCATCAAAATGTGTGTGTGGCAGAGAACTAAGATCGCTTCTAACGTTTGTATGTAATGCAGTCGATTACACATATGTCAAAGTGTGTAGCATATTCTTTTGGTTCAGATTGCTTCATCAGAGCAAGAACTATTACAGAATATTTGGGGCCTCTTTTGAGTGAATCAACCTGTGTGTTTATATATAGAGCGGTTATGGAGTTTGAAAACAGCCCAGGCAAAAAAAAAAAAAAAAAACTATCAGCATGCATCAAGCGAAGAAAACAATTAAGGAGATTGCTGAAACTACTAAAATTGGGTTTATTGGATTATTAAAACCTGGAACAATAGTGGTGAACAATCATCTCCTATGAAGAAATACGGTCGGAAAAACCTCCTGAATGAGCGTGATGGGAGATCACTTAAACCTCTTAGTAAAATAATAATAACAAAAAGAGAACTGAAGTGATTGGGACTAAACAGCTGGGTAGCCTTGAGAAAAGCACTTATCATTGTTAAAAAAAAAAAAAAAAAAAAAAGTTTTAAATTGTTTACTGTGGAGCACTGGAAAAAGTTAATGTGGTCCATTACATCTGGAAAAAGTCCAGATATACCCCATTCCATAGTGAATGAGTACATCAAGGTAAGAAGAGAGAAGGAGGAGGAGGAGGAGGAGGTTGTGCATCAGTTGTGTTTAATGGCTTCTGTACAAGACTGTGGGGGCAGTGATATGATCTGGTATTGCTTCTTTGGTCAGATATACTATAGGTTCAGAAACATTAGGTGCCCAGACACGAGGTCAGATGACTACCTGAATATACTGACCAGCTTTTTCCATCAATGAACTATCCTTCGCTAATGATGGCCATATTCCAAGATGACGATGCCAGGATTCATCAGGCTCAAATTGTGGAGGAGTTGTTCACAGAGCATGAGACATCATTTTCAAACATGGATTGGTGACCATAGAGTCCAGATCTTAACCCTTATTAAGAATCTTTGGGATGTGCTAGAGAAGACTTTATGCAACAATCTGACTCTCCCCATAATCAATGCAATTTATTAGTTGATGCAATAATAAGGAAATATTTATTAGTCATCACATTTCATAAGCTTATCAAAATAATGAATGCTTGCCATAGTCAAAGCAAAAGAAGGTTCAATGGAATATTGTTACCCTGAACCTGTGTTAATAATTCAACAACTAGCTGAACTTGGAATATCAAGCCTACAGTACATGCTTATGTGTGTAGAAGTGCCCCCCCCCCCCCCCCCACCCACGTATTTTATTTGGAATGAACTTGAATAGTTTGTTAAATTAAATAGCAAGTCTTGTTAATATAAATGTGAATCTGCGTATGTGTATTTGTGCAACGACACAAGTGCTGCATGAAAATAATTTCAAGAATTTTAATCAGGGTTCGGTAATGTGATTTGTATAATATTGATGATGTAATGTGACAGTGACATGATGTGCGACCTGATGGTTTCTCTGTCCGATTAATATGTTTAACTCAAGGACGGTCTTCTCTATCTGATGTCTTAAGAAATGTTATATCTATAAAAAAAAAAAATAAATTAATAAATAAAAAAAGCATATGGAATGTTGAGCTAGCGTTAGGTTAGCCTGAGGGTTTTTGTGTGATATTAACACTCAGTGCAAACTTCTTGCACATATTCAAATTTAGTAGAAATGTAAAATGTTTGTGAGTTTGTACATTTTCAATAGACTGCTTGCTTACCTTTAGAGTGTATTCTCTGGTAACCGTTGAGTCAGAAGCTATTTGAAGCAAATCATTCCGTTTACTTTCCTTGCAGCACTGATGAGCGAGTCTACATCCAATCAGTCCAAGCCAAACCGCTCATGGATTTTGAACAAGAACATTTTTGGATGAGACGACTTATCTGTTGCCGTGGCTTGGTTATTCTGTATATTTTGCAGGTATAGGCAGAGAGAGAGGGGAAAAAACTCCTGCTCTTGCATTTACCTAATAATGGTAACACAGTATGGTCCCAGTGGCCTCCAGGGTTGGGCCTTTGAATCGCACCTCCAGTATATGTGTGTGTGTGTGTGTGTGTGTGTGTGTCGAGTTTGCTCTCCCTGTGCCTGATGGGTTTTCTCTGGGTACTCTGGTTTCCCTCCACTGGCTGATTGGTGTTTCCAAATTGCTTAGAGTGTGTGAGAGTGTGTCTACCCTGTAATGGGTTGGCACTCCATCCAGGTTATACCCCATTGGTCTAAGTTTCCTGGGATACGATCCAGACTCCCTGTAAACCTAAACAATTTGATTTGTACAGCACTTTTATCAGTGCATATTGTTGCAAAGCAGCTTTACAGAATCAAAATAAAATTAGGTGAGTTGTGAGAATACAGTATGTACAGTAGAAATCAAAATGATGGGATTGTCCCTACAGCAAGCAGAGGACAACGGTGGCAAGTAAAAACTCCCCGAAATGTCAAGAGAAAGACATTGAAACCAGACTCGACAGGGAACGTATTCTCATTTGTGTGATCTCAGATAACAGGGTTTGATTTGCAGTCATATTGTGTGTTGGATGGCTGCAAGTTCAATAAAACAGAAGATGTGTTTAAGCAGTACAGATGATGCATGGAGGGTAACATAGTCTGGCGTCACCTTCCAGTCAAAGAAAAAACCTGTCTGTAGAAGCATCAGCCCAAAGCACAGCACTGCCATGCACATCATGTAAGAACATTTTCGCATGAGACTGCTCGTGTGAGCAGAGAAAAAAGAGGCTAGGGTTATCTGGGGTCAGAACTTTGGCCACCTCTAATATTTGACCTTCCCCAAAGCTCTGCTTCTGTCAATCTGTTTCAAGCTTTAAAAGATTTTGCTTAACTTCATCTTGCAAATAGGCGAAAACTAGCTGTGATGTGCCTCGTTACAACAAAATGGGCCAACGGTTAAAAGGCTTAACTAAAAAAAAAGGGAAAAAAAAGTTTGTTTTTTTTCTCGTACATTCAACAAATGGTGAAAGAATCAGCAAAAAAATTGAGATGGATTTAATTATCTCAAGAGATATTAAATGATAAGATATGTATTTGAGACCGGTCGTGCTGATGAGCAACAATGCGCTCCCTAAAACTGCTGATTCTCATGAACGACCTTGTTAAGTACTAGACGTTCTTGTGGGCAGTTTTTTTGCATCACTGGACTCTTTTGGATCAGGTCCCTTTGCTTCCTGTAACCTGTAACCAAAATGTCACATTGAAAAATAGATTTCGGTGGATTTAGAATATGGACTATATTGGGAACTTTTTGCAATGCATTACATACATAATAGATTCCAGCGGCGGTTATCCGTCATGGGATTCTAGGAATAGAACGACTGGTGTTAATTAATGTAAGATTAAGCATGTATCATGAATAAAATATGGTCTTTTTTTGCTGCAGCTGTGTGATGGTGCAGAGAAGGAGGAAGTTGGTGCTGGTCAGGGGCTGTGAGATTACCAGCTCACGCTGTCAGACATCTTAGATACTATATTCAAACAAAAGTAGAGGGTTACAGACCGAAGACTCGCCACATGCATTTGTCATGGCACATGATGACAAAGTAAAGCAGTACAGTGAAGAGACACATTAAAAGGTTTGGATGGTGGAAACTCGGCAGATAACTTGTCACCAACTTGTGAAAGAGACACATCTGTGCGTTTGAACTGTACACACAATCATTCACCAATATCACTTACACATTACAGGAACTCCGCTGGGAGTTATTGCGACACCCCCTGTACAGTCCTGACCTCACTCCAAGCCAGTTCGACATGTTTGGTCTATTAAAGGAGTTCCTGGGAGGCCAGCGTTTGAGACGTGAAGCAGGAAGTCCAAACACATCTCCGGCGTACGGAGAAAACATTTTACCTTGATGGAATCCAAGCACTAGTGAAACCTTGGGATGAGTGTATTAGTATAGGAGATGATTATATAGAGAATTAAAGGTAGGTTATTCTGCACAATCAAAAGTCCCGGTTTGAATTGAACGCTCTTTGTGTGTAGAGTAATGATGTTTTTTTGAGGAATGGCTGCCATACAAACTGTCTGTAGGCAGTATTGATTGAGACATGACTGACCATAGCGTTTGATTGTGTATAGGTGTGTGTGTGTGTGTGTGTGTGTGTTGTGTGTGTATGTGTGTGTGTGTGTGTGTGTGTGTGTGTGTGCACACGTCATTGACTCTTTACAGAAAAGTGCTATAGATCTGAAAGGACTGTAATGGATCCTATAGACCACATGCACTAGAATCCAATGTGTATTTATTTGTTTTTCAAAATTGAATAGCTTCCAGTTGGGAAAAGGCAGCCGAGCTCTGCGTCACACCCCATCAGCTGGGAAAGAAGCGAAAGCTTTTATTGCTCTGAATGGAGAGTGATGAGGCGAGGAAATCCCGCTGTAAGTCGAGCCACGCAGGCAGAACCTGCTGATTGTTTATAGATGAAGCAAATAGGAGCAGGTTGGTGCTATAGAGACCCAATACTGCAAGACCTGAATGCTTAATTAGACCATCTGCGTGCCAGACGTTTTTCTGTTCAGAGGTGTTGCAGGTTTCATTGTTGATTTAATGTTTAAATCAGTTAACATGGTTTTGCTGATGGAATTAGTTGTGCATCAGTTAACCATTGCTACTAGTGAGAACAGGTTTAGATATACTTATTTAGTAGTGTGTGTGAATGAGTATGTTATATAAATATCCAGATTTCAGAACTCCTTAGTAAATCATTCTTATTCAAATCAATTAAATTAAATTAAATTTTTTTCGTAGCTTTTTATTTTTTCCCCCCCAAAGGTGAATAATAAAATCATAGCATTTTCTTTCCCCTGGGATGGATACAGATTTTTTTTTTTTGTTTGTTTGTTTTTTTGTCTTTTTGCATTTTTGAGCTCACGCTCTTATTCAGAAATGATGCCTGGCTTCGGTTGTAATGCAGTATGAGCACCATCCACTCCACCCCACCCCATGTTGTTTTTGTGTCTGGAGTGTGTTATTTCATTTACACCACAGCTATTTGCCAAATGGTTAGAATGTTTTATTCATTAATGATTGACTCGTCATGCATTTTAACAGCTTATAGTTGGATTTAATGTCATGGAACATTAAAGGGACAAATTAGTTTCTTAGTTAGTGGACACAAAGCGCAGCCTCGGATTTTATTATGAAAACGGGGAAAATGGAAAGCAGCACTGAGACCCAGAGTGCTGAACTAAGAACTAAGTCTCTTTTACAATAAATGTCTCCAAAAACTGTAACCACATCAGGAATTGCTCTATTAAATACAGCAAGTTTATTATGAAACATAACAATTGAGGAAAATTGCATTATTATTATTATTCTATTAACTGCCTGGGTTGTTTTCTGGAAATAATGCAACCTTCTGACCAATCGGATTTGAGCGTTCAGGCTGTAGAAATATGTGGATATTTTATATTCAGGCTGTCATTTTTTGACCAAAAAATGACATTGTGATCTATTTTGACACAATGTGTGTAGTGATTTAAACAGAGGGTTTTACAGTTAAGTGTAACATTTTGCAGCCTTATTTGTCTAGGTTAACAACAAATAATAGCACAAATTATCTCATTAAAATAGCAGAATTAAAATCACCAGAATGTCTCCATTACCTCAAAAAAAAAAAATAATAAAGAATAAACAAATACTTAAATTATTTACAAACTTCATAAAATTTCCTGACCATGACTATATTACCTGTACCAAATTACAGACTTTTGAGATGTAAATAAGATTTTTTTTCTCCCCCTTCTATGACCTCACAGAAGACATTACACCCCCCCCCCCCAATGACTCAGCATTAGCTCATTTGCATAGACACTGAAACAGTGAGATCAAAAGAGGAGTGGAACAGACAGAGTTTAAAATATAAAGCTGCATTATAAGCTATACACTATAAGCTATTTAAGCTGGAGCATTAACACACACACACTTTGGGGAACCCTGAGACATGTGTTAACGTGTTACAGGTTTTTTTTTTTCCCGATTATCCATTGGTTTTGTGCTTAGTTTCCCGGTTCTGGCCGCCTTGGCAGGGCGACCACCTTTCTCCTTTTGCAGTCGGGCTTAGGACCGTCCACTGGCCAGCACTGTGGAAGGCACTGGAGACCGGGCATATACCTCCGAAAGTCATAAAGCTCCTTCAGGAAAGCTATGCCGGGTCCTCCAGTCAAGTACGCATCCGAAACGAACTATCGGAAGAGTTTACCATCAGAACTGGAGTCCGTCAGGGAGATGTCGCCGACGCCCTCATGAGAAAAGTCTTTGAAGGCAGACAAGGAATCCAGTACGGTGAGGATGGCTTTCTGACTGATCTCATGTTCGCAGACGATAGTGGCATCCTGGCTGGCGACGACGCGGCGGCCACGGACATTCTCCACAACATCGCCAACGTCGCCCAATCATATGGATTGAAAATGAACACGGACAAAACGAAAGTGCTGACAATGGATGGGTCGCTGGCCAATGTTGTGCAGTTTGAGCAGGTCCAACAATTCAAATACCTCGGGTCACTGGTCCAGGAGAAGAAAGTGGCTTCTACAGCAGAGGTCTACAGTCGAATTGGTCAAGCTACCATGGCATTTGCTTCTCTGAAGTGGTGTCTGTGAAAGCAAACCAACATAACCAACAAGACCAAGATCCGACTCTTTAGGACTCTGATTCTGCCAATTGCCCTCTATGGATCAGAGACATGGACACTACTCAAACAAGACCTCAACAAACTCGAAGTCTTCCAAATCCTACACATCTCACTCCGTGACCGCATTCGAAATGAGGAAATTCGTCGCCGATGTGAGCAACAGCCAACAATCGAGGAACAAATCCAGCAACGGCGACTACGATGGTTTGGCCACGTCTGCAGAATGGACGGCAGCCGTTTACCACACAAGCTCCTCTGGTGTGATCGGCCCACCCTGTGGAGAATCCAAAGAACGGCGCCAAAGAAAACGTGGCTCAAGCAGGTCGAAGGCGACATCAAACCACAGATTCAACCTCGATGAGGCGAGAACTACAGCCATGGATCGCCTTGCATGGAGGCGCCCGCAGGAAGAAATCCGACAACCACTGGCACCCACAGCAGCGTACGGCTTTAGGACCAGGTCCAGACCAAACGCCAACTAGGGACCAAAGAAAGAAAGAACGTGTTACAGAAATAATAAAATAAAGAGATCTTTTAATAACCAAATTCTCATCAAAACCTCACGTTTGTCATGCGACAGAATTCATTTGTGGTGATACTGTACCTGCCGGCATCTTTCAGTCCACTGCACGTTATTATTGAAATACTGTTCGTTCATTTCAAATAGTACAGATGATTGAAATGGGAATTCCTAGCTGCGTGTGTGTGTCTATAATGAACTCTGTGTAGGTTTTGATTGGCAGATTCTTGACTACGTGCTCTCGATTCCAAAGCTTGAATTTATCCATTACGTGTGTATGAATTTCTCAGGCTTTTCATACCCCGGTCCTCAGAGGCCTATTTGAGGCACTGGTGTGAACATGGCCTGATACAAGTGAGAGACTGGGATTTAGCCTGCTTACCGCTTCATGTTTGAATTCAGAGGGAACAGACGGCCCTGTGGGTAATGCAAAATGCAAATATTCAACAAACTACAGTAAACAGAACATGAGCATTGCTCTTTCTCAGCCTTGTTGGTTAATCTCATAAACAAATGTCCTGGTGTCAGTGTTGTAAATGAGGTTAAATGATATCTTTATTTTTTTCCCAGACTTTAAAGAGAGATTTCAGGGTGTGGCAGTGTGTGCCTAATGGGGAGTGGTTGACATCACCATTTTTGTGTGCCTCCTTCAGGCTATGCTTGTCATCTCCAGTTTGGAGAAATAAAATGTCCTTCCATTTTTTGAGCGCTTCATCATTTCATATATCCATCATTTAATTCCCAGAGCATGGTCCGTCAGCGTGGAGCAGTCAGCAAGCCGAGCCGACGCACCAGGCAGGGTTCATTGATGCAGTGGGCAGCGAATTGATTCTCTGTTCACCCTGAGCATCAGGATGGACACTTCTGCGCTCACCTCCTTTGCACAGAATCGATTTCTCATGCAGGATGGAGCAGTAAACACACCGAGCCTCCCTCCTCTGCACGCATCTCGTTCTGGCTCAGGAGTTTAGCCTTGCCAAGGGGATTTCTGGTGCAGTTTCTTCCAGCGTAGCAAAGAGAGGAGCGAGTGAATTGCTGGCGGGAAACCGACGCCCTCTCTCCATCTCCCTCGCCATCTGTTTGTTTGTGAAGCCTCTGTCTACTAGTAGTGTGGAACAAGTTTTTTTTTATTTTTTTTTTTTTTTTTTAAAAGAGCGCATTAGATCTGATACCCTGGTTGAGAAGGCCCTGGGGAATAAATCTGACAGCCAACAAGTATGGGCTTCCCTGTAATTCATTTGCCTTGAAAATATGGGAAAATCTACCTGTTTTTATAATAAATGCTTAGGATTCTGTTAGGAAAGGTTTCCAGGCCTCCGATAACAAGGTGTATTGTAGACTATGGCCGTGTAAAAATATTACTTTGTTTGTTTCATGGGCATGTTACTCATTTTTCCGACTGATCCCCTCTGATGGGTGTGGCCTCTTACATGATCCAACTCCGCCTCTCGAACCCAAGTTATGATGGCTCAATACATGGTGCTGACCAATCAAGATTTCAGTTTCCTGTCATATACAGTATGCTAAAAGCAATATAAATATTATAAAGAGAAAGAATAAAAGAGAAACTACAAAAAAAAATCTGCTTTGAAAGTATTAAACATGGTTTCGAAAGACTGCACACAGATGAATTCATTTTTATTTTGACTTTGTTAGGATATGAGCTTATAAAATAATGTATTGATGGAGTCGTTTTTAGACACAAGCTCAAGTGATTTAAAAAAGGATTTATCTGAAATGCGTGCCACTTAAGATCTTTTGTTCAGCAAATAAAACTACTGTTCATTTCCAATTTTTTGCCCTGGCTGATTTATTACACCAGTACTTTATTTTACATATCCATCTTTTGAAAAATTCAAACCATTAAAATGTGAAATGTATGCACCTGGGTGTTCAAGTCAAACCGGGACTTTTGATTGCGCAGAAAAACAGTTGTGAGGGTAAAAAAAGGCTACCTTTCTGTATATAATCCCCTGCTACTCTAATCCATTTATCCCAGTGTTTAATTACAGCTCGGATACGATCAAGAAAGATTTCTCAAAGGTGCTATGGGCGGTATGAGGTCATGCTTTTCCTGCAAAAACAGATCGTCTTTGGTGATCAAGCCAGTTGTTTTTTTTTTTTTCCATTAAAGAAAAGGGCAATTAAAGGAGTTCTTTGGAGGTCAGCGTTTCAGCAGTGACGATGATGTGAAGCAGGCAGTCCGATAATACAGTAGCTCTGGAAAAAGCTGAGATCATCAGCAGTGCATCATACGATTATATAGAGAAGTAAAGAGGTAGTTTATACTCTCATAAGTATGTTCTGTTATTCTGTGTAATCAAAAGTCCCACTTTCCAAAATTGATTTGAATGACCTCATATGCAGTTTTGTTCCTGTCACCTCTTTCTTTTCATATTTTGTAAATGAGAAGTTATTACAGCCTGACCTAAGGTTTTATCATTTACGTAAAAATGGGAAATTTTCGTCCGACAACTGCATCTTTTCAAACTCTTGTCATGCACCATCCACACACACGCATACAAGAACTCGGCCAATCAGCTCTCTCTACGCTCCCCGGCAGCAGGAGGCTACAGCATCACCCAGGATTCAAACGTACCATCTCCAGATAATAGAGCGAGCTGTCCCACTCGGGAGGGCTAGTGCCCTAGATTTTTATCCCAAGTTGTATAATGTTCATTACACAGTGGTGTTCTTAGTTTTTACCCTCATTACATGGCCCTATGGTTCATTGGAAATTACCCGCTTTCCTTTTCTCTTTCACCTAATTTTCGGGCAATTAGCAAAGCAGTCACACATAATACACTTTAAAAAAAATTTTTTTTTTTTTAGACATTATTTATGCAGCTTCAGGTACAATCTTCAAAGCTCTCTCCTAACTTTAATGAGTACGGTCCGGAAACAAGCGGTTTATTTGCATCTTGTTCTGATGGAGCAGGCAGGTGACAGATTGAAATAAGGGCCCCACTTCACCTTGATGCTGTATGACCAAGCACGGGCGCATGGCCATGGGTGACACGCCTGGCAGCTTAATTATACCTAATGACAAGGAAGAGCTCTCCAGAATGTTTGAATGCTCCAACCCTAACCCGCTTTGCGCTCAATGTCATAAATCAGCAGCGGCTAGACTTTAATTTTCTCCCGCACACCCCGAGAAGATTGGACAGCTTTCTGACACCGAGACACGAGTTATAATTTAGAGTTATTTTGCCGGGTGAAAGGTAACTCGCTCTGTGTGCGAGAGAATTGTCTGATGCGCTTGGTTAATAACTGTGTTAGAATGTGATGGTAAGTGACTGTAAATAATGAGTCATTAGTAGTAGTCAATAACTTCGTTTTCTTTTAGCTCCGTCTTGCATTGTTGAAACATAGTGAATTTACCTGCTTATTTGCCTTGTTTAAAATGATATGACAATATTTTGCCAGATTCATCTTGCTATTGGATTGGCTTGCTGACTCAGATTTTATGTTTGTGTATGTTCTATTGTATGATTCAATATTTTGTATCAGTATCATCCACAGGATTAACGCCACTAATTGAATAATCGTTTATACACCAGGAAACTGGTGATGGGATCATAGGCACCCGCGTTGAACAAAGGTCAGCCCGTCTGGTCCAATCCTACAAAAAACTCCTTAAATCCCAATCTATAAACTAGCCATCATTGCAGGGCAGATGTAAAATTAAGGCTTGTTTAAATACACAAACCCCCTTGTGAATGATGAAGGAGGAGGGTCAAGTACCCAGTCAGCTGGGATCCCGTATTATAAATCAATATCTTGGCAGACAGTGTATAACCGCTGCTGATGTGCTAATGTAGTCGGTTACCCAAAGCCAAAGAGGAGATGGGAAGTCATTGCACATACAACCAGTATGTGTAATGTCTAAGCATCTAAGCATCGCTGAAGCTTTTTTACGACTGCTGCTGATTGAAACACTGATCTTATGATTATGTATTATGTAACGTCTTGTGTATAATTTACATATTTTAGTTGAGCGTAATACATCTTGTAATTTTTGTTTGCCTTTGTGCTGTTTTTTTTTTAGAGTATATTTAAAGGCACCAACAGAGAGTAACTGATGTGTGAGATAAACCTCTTTAGTGTGATTTTACTGACATACATTGCATCATCCCTGAAAGCTCCTTTATCGTTTTTTTTATTTTTTTTTTATTCTTTTGCCATACTGTTTTTACACATTTGAGTTTATATGCCTTGAACAATGCCTTTCTGTGGATGTGCTTTTTCTAGCAGCACTATAAATTCTTATTATTTAGCTAACATTTATTTCAATTATGATAAAATGTTGATTTAAAAGTGTTCAACTGATTTACACAAAAAAACTCTGGACTCTAAACCCTGTATGTATTGTTTTTCGGAGGGAAACAAAATGGGAATATACAAATATAAAAACAAATAAAATTTGTCAGTAGTAGAACTGTTGTATTAAAGTAATGTGACAGTCGTGTTCATGGGGCTGTGACAGAATATTGCCAAGCTACATCCCTAAAATGTTCAGCCATATTTGTTTATTTTGTAAGGATATGGCTGTATGACGCAGCACGGTGGCTTCGTGGTTAGCACTGTCGCCTTGCACCTCCAGGTCCCAGGTTCGATTCCAACTTCGGGTCAGTGTGCGTGGAGTTTGTCTGTTCGCCTTGTGCTTGGTGGGTTACCTCTGGGTTCTCCGATTTCCTCCCACAGTGCAAAGAAATGCAGATTAGGTTAATTGGCGTTTCCAAATTGCCTGTAGTGTGTGAAAGTGTTGATCCCACCAAGGTCGTACAAATGGAAATAAATACGCCAATGGTCACCATTGGCGTCAACAGTCCCAAGTTGGACTACAGAGGTTCCTAGATTGATGGATTGCTGGCTATATGAATATGGAAGTCAGGCAAGTATAAGCTTTAAATACATTATAGAACATTTTTGAGAGTTTTGGTGGTGGGGATGGGGCGTGGATGGGGGGCGGGAAGGGGGGGGGGGGTTCGGTATTGGTACGACCCAAACATCAATACGCACTGGGAAGAAATGTTTTGCTTTCTTTGTTAAATAACCAACAACTTAAAATTCTTGTTTTTTTTTTTTCGTCTCTTTCTTTCTTTTGTGGATGCACTTACTATTGCTCATGCTGGCAGTTGCTGGAAGCAACCAATTTTCTCTTAATGGTGGTATTTTTTGCTCATCAATCACACTGAATCCAGAAAGCCAACTGCTTTATCATGTTTTATAACAATTAGTAAATGAAATTAATTATAGGATATGATATTTTAGTACCCCCTCCCCATGCCTGCGCATAAATCGGCGCCTATGATGATATTTAATAGATATTCAAGCGGTCACTGGTTGGATCATCATTGTGAGGCTTGTTCATGCGCTTACAGTACAGGCTAAATAAAATAGTACTTACTCCTACTGAAGGTCTGATAGTAAAGACAAAAAGTAAGTAAAGACAGAATCCCACAGTTTCCATCGGGATGGGATAAGAAGACATTCCAGCAAAAATACTCTTCTGAAAAGTTCCTACAATAAATAGCAACTTGCACAAATTCCGTCTTTTTCCACCTCCAACCAGTTTTATTTCTAGCTAATGCATGGTGTGTAGGAAGACGCACACCTCACAAACCTTGAGCTGCTATTGTTGAGCCAGTACATAACATTTTAGAGAGTATTTAATTGGGCGAACACAAGACTAGAGCTGGGTGACTCATCAAAAATGTACAGCTCTTCCTGGAAGTGATGAAGGATGAATTGCTGTTTTTTTTCCCCCTTAGGTACTTTAGTCTTGCCGTCCATACCACTAAGGTACAGGCACAAAAAAGATCTGAAATAGCATTCGTTTTTTCTTTTTCTTTAATTGGACTAAATTCCCCATGTATGAGAGAAAGCAACATGTATGTTATGTCATATCTGTAATGCCTTTTTGCTTCCCTTCATTTATTTCGTTGTATATGAGGCAGTAGTATGCAGGTGCATTATCTTTTTGGCGCCGAGTAGACGACTAGAGAAGCACTCCTTATCGTGATGAATGAGCACTGTTGGAGTTTGCAGAAGCCGAGCTTTATAAAGATTAGGTCAGGAAGCAGTCTGTTCTAGCTTGAGGGGACACCTTAGATTAGTTTCCATTTTTTAGCCCTTATGATGCAGCACCTCTGTTATTGAATGATGCGAGTGGGTGATGGAGGGAGCGAAGGTGGAACTGAGAGTTCTACACATTCAACACAGGATGACATGAGGTTATTTATTTGTCTGTTTTGCAGGTGTGGGCTGTAGTCTGGCAGTGACATTTCCACGCTTCATTAGCCGGTCTAGTCTGGAGCGGGCTGTAAAATGCTGCAGCGGTTGATGTCTTTCCCTCTGTGTTCGTTTTCTTCTCAGAGTGGTGGGCTCTATAGGGCGTAAATGTGGCGCTTCAAACAGAAGATTATACACACAGCAGTCTAAAGGCTTTTACTTGATTTGGGGACTGAGAAGAAAGTGCTGGAAGATAGACATCAAACAAGGTTTAAAAGGTTCCTTAACTCCTTAGATTAGTGGTCTTAACCCTGGTTTGTCTACAAAATGTGAACTTTTAGCAGTAAATCAGAGTTGTGACAAATGATCAAATGAAATTGTCTTTTGGCCATCTACTTCGATTAGGAAATCACTGCATATATGTATGTAACAAAAACCCTGTTCTTTTAATTCCTTTTTCCACTGTTGTCAATAAATGTGCTTGAATATGCCATTTACTTTTTCCACCTGTTATGATGTCGTCATAACAGGCAAGAAAAAAAAGGGTAGGGGGAAACCACTTGCATAGCCATTCCCCTGACATTTTCTGGAAAGTCTCGTTTCATGTGACCTGATTGACTGAAAAAAAAGGGGTGTGCAGTGGAAGTAGCTCACTTTTCCTTTAAGACTACAGACAATAAAATCTATATATATATATATTTTTTCTTTGGACTAGGATTGAAACAGGAGGAATTTCAGAGAATGCATGATCTGAATTGTATTTCATCCGGAACATTAGTACATATTCTTAATTTGCCTTTTTCTTTAAAAAAAAAAAGTAAAATATGGCACCATTAAAAAGTAAAATGCATTCAAATCTTTTATGTCTTTTATATGCATTTGACTATTCTGTTGCCACTTATTAATAATCATAATACAGGGTTTCAAACAACTTCTTCGGACTTTTTAAAGGTTAAAGGTGTGTTTCTAGACAAACAATATCAGCTGGATAAATTTGTGTCAGAAATTTCATCTCCAAGTTCATAGCACAGATTACAGTGAGCTCTGTTCTTGCCTTGAGTTGATGTGTGCTGAGTTCTTAGCGTGTTTTGTTCATATTATCGATTTCATGTTTTGGTCCTGTCTCCAAAATAGTCATTCATACAGCACGGTGTACTGTATGCTCTGTGTTCATCCCTTGATTAGTTTGCATGATCCAAATTCTTTTTGGGGGGCTTCCGAAGTTGGTCTTTTTTTGGAATCAGCCCAGAACAGTCATGGCACTTAAAGAGTGGTCATACATAAGAGTGGTCATCTCTGCATGTGACGTCAGTTCTGATGCACTAAGAAATGTTCTTGTATTCAACATGAACCCAAGAGCTGTGGAGTCAAAGGCTATTAATTGAGTTTAATTAATTTGGGCATTTGCTGTAATTTACATTGTTGCTTCTGGATCTAGACTTTTGAGCAGCTTGAGTACCATGATGGATCGCTTCTCTTGCAGTGAAGCCTCGATCAAGTCGTGTTCTTTGTTTCATGGTTACCAAACTTAACATTTATCAAAGAAACCCTCTTTAGTAGGATTTTCTTGGTGTTCCACTGAGAGGTTTTAATGTGCCCTACGCAGCACTTCCCAGAGGTTCTCTTCCTTGTTTCTTTTTTTTTTTTCTCTCGTTCTCTTTCCTTCCTTTTAATCGGGCTACTCCCTGAGCAATCTGATTGAGTCACACTCAGGTAACTGGTCAGGTCATTCCATTAGAGACAGAAATTCCTTCTTTCTCTCCAGATGTGACTTTCACATCTTTAAGGTGTCTCTACACTTATTCAATATCGAACGTCTTTTTTTTTCTTTTCTTTTCTTTTGTCTAAATGTCTCCAGGCCTCAGACAGACAATGTCTGTATTTTTACAAAGACAAATACATTTAGCAGTGATTTGCTACACATGGCTATTGAATTATTTTATCATTGTCAGTTGTTCCTCTCAAAGCAGAATACTGAGTAACTACAGATAAACTAATAGAAAACAAAATCCAGTGTAATGAATGTACTGTAGGTCTGGCTTCCCTTCATTTATTGTAATTGGAAAGCATGGTGACATTTACATCCATTGTGCCGTTTGGAAATGAGTCACCATCTTGAGAAAGTCAGTTCAGAAGATATGGCTGGTTGGAGAGCCTCTTATCCTCAACTATTGGTAATGGACTCTATACTTGTTCATGTCGGGTTTTCACTTGTGTAGGATGGCCTAACACCAGATGACGAGTAGAACTTTAATGAATAACCTACATGGTCAAATGTATGTGGACACCTGAGTATTGAACATCCCGGGACAAAATCATGGAGAACAAACCTGAATTACTTTCATTGTGCTGCTACAGCTTTCCAATTTGTGGCATCCGTTTGGATAATGTCTACACATGTCACTTTGAGGGTCGGGAAAAGAAGACACAGATTTCAGTCATCATTTTATGGTGGTGTATTGGTTGGCATTGTGGCCTCACACCTTAAGGGTCGAGGGTTCGATTCCCACCGGGGGTCTGTGTATGTGCCTGTTCTCCCTGTGCTTTCTCCGGGTATTCCAGTTTACCCCCCATAGTCCAAATATTTATTTAACAAAAATGAAGCCAAGAAAGGGGGGGGGGGGGGAACATGTGGGCCGTAGTAAGTACCCACTTACTGCTTACACAGGATAAGTTGCAGCTAGTGTGCATTTAGGTATATGTTAGCATAATGCTAAGAGGAAAAAACATGATCAGTGGTCTTCGAGAAGAAATTGTTGCAGCGCATCAATATGGAAAGTGTTATAAAACCATTTCCAAACAATTTGGAGTTAATCGTTCTACAATTAGAAAGATTATTCACAAGTGGAAAGCATTCAGGACTCAAGTTCGGTATGATTCATGCCTAGGAATGATGCAGTATTCACATTGCACAAATGTACTGGACTGTATGTAAAGTCAGTATGAAGGCATGCGTAATGTACTAGCAAAAATGTATACTGGTAAACGGCACTCAGCATTTCCCCTCAACATAACCTACTGTTTTTAGGGACAGAAATTGCTGCTCTCCATGATCTCAACATAGCTCTGACCTCTGTGGCAATTTACCCAAATTTTATGCTTCGCTCAATCAATTGGTGGAGTTCATTTAAAAAGGAAGGACTAGCTAATGTTACCATGCTACTTTGTGTTCACTGAGGTCATACAGTCAATAAACTGGTATGGAATCTTTTTCCACTTTGATTTCCTGTAACGATATGCAGTAATATGTACAGTCAGTGGACTGGAATCACTGATGGCTCCTGGGAGTTTAAGGGAAGTGTAATCAGTCATATTCTGTCTGTATGGAGGTGGGATGGTAAAGCAGACTTAACCCTGTACATGTCAGTAAATTATTAATCAGGCTTCAGTGCCGTGATCTTTGGCTTCACGCATCTGTTTCAGAAAGTAATAGTAATTTAAAATACTGGTGTTGGTGAACTGAACTCTTTGACAGTGTTGGAGAAGTGAATTGGTTACCGAGTGGATCAGTTTGAATCCATTTTTGGACTTGTTATGGGTCAAAACTCAGATACATATGAGTTGGTGGATGGCTCTGGTAAGATGTAGCCATGACTTGGCCGTGTCATCAGAGGTGGGTAGTAACCAGTTACATTTACTCCGTTACATTTACTTGAGTAACTTTTTGAAAAAAAAATTTTACTGAAAAAAAAAAAAAAAACGTTTTACTACAGTTTTAATTCTTACTTTTATTTGAGTAGATTTGTGAAGAAGAAACACCACTCTTACTCCGCTACATTCGGCTTTTCTAGCTATTCATTCTACACATGCATCCGGTAGATCAACTTCCTGACTGTGTCACCAATCAGATGCAGCAACAATACTCACATGGCCCCATTTGACCAATCAGGTCTTCAGCCACCGGTGTTATATAAATTCATCCAGTGCGCATGCACAAACAAAAGTTTCTGCATACAGGGTGGACCAAAAGTAGGGTTACAGTTAACACAGTAAACATTTTTCCTTTATTAGAAATTTTGACTTTATTTACATATATTATAATTACATCTACATTTTACATTGAACATTTAATCTCTCAAGTGCTCAAAGAGTCCACCTACTTGATAATAATAATATTTATATCTAAAACATGATTGTGAAGGTGAACCCTATTTTTGGTCCATGCTGTGTATATATACACACACACACACACACACACACACACACACACACACACACACACACACACATGTATATGTATATATATATGTGTGTGTATATGTGTGTGTGTGTATATGTATGTATGTATGTGTGTGTGTGTGTGTGTACACTAAAATATTATAATTTCTAAAAAAAAAAAAAAAAAAAGGAAGAAAATCAGACATTACGATTGATGTTACACAGTACTTGTAGTCTTTTCACTGAATACTTTTTTACTCTTTTGAGTAATATTTTGGATAACTACTTTTATAATTCTTCTTGAGTAATATTATTTTTAAGTACAGCTATTCTTGCTAGAGTAATTTTTTTGGCTAATCTACCCACCTCTACATGCATAGGAAATAATTGCCCAGCTCAACACAGGAAAACCAGTTGCTATATATTTTTTTATTAAATATACATTTGAACTGTGTTGAAACATTCTTCTTATTAAAAAGGGCGGAAGTAAATAGTTCATTATGCAGATTACAAGATGTCTGTAATGAAGAGCTTAGAAGTCCATAGAAGACCATGAAAAATTCCTAGAGAAATTGTGAAGAAGGGGTGCACAGATGCTTTGTTTTCCCCAGGTAATTCCTTTCTAGGGTTCCTAAGATATGACTATTCACCTGTTCTGGGTACGTGTGTGATTGAGTTGAGGATAGTACGGGTAGTTTTACCCAGTTGTCCTAGCAACGGCTCTCGCTGCACGGCTGGCTAACTCGTAGAGAATGTAACCTGATCTCAAGTGACTGCTGAATTTTGGATGGATATCCTGGAAACTGTTAGTAATAGAGTATTTATTTTTAACTTTTCCCAGAGAGGAGGCTTTAATTGTGCAGAGTGTTAAGTTTTGTGTGTCTTCCCAGAATTGGGATGCCCCAAATACTTTCAGTGAGAAGAATTCGGAGAATGTTTAGGAGGGGTTACTTTTGTTTGATTTCTTTCCCCCCCCAGAGCCCTAGAGATTTTTGAACAGTTTGGGACGTGTCAGATTTTCCCATTGGACCAAATACAAGTAAGCTAGGAGCTGTGAGAGCAAAGGGGTTAGGTGAATGTCCCAGATGAATCCTTTTAACTCCGAAACAGTTCATTTTCTACCAAGGTTCACTCCATTTGGTATTGCTCGTGAGACAATAGCCTTTTGTGAGCATGCAGGCAAAATTGGGTGAGATATGGCGGCTTAGTTCCGAGGTGGGCTGGGTCAGAATTGACTTGCCGTGCATCTGGACCGGAGTGCAGAGTTTGAGAAGCCCTGGTCTAAATAGAACATGGCGAGGGAGTGAATTAGCAACACAAGGCAACCTGAAAATGTGACGCTGGGGCATTTTGTGTTTTTTCCTAGTTCTCTTTTTTGGGGTTGTGGAAGTGATTACGGTTTATTCGTGGGTCTGTACACTGGGTGATGCATTTTGGGATTTGGGGACGATTACTGAATCACGCCAAAGGCCAAGACCTGACGAGTTTCTGAATTGTTTTTCGATGCATCTCTGATTTATTCAGTGTTTCAACCCTGAGAGAATCGATTCAACGTATTCAAATGCGGGTACTTGATGCACTCCAGGTCTCATGCAAAATCGACCAGAATTCTAGACATGAAAATGTTTAGCAGTAGCTATTTTGTGAATTTTATTTTTCGCTATTTTGGGTGTGAGTGTATCGTTTTATCTGATGGACCCAGCTTTTAGAGTATACATCATCTCAGGAGGTGATATGGATTCGAAAGAATTTAAATATAAATAAAAATGCTTCAGAAGCTATGCTCACATTACAAGCCACAATTTTTTGGTCAGATCGAATTTGTACATTTCATGATTAAAAGTGACTTCTACTGTATACGACTCTAATGCGGACATGTCCGTCCTCTGGAACAGCACACATGCGCACATCGATACGGCTTGGGTCGTACCACCTGGGTTAAAACGTGTCATACTTGTGCAAGCATTCATTCATTTCAAACAAGGAATGTGATTTTAGCAAAAATATGCTTGGGATATTGCTCTGGAGGATGGCAAGCTGTATTTGGTGAGGCCCAGAAGAAGGAAGAGATGCCTCACTTTAGCTCTTTTATCACTGCTATGCAATCCCCACGTTGCCAGTGCTGACTGGTGATGTCAGCTCCCTATAGTACACATGCACAGAGGCAAAAAGTTGTGTGAATTCGATCTGACAGTTCTCATTCAAGTCACATTACCATGTGTCCATGTATCCAGTCTGGTCATGTGAACATGGCCAAGAATTATTTATATTTGAACTGGATTTCATGATCGTTTGCTCTTGCCACCATTAGCTTTTTATCTGGTCATTTTTGTGACCATGGAGGCTACAGCTACACCGTAACATAAATAATAAACAGTAGACGTGCTTTCCTGGTTGTTATTAAATGTGGGTTAACCTCCAACCTGATGCACAAACTCTTTCAATACTCTCTGCTAAATATCAGTCTTAACAGGTGGGCTGCAGATATGCTGCTAATGCGTGTGTGTTACAAGGTGTCTTGGTTCTCTATTTCCACTCTCTCAAAGGGCCGGATGGTAATTAACCCTGCTGGCCCGTCTCGGACACATCGGTACACCCCAGTGCTCATTCAGTTCCTCTTCTTCTTTTTTTTATTTCCTTGATCCACTCAGAATGTTGAAGACACTTTGCTGCCTGCCCAACCCAGCTGTAAGCCTGACCCATGCTGGTGGTGTGGGTGGGCCGTCAGATCGATCCACGGAATAAGGATCTGGAGGGATTCTCATTTCCTATCAGTGGACGAGTACCTGGCAACAAACCAAGTCTCTCTTTCTCTCACTCTCACAGCCTCCTTCATCTTTCTCTGAATGTTAAATGAATTTCTTGAACGTACAGTAGCACAGCCTATTAATGCTTGAGATTTAGTTTTAATGTGTATAATCACTCAACATAAAACGCCTCACATATATACCCTCATATATTCTCTTGCTAATAAATCGATATTGGTGATATTTGTTTCGCCCTTGAAAAGTAAAGTCATCTTTTCTTTTTTAACCCACACCCGTTTTATCCCACAAATCCCTTAAACGCTTTGCACACCTGGGATGGTGATATCTGGCAGCCCTCATGTGTCCTCCCGGACTCTTTTCTCAAAAACTCTTTTATTTTTGAAACAAATTCAAACACCGGTATTGAAGAGCTTGTTTTATTGTGGTCAGGCACGTGTACTGCAGAACAGATGTGGGGGGGGAAGATCACCTTTTCTGTCCCCCGCATTGTCTAGGGGGAAATTTAGCTGTAGCGTCTGACGTGTGGTGTTGCACCGGCTTTCATCAGGCTTACAAGAGCCGGAGTATGTGAGGCAGTTTGTATTTCTTTGTTGAGCTTTTAGTCAGCTCAGTCAGCTCTTTTCTTCTTAGTGTTGATGAGTTAATTAACGAGTGTACCATCTTTCTGTGAACAAATTCTCCTGCTTTGTTCTCTCAATAGTCAACAAGTATAACGTTTATACATCTCTATATAATGAGTTTGCAGTAGGTGAATGACTGCCTTCGTTTCAGCTCTCACTGCTGAGATTCATCATCATTAGTTAGCTATCAAAGCAGCCAGGAAGAATAGTGATGGAGAGAACGCTATTCATTTGTTAGAGCGCATTCTACTTACCTATCGTGTGTTGAGTCCTCATCATTATTGTGCACGGAAAAAAATGTGCTGGAAAGACCATAAAACAAGTTCCAGGTATCCATGTATCCCCTCATCAGGTTCTCCTTTTTTCTTTTTTATATTTCATTTTAAGCAGATTTGAGCAAAAATCACAAACACTCCTTTCCTGTGGCTTAAAAAAGAAAAAACAGCACAGTGGCATAGTGGTTAGCACTGTGGCCTCACACCACCAGGGTTGAGGTTCGATTCCCGGCTCCAATTTGTGTTTGTGGTGTGTGGTGTTTGGGTTTCCTCTGGGTCCTCTGGTTTCCTCCCACAATCCAGAGACATGCAGATTAGGCTAACTGTTGTTCTCAAATTGCCAGTAGTGTGTGTGTGTGTATGTGTGTGTATGTGTGTGTGTGTGTGTGTGTGTGTATATGTGTGTATATGTGTGTGTGCGCCCTGCAATGGATTGGAAACCTGTTTAAGGAGTAACCCACGTTGTGCCCAAAGTCTTCTGGTATTAGCTCCAGGCCCCCCATGACCATGTATGGAATAACTTTTACATTTACATAATATAAGAAATATAGAAGAAAAGCAGTATAGAATATGAAAGAATGCATAAATGAATCTGCATCATTTGACCAATCAGAATTAAGAATTCAACTATTTTAAGGAGATTTAATTATACTAATTAATTTAAATCTGATCTAATTATTCACAAATCAGGATATTTTTCCCACACAAGGTCTTTCACATGCTTGGAAATGTTCAAGTTAACAGTTTTATGCAATAGGATGAAAAATGGCTCCATAATGAGAATTTCATGACTACAAAAGCAGAATATCACCTACTAATTATACTGAGATAAATATATGTTTCAAAAGAATTTACCTCAAGGACCATTTGACAAACATTTCTCTGATGCAGGAGAGAAATCTAACCGGCAGATTTTTTTATTTCCCAAAGCAATAAATAAAATATCAGTGTTGCTCTCTCTCTCTCACACACACACACACACACACACACACACACACACACACACACGCATGTTACGCTTGCCCATTTTTTTCAACTTTGAAAGCTGACTGTTCACTTGCTGCCTAACATATCCCACCTCTTGACAGGTGTCAGTGTAACAAGATAATTATTGCTATTCACGTCAACTCAGTGGTTTTAATGTTATGGCTCATCGATGTAGGTGTGCATATATATAGTGAAGTACAGCATGCTGCCTCAGCCTAAATAAAATGAGTATGAACAGGAGCCAAGTATTAATACAGAAATATTCACATTAAAGTAGACAGTGCAGTGCTGGCAATGGAATTGCAGTTAATTGAGTTGGAAAATCTACCAAGGCATTTTTTGAAGTCCAGTTAACTTTTATTGATCACATAAAATGCTCATCCTTTGTATAACTTAACGTGCAAGCTGTGCCAATAAATGGGTGATGAGGTCGGTACTGTCATTCTATTATTCAATGCAATATAACAGTTTCTTATCCAATATAGTTAAAATATAATAATGCCGTTTTTACTAATGGGTAAACTGCATGGTAGTATGCATTCACCATGTGCTAATATACAGTTCACGGATGCTAAGCTTTTAATTCCAGTGATTTAGCTGCTTTTTCAGTGTAAATTGTGAAAAAGCAAGCTGAGCTTGTGTTAGCTGGCCAAAAAAAAGAATGAATTGTACAGTATGCTTCATTTTTTTTTCAATTGCCTTTGATTCCAGCTGCAGTGTGGTTTCACACAATTCATGTGTGAAGATGATTCCTCATGCTCCCAGAACCACCCCTTCACAATGCGAGATCCAGATTATACCAGTGTTGTCAGGAGAGAAAAACTCCGTAGATGTGACAACCTGGCCATTCTGTACATTCAGGTCATCAGCTGACTTTGTTTTATTGCCACATACCGTCTAGACGTGGCCAACTGATGCGACTCCATATTATAAGTATCATGTGATCTATTAGTTCAATAGATCACATGATCTTTTTCCATTGCTCTAAAGTCCAATCTTTATGCTGCAAAGCAAATTGAAGCCTTTTACTAGTGTACTAGTGTCGTTTACTTGTACACTCTTCTAAGGATAGAGGTAGTTTAGTGTTTAAGGTGTTGGACCACTAATCAAAATGTCCCCTGGTTCAAACACAAGGACCACCAAATGGTCACTGCTGGGCTCCTGAGAAAGGCCCTTGGCTGTCAACTGCTCAGATGTTTAATGAGAGAAAAAATGAATAAGGGCATCTGCCAAATTCTGTAAATGTAAACCTTTTGTCCTAATTAGTCTCACTAATGATGGTTTTCTTACGGCCGCACACGGCCCTGTAAGTTATTCTTGCATTGTGAATGTAGAAATGCTCTCACAGTACTTTCACTGATATGATTTAAGTAATCATATATTTAATGGACATTTATTTATTTCCCCCTGACCACATTTCTTCCACGAAGTGGATGGTTCAGCACTCTCCCCCCAGGTTTTTAAATAATGTGATGATGGACAGTTTTTAACCCAATTCCAGTCATTTTTGTGTTTTCTTTGCTTGACGCAGACCAATAATTTGGCCCTTCTGAAACGGCGACTTTGGTTTTTGGCCGGGCAGTGTACTGTAGGAGGCAAATGAATTTCAGTATTCTGTACTGATTCTGACTAAAACAGCACTGCTGTAATTTCAGTGGACGCTCTCGTAGCGTGTTATCTGGAGCTCAGTGACTCTCGAGAGGGCTCCGCTTTATCATGAGCAACATGTCACCTTTGGGTACTGGCCTATTTCACCAAATCCACATAAGACCATTATTACAGAGAAATGTGTGGACTTGGGGGGGGGGGGGAATAAATAAATAAATAAATAAATAAACACCACTGCTACAACTTCCAGAAATCCTTGCTGGCAAGCCTATTTAGTCTAAGCTCATGAGATGTAGGTATTATGTTCTCAAAAGTCACACAGCAGTAGGAGAATAACAATGAGGACAGCGCTGCCTTGTTTTCTCCACTCAGTGATTTGCTCCGAGTTCTGCATCCGAGGCTACCCTGCGGGGTCCCCAGAAGAGTGTGTGTGTGTGGAAGTCATAAAGGTTCTCCGCAGAACCATCGAACACTTCTCCATATTAACAACCAGCTGTGACACATAAGACGGCTAATGCACCCTGATAATCTTCTCCTCAGTTTTTATAGAAAATGACTCGCTTCTTCTTTCTCACTCTCCCAAATTCATGTGTTTGTGTCTCTCACAAACAGTGAAAGCGAGGGAAGAGGGGTCTCGGAGCAGGGTAGCGGTTTAGGTTGTGCCGCATGTCTCTGCTGTAATTATGTGTGATTACTTGACAGAGCGACACAATTAAGGCTCCCGAACACAATGCGCACGTTGATGGCAGACAGTTTTTGGTGCAAAGTGATCAATGAGCATCTGTACATGTTTGACGCGGTGATGAAAAAGAGATTTCCAGATTGGTGCAGAGTGAAGGTATGAGTTCGGAAATGAGTTCGCTATTGAAGCCATTTATTTCCGGGGCTGTTTGTACTGTAGTTTTGGTTGTAGCTATTCATCAAACTGAAACACTGACGGGACACGACAGGTTTTGATGACTGGATGATTATTTCAGGGGACGTGTTTATTAAGATGGAAATCCCCTGTGTATAGTCATGAGCTGTGTGTTATTTAGCTATGAAAAAAAAAAGCGTCTGTGCACAGAGCGCACTATAATGTTCTCCTGCTTAAAGGGTTAAGTGAGATGACTCTCGGAGACATTATCTGATTGACCTCATGCAGTAATAATTAGAGAGGAATCTGTGTGATCAGTCAGCGTGCGCAGGCCCGAGCTCTAGTCTCTCCTGCCTCTTCGGCACTCTAATGCTGTTAAATGGCAGGCTGACTTTCCATTCATCCCAGTGACACTTTTGCTCTTTTATTGTGTCTCGCTGAACATGAAGATATAGTGAGTTGTGTTGTGTCGTGATCTCTCAACGCTGATCCGAATGTTTCAGATGCTGGGAGAATGATGAGGTTACGATGTGAGATGAGTTCTCACTTTGATTTTCAGCATCATGGGTATCAGTCTCCGTCTCATCACCAGATTCACACGTTCTCCGTTTTATCCGTCACTCTTCGATTACTGTACGTAGGCGAGCAAATCGCTCAACTCACTCATTTATTCCACCTTATTATGTATATACACCCTATTCGAGAGGAATAAATGCATCAGGGTAAGAAGGGAAGCGCATGAAGTCATGTACCCAAGCTTCTGGAGGCAGTGTGATGATCTGGGGTTGCTTCACTTGGTCAGGTTAAGGCTCAGTAATGCTACGTGGAGATAAAATGAAGTCAGCTGATGACCTGGATGTACTGAGTATCACATCTATGGGGTTTTCCCATCCCTGATGGCACAGGCATGTTCCTGGACTCATGTGTGAAAATGATTCCTCCTGCTCCCAGAATCACACTTTCTCCACATGACTTGAAGTGTTAACTTAGTGTTAAATTTAAGCACATTTAGCCATGCAAATAATAATAATAATAATAATAATAATAATAATAAAAAGTAAAAAAAACTTACTTTATCTAAATATCTGTATCTAAATACAGAGATGGGTTTTTGCAGAGATTGTTTTAAGACTAATTTATATCTGCATCACAGTGCTTTAATTCATGAAGAAGCTTTTTAAAAAAAAAAAAAAGAGATGAAATTCAAAAGCTCAGCGTTAGGCCATTACGCTAAGATCCAGACGCCCGAGCAGTATGCGCACAGCCCCTTTTCTCCCCTAGTCGCTTTGCTGCAGTAGGTCTGAGCGATGCAGACAGACGCAGCAGATGGAAGGAAAACAATGAACATCGATCTGCCGAAGGTGTCGGCCTGCCTAATTTTCAGTCTTCCCCTCTAGCATTAAACAGCACTGTGATGAAGCCGGGTTCTTTTTAAAATGCGCCACATTAAGACGTCTCTGGCGTGAAATTGTTTCGCTGGCACACCCTTTTTATGTTTTTTGAAACATTTTAATGATTATTGAATCCAACACCACTGAGAGAAATAAAGTGACGAAGCAAAAGTACAGTTTTGTCCAAAAAGCGAATTCTGCAGCGCCCCGGGCTTGGATGCTTAAAAATCTCAAACGTGAACGCTGGCTTTAAAGTGTGCCTGAAGCGCTGGCAGGAAGTTAATCTGGCAAAGCAAACATTTCAAAGGGACCTAACAAACCTGCAGCTTGACCTCATGAACATGCAGTCGGAACCAATGATTGACCGATGCTTGCTGAAAGACCGGACCAGAAGATAAAAAGACCATACTGTAGGACTTTTTTTTTTTTTTCTTTTCTTCCCCTCCCGAAACCAGCCTTTGTGTTAGAGAGGCATCGTCTCAGTGCTCATGCAGGATGTGAGTGCTTTTTTGTTTGAATTTAATCAGAAAGTCTTTTTTTCCCCCCTTTTGCTTGAGATGGAAATCAGTATAGATCAAAAGCAAGCGAAAGACATAAAATGGCTCATACTTTATGAATCTTGGTTTTGAGTAGGTGATTTTATTTGTTAGCAAAGATGCCCCCCCAAATAGGATAAGAGGAAACCACAGTCATATGTCAGTCTTCTCTGCTGCGCCAAAATGTTGGCCAACGTACACCGTAGGATCAGTCAGAGCAAGCAGTGGACCATAGCACAGCTTGGATTTGGAAAAATACAAATATTGAGTCGCATCATCCTTTGAAGCTCTTTGCGCTGTAATCACCATTCTACAGTCCGTTGTGCTCGTACACTAAACACGAAAGGTGACTTGCTGCTTTGTTGCTTTCTGGTATGAATTAATATGTACTTACTGTATGTAAAACATGACGTTACATCCTATTATGCCTCATCGCCTCCCCCGTAACAAGCCATCAGCAAGCAAAACGCTAAGTCCGCTCATGCTAATGCTATTTATGATTGTCTTTTGCATGAGCACACTTTTATTTTCCCCCTTTCTCTTTTTCCCTACTTTGTCTATCATCTTAGCGTCATCTGACACAAACTGGCCAATCAGAGAGAGTAGCAGGAGGTCAATTCTTATTGGCTGTTTCCTTTCCAAGCTAAACCAGAATTTCCTTTCTTCCGCTTTGTGATTAGCTTGTTTTGTGTCATGTTGAGTAAGTACAGGTATGACATCTCGACAGAGCGTGAGGGAGATTTTGAGCAAGCAAAGATGCAATGTGTGTTTTCAAAAAAACAAAACAAACGGGGGGAAAAAACAGCTTTTTTTGAATGAGGCACAAATATAACGCCATACTTATTCGGCCTGCATCTAACTTGATGTTGTGTTTTGACAAGCCCGTTGGATGAAGCAGGCCTTCGTTTTGTTCCCAATGCCATTTCAATCAGAACTAAATCACATTGTTGAAGATAATTGTGCTCAAATTTCCATTCATGATGTCTTTATAATAGCGCTTCTTCTTTAATTAGACTCAATTGTTGTGTTTTAATTAGTCTGTGTGATAGTTAAGAATATTACAATGACTTGATTTGTTCGTCCTCTCTGAAACCACTCAGACAAATCATTTTTAAGTAGAAAAAAAAAAAAAAGCAGGTGACCCAACTTTTCCGTGACGGCCTGGATTTTCCGGAGGCGGGATATACATCCTCAGACAAGAAAGTGACTTTTTTTTTTTCCTCACCTTTTCCATCTCTGCGTTTTCTACCTATTGTCTCAGGACAGGCATGTATTTTTTTTTCTTTTTTTTTTTTTCCGGGTACAACGGCACCTTATCTATTTACTCGCCTGCTCGTTGTGCTTGTTCATCATGTTCCATGACATTTTGCAACCAAATTGTTTTTCATTAAATGATTTAATTTCTTACATTACCCTAATGGCCAGGCTAAGACCATGGTTCATAAAGGCGTAACCATGGAGGACGGCCTCTAATTGAACCTTCTTGTCTGAATGATCAGCATGTGATGGTCATTCATTTACTGCTTAAGGATTAGATAAATTAAATTAAACTTAAGGTGCTAAATAGTGTTGGATATTTTCATCCAAGACCAAGGTACCTTCGTCTTCCCACACCTTAGTATCAGAAAAGTGGTTACAAGAGATGGCTATTAGGGTCAGATTAAATGGTAATAATTAAAATGTTGGAGGAGGGAAAAGCATGTGATGTAAGCGCAGAACCAGAATGCTTTTTCAGTCAGAACAGATGGTTCTGGCGTTCGCGCTCGCTCTCTCTCTCTGCTATTGCCTTTGATTTGTCGTATTATTAGGCACCACAGGCACTCGCAGTGTTTCAGCTACTTTACATAAAGAATTGAGAAGGTTTCGTCTTCTATACAGGTAAAAATAACAGGACCTCTGTAGACTATTTCCCCCCCCCCTTAGTTTAACATCATGTTTTATTTCAATCTTTTTTACAAGGCGTTTTATCAGAACATCTTCTCTTATGTAAAGCCGTTTAAGATGTTTATATATCAAGATGCCATTTGAGGCTCTTAAAACAGGGTGCTTCAGGATGACTGAAGCATCTCTTCAGCAGTCTATTCGTTGTATTGTTATTGTCCTCTGACGTACTCCCACACGCATGCCAACATCAGCTTGAGCTGTTTATTTTCCCATCCTGTTCCATATTTAATGCACCATTGTTTTAGATATAGGAAAGTTTATATTAGTTTTTTATGTTCAGACCAGGTCAGATTTCTAGACGTGATAGTTGTGCGATGTTGCAGTATGACTTCGATGACCAGTGCATGTCATTGCACCTAAAGTTCCATATTTACTGTCATGTTACATGTCAGTAATAAAAAACTCATTTCATGGAGTTTTTAACCGAATATACGTTTAGTTATTAATAGCGAACCATGTATGAGATGTATGTAGGGTACACGAGAGCTAGGAACTCAATTACTAATAAAACCTCCAGAAGCCTTGCTTTCCTGACAAGTCCTTGTAAATGTCATGTTTATTTTATCGCTCCATGTTTTAAGCAGCTGGGGTATATATTTTTTTATTTGGTCGCAGAGACGATGGCAAACAGCATTTCCTCCAAAGGAAATGCAAAGGAATTTTTGACCAATATGTCCACTCTCCCAAGTTCCCAAGGTTATTTCTGCATGTGTATATGTGTATATATACAGTTGTGGCCAAAAGTTTTGAGTGACACAAATATTAGTTTTCATAAAGTTTGCTTTTAGATCTTTGTTTCAGTTGTTTCTGTGACATAATGATCTCCAGCCTTGTGCTCGTCAACATTCTCACCTGAGTTAACAAGACGATTACTGAAATGATCTCAGCAGGTCCTTTAATGACAGCAATGAAATGCAGTGGAAAGTTTTTTTCGGGATTAAGTTAATTTCCATGGCAAAGAAGGACTATGCAATTCATCTGATCTCTCTTCATAACATTCCGGAGTATACGCAAATTGCTATTATTAAAACTTAAGCAGCAACTTTTCCAATTTCCAATATTTGTCATTCTCAATACTTTTTGCCACGACTGTGTATGTATGTATAATTTTTTTTTCTTTTATAAAGGAGGTTTAATTGGCATAATCTGTCCAGACGGTCTGTAAAAAAAAAAAAAAAAAAAAAATTTTGCTTTAGATGAGCTTATAATAACCCACAAGCCCTCACTGCACCCTCTGCAGGCTCTGAAACCGGTTTTAACACAATACACCGAGTCTATTCATTTTGTTTACTTTCATGTTACTACACTTTTGGGCGGAAAATAAACATCTTCATTTTTACTCATCTTGATTTTTTTTTCTTTTTCTGGCAACTCATGGATCACCATACTGACTCCAAAATGTATTTTTTTAAGAATTGGATTAAATTTGTGCATTTGAGTTGGAAAACAGTTGGTTGCAGTGCAGCATCCAGTGTGATAGGAATCAATTATTTACTAAGTTTGTTTAAAATTGTAATGAAATCTGGAAAATTAAATAGAATCTCCAGCTGTATTAGAAAAAGACTCAAGGTCAAATCAACTTCTGTAGATATCGTAATAATATTGCATGGGGTGATCAACTTGTGTTAGTCTTGTATCCTCTGTATCTCTTTCTTTCTGCTCTCATAAAACATATAACACTCGAGCTTTGATCTTCCGCGAGATGCTCTTCTGCTCACCATGGTCGCAATTTGAGATTTGGTGGCCTTCCTGTTGGTTCGAACGCTGGCTGTCACAACAACCATGGCCCAGTCACACTCACTGAGCCCACATTCTACTATTCTACTCTAATGTTTGATTGAACCATCAGCTGAAGCTCTTGACCTGTGTGATGATTGGCTGATTTGAATAACAGCATTGATGTGCAGGTGCTCCTATTAGAGCGAGTGGTGTTGAGATTGAGTATCACACTGAGGTCATTCATTGTGACATCATACCAGGACAGGCTGGTCATTCAGTAGAGACTTTTAAATGAAATACATTTAATAATAAAGTCTTTTGGTAGCCTCATTGCTCTAGGTTTCCTTCTTTCGGTCCTGTAGTTGCCTTTCACCTCTCAAAAAGAACATAAAAACATGCATGTAAGGAGACAAGGGTGTATTCCTGCCTCCCTCCGAGTGTTCCAGAGAAAAGCAGTCGATCCACCGCAACCTGACCAGGATAAAGCATTTATTGATGATGTACTGCCTCTAAATCTCTCTATCTCTATCTTTCTTTCTGTCTGCCTTCTGATTTTTCCCTCTTCCACTCGTTCATTAAGACGCTTTTTCAAGTAGCTGTGCAGTGGCTCTTTGTGTATGACTGTGTGCATGCGTTCGTTTGGCTTTAGGTTACCACCTGCCATTAGACCTCTCGGTATGTTCTCAGCTTCAAGCTAATGGAGGTGCCGAGGGGCAGAATGAGCCTCTCCACAGAGCAAATGGACCTGACGCGCTTCAACTCCATCACACTTTAGTCAAGAGACATAAAAGGGGAAAGAGTGAACTCTGAAAGTAGATGTGATGGAGGGAGAGAGAGAGACGACAATAAAGAGGGAGCGATGCTTAAAATTAAGGACACAGTTTCCACATAAATCCAGGTGAACTTCATCACTCCTGTACTACTTGCACCCTAAACACCGACGCAGCGTCCTGTTCAAAACACAACACACGAGTATAATTGTCTGTTTTATTTCAGGCTTTTCTTTTGTCCTCGTTCCCTTCGTTGTTCTAACATTATGTATGATTCTAATCTATTATGCACGATTTTTTCGAATTTTGCAGAAACCAGAATCAGAACCTTGCTTGTAATTGCTTCAATTATACTGTATGTGCATAAAGACATAATCAACACCGTCTATTGTTATTTAAGAGGTTATTCACACAGACCCGTTTTTTTTTTTTTTTTTTGGGTAAACTTTATTGTGCCAAAGAAAACTATATAATTATCCAGTGCTGGCTGTTCTAAACCTCTATTACCGTAAGAACGTTTGACCAGTAAACACTTATTAAACTTTTTCACTGCAGTTCTTTGATAGTTGGCTACTACAGAGGAACTGATTGATGAACCAAAGTGTTGAACTGAACAAGAATGAGCTGAAGAAAAGCTTGTCTCTAAATATTTCAAATTCCACTTTCTCCAAAGACCAGTCAACACACGTTGTTTAATGTTCTATCAGAAAGGAGCTTTTTCCCCCTCTATTCATTTTACAGTACTTACATTCTCGTGTCTGACAAATTAATAATTTAAAAAATTTGGTGTTTAAAGAAGAATAGATGGAGGAGAATACAGTTCTTGTCTGTCTCATCTGTTGAAAGTCCATTATGTTGGCTAAATGTGGTACTGATAAGCGGAACACCATTTAGTTATCCTTATAACCGTCTAATTAATGGTCGCGCATTAAAAGGTACCTCTTGTCTTCGAGTTCTTACATTAGTCATTCTTTTCAAGAAATCGTTCACGAATTCATTTCAAATGAGTTTTTCCAATTAGTTTTTATTGCAAAATCATCATTCAGTATTAGACATTTTTTGACACGCTGAACATGATGGATAAACGCACTTCTCTGATGTTTTATTTATTTATTTATTTATTTTAATATAAACATGTTAATCTCTTATTCCTGTGCAATACTGCGATGCTTGATTCATATTTTCTACAGAATCAAACCTGCAGAGACGTGTTTGCTAGTAGAAGAGGGAGATGCAATGGTTAAAGTAAGTTTGAGGTCAGGTTCATGGAAAAAAGAAATATATATATATATATATATATATATGAGATGAAATATTACACCTAGACACCATGACGGAAAATGATATCTAATCTATCAGCAGATTTTTGAATCCTGAATGTCTAATTGGTGGACTGCTTATGATGATGAACTGATGAACCGCGAGATGGTCATGATGCAGGAAGTGGGTATACTTGGTAAAGACGTGTGAATGTGGCACAAGCATGTCAGCTGTCCCAGTGTACCTCGTAGGCAGGAAATACTTTACTAGGTTCCTCTGCTATTCCTTCAGCTGCATATATATATTTTTTTATCATCGTCGTCTATCTGCAGCCGAGCGAGAAACCCAAGTTCAAATGCAGGACATAAATCGACTTTGGCTTTGCTTCCAAACGTGTTGTATTGATGATTTTTTTTCAACAGGTGCTAAATTGAAATCGGTCTTTTGTCCTCTGTGGCATGATCTCCTTCGCCGGGTATGTTGGAAATGCCAAACATGCATTATTCCACTAGTGGAGTGAATTTCCTGCCCTGTGGAGTTCATTATAGGAAATAACAAGTGTAGATTTATGTACCAGTGTATCTCTGTTCCAGCAGGGGCAGAGTTAATCCCCCTCAGGACCGTATCGCACATCACCGTTCCCCTGTGCTGCTTTTGAACTGAGGTGATCGAAGTCTCGAAGGCCTGTTAAAACTACACAATGTTTCTTAAATCCAAGTGTGCACCATGAAGTTATTCTAGAATGTAAAGACTTCCAAAGCTTGGATTTAACCTGCCCACACCTTTTTTTTTTTTTTTTTTAAAGCTAATGCGTAGATGCTTGTGTGCGTTTGGAGGCCTCGGTTGTTCTGACACATCAGATGACAGCGCTGATCTTCCTAAAGTAGCAGAGGTTTTTTTGAGTGTGTGTGTGTGAAAAAGACGCAGGTCCTTATATAGATGGTACAAACAAACTCCCACTAAAGCACCCATGGGATGCTGGAACATGTAGGAAATTTTAATACTTGTTTTTATACTGCAGTTTGAGGACAGTTTGTTTAGAAAGGCATAATCATCTTTCTAGGTTTGTAACGCACTTAGATGAAGGAAGAATTTAATGCAGCGCCGGCATTTTGCTCTAAAAAGACACTTTTTGCTGCCAGACACATTTTCCGGCTGCTTAGCTCTGCTCACAAAGAAATGCTTAAGCCCCTTCTTTTTGGCTCAATGTCTGCATCCGCTAAGTCCATGGGAAACTGTCCATGAAGTTTGCTCTCTGCCTCGCTGCAGTCACAACCCGTGCACGGGTAAAGCAGTTTGCAAAGCTGCCAGGATCTTGCGCTCGGAGATAAGGACGGAGTTTTGTTCCTCTCTGGGAGACGTGTCCCGTGCCTCTCTGACCCGTACCTGCCTGAGGAGAGACAGATAGCTTCTCCATGCAACTCTGCTCATCAGAGAAACAAAAACTGCCAGCACCATGGAGCCCGGCAGGATAATGCCACAGGGCCTGATTCATGCTCACATCCATCTGGACCCGGTTGGGAAGCAAGACTGGTTGAAATGTATGTGCGTCTTTTGGAGGTGACCTCTCTGAGGATCTGGCCTGGAATCTGTCCCAACAGAAGGGACATTTGGAGAGGGATGCTAAACCAGGACATACCTGCAGGAGGTCTACACACATCCCGGAGGCAAGGCCTAGTGAAACTATGAACTAGGTGTATTATAGTTAAATGGACTTGGACTGCTAAGGTGAATTAAGCTAACCTATTAGGGACACTAAGGAGGAAGGATTAACAGGGAGGCCAACATGAAGCATAGTGCCTATACAGTATTAGCAGGTCCTAAAAAAGGCAGGAAGTTCGGGAATAGCGGACATAATTTCGGATTTAAATGCGTTGGCTTAACGGACATGAAGGCACAATTAGACTTCACAAAGACACTGATGGGGTTAAATAGGCAAATGAATTCAAAGATAATAAACAGGTGAGAATCATCAACACCCCATTGGGTCATGACAAGACAGCAGCAGAGAGGGGACTAGATGCAAAACAAGACGAAAAACGCGGAAGTGCATTCATGGTGAAATCCATGCCATGGAGCTGAGGTGGGATTACATGGCAGTTTCTTCACTAAATAGCACATCTTGTAATCTGTTTATTATTAGGCCTAGATGTGATGACGCTGAGAACTGATCTAACCGTTGTTCTTTTTCGTCCTCACCTCTGGCTCAGTATTCAACTAATCACAATGGGCTCGAAAGCAGCGAAATGCTTGCTAGATTACGGCAAAGTGCCTCCATCCTGTATGTGCAGTGCGCGCTACTCCCTATTTCCTACAAATGACAAAGTGCATTGAGCATATTCGATGAGAAGCCATTAATCTTCAGCAGTGTGTTTGTTAGAATTTAAATGAACACACTGAATCTCCACCATAATGTTTTACAACATGGCTTCAAGATGCCTTAAATAGGGTGCAGGTTTATGTGCAAATGTTGAAAATAATGATCACGTTGGAGAGCAGCTGCAGATTCGTCATTTTCAATTATACAACAATTCGTTGCGATGCAAGAGTAATTTGATTTCCACGTCTGGTGGTGAAGGGCGGTAACAGCACCGGGATGTTTAACTGTATGCATCACTCTGCGTCCCAGGTGTTCTAATCATTAATCATTAATTACACTAACTGTTGGTTGCAGCATGGGTCAGAGTAGGTCAATAGGTCAAAAGGAGTAGGTCGGTACTGAGGAGAGAGAAGCTAAATACCCAAACGCAGATTCAAAATTTTAGGTAAAAAGCTACACAGCTAAGCTAACTTCTACTGTAACACAAGGCTGAGTCCCAAATCCCTCTGTACCTCTTAATCAAGGGCACTACTTGGTGTGTGGCACAAGTGATTGTACACCCTGGTGCAGTAGCTTTCTATCTAACACTATTCCGGAAATAGAAAGCCTAGTTAAAAAAAGACAAATCATAATCTGCTGATAATAAATGGTGTTTGCGGAATTGTTGTACGGTATAAGGCCTACATCACAGCCGTGCTGATATTCAGCACAACAGCACTCCCACTCAAGTGATATTGCTTAAATAAACCGACTCATTCATGTAAACACATTTTCCCCCCATTATCACATTTGGCTAGTGATTTTTAAAAAGTAAAAAAAAATTTTTTTTGTGGTTGTAAACACAATTCCTAAAATGTTTCACATCTCGCTCAAAGGACACCTGATACGATAACGTGCTTCATAATTACTACAGTATTCGTTTTGAATTGAAAACAACCCCGAATAAACTGGTTGTCAGTGAGAATCTTATCTCCGTTGTATTTTCTGCTGAGAAGCCCCCCAAAAAGCTTCGATTTGGTGATTTGAAATTGAGCGAGTCTCGGATTAATTCTTGGCGCATTAACGTTGTTAATTGCTGCTTTTGTATTACAGTCACCTCTGATATTTCGCATAACGTGCAAAAAGCAATTAACTTGACAAAGCCCGAGGGCTGAGCTTTGGACAGCTTCCTATAAGCAGATCTCTCAGCAGATCCGGATTTGTCCTTCACAACGACTGCCGCATCGAGTCAGATCAGCGTGGCCGCTTCTGTTTTTACAGGGTGTCACAGTATGGAAGGCGCTGGAGCTCGATACGGAGTCGTGGGGGAGTTGAGATGAGCCCGAGCGTGACTGAACAGCCTGTTTTTGTTGGTTTCTGCTCGAGCTGTGCAATGCAATCGATTACGGAGTTTAATCGTTGATTTCTCGGTCAATTCATTTGATTTTTTATTCAGAATTAAGCCACACCTTTTAAATTATTTCAGTAAACTTACAAAGCTTATAAGGTTAATGTTTAGAAAAAACTTTTAGTTAAAAAAGAAATATACCACAGCTTTTGCAGGAAATACAAACCACTTTCAGCTTCCACAAGTATTTCTTCTTTTTTTTTTTTTTTTGCCTTTATGGACTGTTTATACTGCCACCTACTGGACTGGAGTGAGGTAAAAATAACAATGGCATAATTCAATCAATCAACGTTACAAGTTACGTAGCATTTCAGTACATGTTAAATTTTTTTTTCAATATTTTCAATACTTTTAATCCTTCAATAACTGTAAGAAATATAGCTGCTTGAGACAAATCAGACAAACTTCAATGTTTTTTAATCGAATCACATAAAGAGTCAGAATGAGCTCAACTATGATGTGTGTTTTGGTGCTTCACACCATCTGATGGACAGCTTTTAAACTCAAGGTAATATACATTTGGTTTTAACCACTAGACCTCTAGTTTGTCAGAAAATCCCAGTTTTCAACATCATAAAATATTACTTAGCTCAGCTCTGTAGTCCGGTAGCTGAAAGGAGCCGGCCTATTACCTATTGCTGTCTTGGTTGATGGAGATACGGCGCCATATAGGTTATTTTCCTACACCCGGGAGAAGCGTAAGGACCAGAATGTGTCTGTAAATTGGAATGAAGGAATGCATGTGCGCAGGAATATGTAATATGCGGCCGCTATCTCCACACTCCCAGGTCAGCCATAATACAGTTATCAGACCTCAGCAGAAAGTGTGGCACAGCGCTCGGCATGCTTCAAACACGGCTCAGGCAGGCAAAACCGCAGCCTTCTGATCACCGCAGGCGGTCAAGCAACGTCACCATCCTGCTCTTAAGGGCAGCGTCCCGGCCAGCGCTGGTTTCAATCAGAAGTCTGCCTTTAGGTAACTAGTTCTTCAAACAGTAGGTGTGAAAAGTTCTATAAAAATTCAACTGGTGTATATTTCTTTTTTTTTTTCTTTTTTTTTTTTCTTTTTCGTCCCGTGAATACGCCAGTTTTATTACTGCTCTCAGGATCATTTGAACAGTGACAGTTACCTACTGTTTGTTCTGTGTGATTGTGTTTGTCTATTAATCATGCGTTCGCATTGCTCTATAGGAATAAATCTGCCAGTTCAAATAGTCTGGAATGCTTCCTGTCACAGTCGTGGTTTGTGATGGTGCTGCATTTGTCATGTTTGATGGCTGATGGCATGTTCAAATTTGCATCAAAACCATTTTTGCTTGAGGACACACATTTTTTGATTTGCATTGAAATATGTACATAAACTTTATGACTTTGACAGTTGTGGTGTGATGGAGTGTTGTGCGAATGCTTATTTCGATGTGCAACGACTCGAAGAGCATTGAAATTACGACTGGCCATTTCTCAGTTCTGACTTCCACCAGCTAAAGCCACACTTAGCTTCAGGAAATATACTTCAGTATTCTTCTGGCCCATATATTTTTTTCAGCGTCATGAAGGATATGCAGCTTGGTTTAGAGTGCAACAATCCTGCATACCTAGATTTTTTAAAAATTGCCTTCAAACACCTTGATTCAAAAGTAGTCTAGTGCTTGAAATTTATTTAGAGAGTTTAAGGGTAAAATTGAGGCGGCATGGTGGCTTAGCGGTTAGCACTGTCGCCTTGCAACTCCAGGTTGCGGGTTTGATTCCCGCCTTGGGTCTGTGTGCATGGAGTTGGAGTGCATGTTCTCCCCATGCTTGGTGGGTTTCCAGAAACATGTCGATTAGGCTGATTGGCGTTCCCAAATCGCCCAAAGTGTGAATGTGTGTTTGTGTGGTGTATATGTGCCCTGCGATGGATTGGCACCGTGTCCAGGTCTCCTGGGATTGGCTCTGTGCCGCCCCACGCCCCTGTGAACAGAATAAAGCGGTATAGACGGTGAGTGAGTGAAAGATGGCACTTGGTATATATGCCTGCAGAGGACTGATTCTGATATCATTATTAGCATAGATGTGTCCTATTTACTGTAGGTATTATTGCCTGCTATGCCACATTCTTCTTCTGGGTTATCTAACAGGAATAATGAAAAGAACTATACTGTACCAAGCAGAATTTATTACTGACATGATCTGTAAATGTAGTATCACAATCCTCTATATAATCCATCCGTTACAAATGTCTTTTTTTTTAATGACATTTATCCTATGGGTCGTCACACCAGATTAAAATCTGGCACAGGTTTTATGCCGGATGTCCTTCCTGTCACAACCCTACCTTTTCTCTAACCTGGTTCGGGACCGGCACTGCATTCACTGGCTGGATTTTATCTGGTTGTAAGTTTAAGTGAATTGCTCTAGGATCCAACAGTGGTGACCCAGGAGTGGTGGAGCCCAAACTCCTGACGCTCCAATCAGCAACACAGAGCCACCACTGCCCCATTCATAAAAACTGACATTAACGATAAATAGTAATAATAAAATTCAAGGAGTCAATAACATAACTTAGAAGTTATTCTAATTGTTAAGAAATTATATAAGTCAGCTGTGCCATTCCTTTGTAGTAAATGAATTTATTCAATGTACTTAAAACCTAAAACTGCTCTAATAATTTTCAACAGAGTTTTGTCAACTAGCAATCAGGCATTTTACACAGATGTTTGTGTGTTAAGGCTCAGAGTTACTGATTGCATCGTTGGCGGTTCGAGACCCAGCTTCGCTAGGTTTGCCACTGTTGGGCCCTTGAGCAAGGGCCTTAACCCTGTCTGCTCCAGGGGTGCCGTAAAAATGGCTGACCCTGCGCTCGGATCCCTGACTACGAACAGTTCCGGGACACGTGAACGTGTACACTTTGTACACTATGTACTCTGTACACTTGACCCTAAATAAATAGATCTATTAAAAGCTGCATTTGTGAGAATGTTTTTAACGGAGAAACTTCTTTAGAACAACTAGAGAGCAGAAGTCTATGTAGTCAGTTTGGCCAGTACAGAATGCTCACTTCACACCTCTATGGTGTGTAACAGAAAGTGTGGAAGATTTCGGTAGTAAACACACAGTGGCATATGGAAGAGACATTCAGTAAGCCTCTTATGATGCCAAAATATTTGAGTACTATTTCAGTCCTGCGTATGTTTTTAGCCTTTCTATGCAAATTCACTTAACAGGTGTGTGGGTTTTTCGAATGTATAAATTTCGGGGAGAAAATCCTAAACTAATATCCAATTTCCACAAGTTTTATTTGCTTCTGGTGCTTATCGTGCATTATTTTCAGTGACTGTACACTCCTAGACACAGATCATGCACAAAAAGCTAACAGCTCAGGTAGATGAAGCAGAATTTGCCTGGGTGATCTAAGACTCGAGCAGACTAATTGCACTGGTCACGTTTGCTCCACCCCACATCAAACCCTGAATGCGCCTCTAATAAATCTGACTCATTAAAATTCTCACTGACTCATTCATTTCCGTTGTTCCTTGGCCGGATAGCCTGCTTACCGCTGCAGCTATGCATGAGGAATGTTGGCATTGGCCTCTCTGTTTATTCTCCCTTATTGGACAAGCCTTAAGTGCATAAAATACCGTCACACAGCCTCCAAGCCCGGGTTGACCTAGTTGTGGTCGACAGAGTTACGCTCCTTTTAAGGAGCCCCATAAGGGTGTTCTGATCACCGCCTATATGGCTCCCACGGGTTTTAAACTAAAGGGATGTTGTGGTGGAAAGTAGAATGTAGAGCAACAGTGCTATATAACCCTGCGCTCAAAACATTTCTCAAGGGGGCAGTTGCTAGCCTGCTTGGCAGTCCACATGACTTTACTTCTGCTTGGGTCTCAGCACAGGCTTCATCAAAGGACATGGCTCAAGCATCGTGCTCAATCTGTGGACCAAAATTCTGGAAAGATTTCACAACCGCATTATGTCATGGTTTAGTTCTTCTGTTTTTGTCAAAGTGAAATATGCTGGTTGAGTAACTTTAGCCAAAAACTGGATTTTTTTCCCCCCCTGCTTTGTTAATTAAGACCCAACAAGTGGAAAGTACAGTTCATTTTTAGAAATTTACAATATCACGGAAATTTTTATTGGTCATGATTTCATTTGAAGCACTAAAGCTGTAGATTCATTACATGTCAAATTTAATACAGTACATACTGTAAAGCCTTTTTTTCTTCTGTACAATTAAAACAAATCGGTCTCTCAAAATAAGTTAATATATTTCTTAAGAACGATCAAAAAGGATTTACAATTTGAAATATGTTCGTTTCTGCACTCAGTACTTGGTCAGTACTTTATGTCCTTTAACATAAATTACTTAATCAGTGCGACATGGCATTGAGGCGATCAGCTTGCGGTACTGCTGAGCCATTCTGAGCTACTTTTTCTCCTTATCCCAGCTAAAACACGTCTAACGTTGTACCTGGTTCAGAAGTGGCTTGATGGTACAGTAGGAATTCATCATTTCCTGAAGACATCTGAGCTTGGTGACTCTTGATGCACTGTCTCTAGCCTCACTCCACTTCTTGTAAAGTTCTTGAATCAGCTTTGCTTGAGCATTTTCTTCAACCAAACAAAAAAGAGGCTTGGGATATTTCACTTCACATGTAATAAATGTAGAATATATGAGAGTTTCTCACTCTGAATTGGATTACAACAACAAAACTTTCCCACAATGTAAAAAATTTTAAGAGATGCATTACAATTGAACTCGCTCCCACCAGGGGAAATTAACACCTCTCAGCCAAGCTCCTGTCTTTCCTGACAGGTTCTACTGATAGATGCCCGTGGATAGATGAAGATTAGTCTTCACTGTCGGATATTGCACGGCTTTTTCCCATTGCTGTGACTTTTATCACCTTCTTGACTCATTGATCAACCTGACGTCCCTAGTCCGGTCCCCCGGAATAGGAACGACGTTCTCCGTTACTGCTTTGTCAGTTTGTTTTACAATGCAGATCGTAAAAAAGCCATAGGAGGTGAACAGAAATTACTGTGGCGTGTTGGTGTGAATCAGAGAAATGCACTGCATGTTGATGAATCCTTGTGTCTGTGCTTGTCTTCCACAAAGAGATGCAACTTCTGCACCCGATCAGCTCTGGAAGTGTCCAAGATTCTGTCTCAGCACGAAAGTTACATGACTTTGAATTTACAACTTGGATCACACAAACCCATTTCAAAATGTGTTTTAATTTGTCGCTATTAATCAGTGTTATGTTTCTAACGTGATAACTTGGCTTGATTGATTTTTTTATTTTTTTTTCCCCGGATAATCTTCAAAAAGAAGGAAATGGAAATGGGTTCATGAAACCTTGTAGGCATGACAAGAGAGTAAATGTTTTAGGCCAGTTTGTTCAAAAACACAATTTATATTAATTATTTGCCTGGATGGTTTAGACATGGGCAGACTGAGAGGAGTGAACAGTGGAGACGTTTTAAGACCAAGGACATTGGCTGGAATGTTAATAACTTTGAGCATTTGTGAGGTTATGGACAAATAAGGCACACCTTACAACCTTCTTTATACAGTTATACATGGTGTATTCTGTATGCTTGCAGAATGCCTAAGGGGTAAAGGACGTGCCAAAATATTATAAGCTTGTTGTAAAAAAAAATAATAATAATAATATTGGTGTGAAACACAAACCAAAGACATAATAATTCACAACTCTTTTGCTCAGTATTTTATTTAGTTAGATAACTTTTAATCTAAGTGTAGAGATGCTCCACTGCCCAGAGACCAAGTGGGCGGGACCAATTGCCCAGGTAACCATCAATCACTTTGGTGCATTAACCAATCAATTTTTTTTTTCATCATGACTGGCCAGTCATTTCTTTAAACTAGGATTAGTGGAATGTTTTTTGTTTCTGTACTTCCCATGTGATGTTAGCCCAGTTGTGACATAGTGTGAGTGTCCGCATAAATGTTTATATTAGACAATCAATCCACATTTGTGTGATAGTTCCCTGAAAAGGAACAAGTCTCTGTTTAAAATGTGATGTAAAAGTACAGGTTTTTCGTAAAAACTTTAACAAGTAGAAGTAAAAAATATCACATGCAAAAACATACTCAAGTAAATTACAGATATACAAAAAAAAAATTTGCCAACTCTGGTTCTTTCATGTTCATTAACTACTGACCCAGTAAGGTTATGAGTGCGCCTGCTGTGTTAAAGGTGCACCGAGCCACCGAGTGCTGCTTTTATTTTTGCAGGGATTCCACAGCAGCTGTTCTTTGCATAGCAATCAGATACAGGGGAAGCAGGCGTAGGATGATGGGCAGCAATTAGAGGATAAACAGTGCGGAGCTGACGCAGGAAGTGATGGAGGACTTGATTGTGGTTCATTGATCCTCTGAATGGCATCCTAAAGCTTCAATTTCAGCGACCCTTTTTCTCTTTTTTTCCTTCCTTCAAATGGATGATGCTGACTTGATAGAAAAGTGTCGCATTTTGGAAAATGAACACTTTTATAGGACATTATAGTTGTTTTTTGCAGCCTGATCCATGCTAGTGATTTGATAAAGGAGGAAATGGCGTAATGTTACGGAGAGTGGCAGTGAAGCAGCTCTTGACAGTTTGTGGGGTTATTTTAGTACAGCCGGAGGGTTTTGGAAGAGCTCCAGGTTTCTAGTTTCACTCCTACTACGTGTCGAGTGGTGTGAGTTCCAGCTGCTCGTGGGCTCCAGAGTGTGTATCGATAGTGTGACCTCATTCAGCTAGCAGGGCCAACTGGATGCCAAGAGGGCAGAGAACACCCTGCGCTTTGAACTGGCTAGAAAAACTACTGGTACTTTTTGACACTTTTTTTCGGCATAAGTTTTCATATTTATTTGCTCCAATCAACCATAACATTAACAACAAATAAAATTACACATTAACATTATGAGGTGTAGATTTGTAAAATGGTGACAGGATCATGGGCGCCCAAGGCGTATTTACGCCCGTGTTGGAGAAAAAGCCAGTCTGTCCATTCCGACACCACAGAAAAGCCAATGCAGTACAATTCACTGAAAAAAAAAAAAAAGCCAATGCTGGCTGTGATAGAAAGTCACCAGACCATCGGGTGCGCCACAGCCTGCCGCTAAAATCAGGCAAAGACCTGATTTCCAAACTCCGAATCTGATCGAGCATCCATGAGATACCCCGGACAAACAAGTGCATTCCACAGAGGCCCCATCCCACAACCCACAGCACCTAAAGAATCCGCTGCTGACGTGATGGTGCCACGAGCCATACCGCCAAAAAAGGCACAACAGGGACCTACACAATACTGGGCATAATGTTTTTTGCATTGTAATGTTATGGCTGATAGAGTATATAGCAAAGTTTATACTTTTAGTTTGTCTAGTTTGAGATTTGGTTCAGTTCCACACTAAACATAATTTAAAATAAGAAACCTTATCTGGAAACATGCAGGCTAAAAACACACTCGTGAAAACGAGTGTGGTGAATTGGACAAAAACAAAAGAAAGCGCACATAGAAATCTCAGAGCACTGAAAACACGGAGCCTGCGCTCTGTATTGTAGCCAACCTTTTTGTTTTTCTGTCCCGAATCACTTTTTTTTTTCTCTTTGCAGCCCTATCCTTTTGAGCCATTTGAGCAGCTCACAATTGCTGCCTGCAACCCAAAAATGTACAGCATAATTGTTTCCCTTCCTGCAGTGAGGTCGATTCAGGGTCGAATTGCTTTCTCACTGCAATCGAAGCAAACTGAAGTTCACTCCGAAGCCGAGCGCTTGATTTCTGTATGCATCCGTGATTGCCGTGTTCTCCCGAACGAACCGCACCAAGGAGAAATCACGCTAGAGTTCAATTGAGATACAACAGCGGAGATAATGACCGAGTTGTTTCACGGCAGAGAGATCATTTGAAATGAATGACCTCTCTCCAACAGAATCTCACTTTTGCAATAACAATAACGAGCTGGATGAGTAGACAGTCGCCTCTGAGTCTTATCGTGTTGAGCTCCGGGCTGACGAGGACACGCAGTTTCTGCAGAATTATATGTAGAGTGAAGCAAGACTTTCAGAAAGACTGTATAATTCATAGCGATATTAATACTGAACTGAGTAAATGGTTGGGTATTAATCTCCGGTATCATGCCGCAGTACATTTTAAAATGTCTTAAACAGTTCCTTAAGCTCCTTTTACATAGAAATTGTGCTTTAATGTCGATAACAAGCGCCCCAAAATATTGCGCTTTCCCTCACTTTTGACATTCATACAGAACCCACAAACCCTGTGCAGCACACAGCTTTCCACTTTCCACTTTCTCAAGCGGCCCACAGCTTTCCACTTGATGTCGGCATTGGTGTAATGTACTGTCTTGGGAATACCACACATACCATTGCTTTTAAAACAATAAGAGTGAATGAACTGAGTGCTAAGGTGCTATCCATGCACATTTACATCACTCATCATATTCAGCGCTTGACAGAGTTTATTGTGTCTATAGTTCTTCCATTTAACAGGATCTCGTCTCGGACCGTCACTGCCTTTGTTCCCGGATTCCTCGGAGACGAGTCATCACCGAGCCATGATTCCACCTCCGCCACATGGAGGCCGAGGCGCAACGAATGTGCAGAATTCCCGCTTGGTTGGCTGCGTGAACAGAACGAGGCTTGAGCTATAAAGTGTGAACGTGGCCTGACCTGAGTGTGTAGATCAGCATCACAGCATGTTCATTAAAAAGTAGTGCCTTAAATCGCACCTAGACTCAAAAGAAAAAGTGTAGACCTGAAGCATGCGTGGGTGCCTGTGAGCAGAAATGGTGATCTTTTATTTGTTATTCATAACCTCACGACTTTGCCACCTACCCCATGTGTGTGCTTGTACAGTAGTTGTGGCAGAGCGAAAAGTTTTAGCCAGACCTTTATATTGGCATCAGGGAATGTGTTGCATTTGCCTGATGTTTCTCAGTACTTAGTGCAATTTCTCAGTGTACAGTGCAATTATATTAAAGACCGTCCATGTATACTTGACCATCCTTTTTAAAAAAATCTGTCCAGAAGAACGATAAAATCCAATAAAGATTTTTTTAAAAACTAGTAGCGGACAGTTAACGGCCATTCGCTCTGCCAATCCCGGCGAGAGCGGTGTCACAAGAGGCAGTAAATATATCTGATGCAAGCTGCTCTGGGTTTTTAAGGGCTATTCTCTGATGAAGAATGACATCTTTGCATACTAAAGACTACTTTTTACTACTTTTTAAAAATTTTATATATATATATAGATTATAGGTTTATAGATTGGATCTTTGAACAATTAACTTATGTAATAGAAATACCAAATAAATAAAAATATGGTGTTAAAGTTCGTTATTGTTTATTGTATGTAGTAGACCAGATTTAATGCCAGTCTGTTCCTTTGGTTACCGCCGCAGGTATATTTCACACCTGTGAGAAACACCGATGTGTGTGTCACAATGCATCATGCATGGATATTAACCGAGGCAAACCAGAAGGTCAATACAGAGGTCAGACTACCTGTTTTTTTTTTTTTTTTTTTTTTTGTTGTCGTTTAATGATCATACTGTATATATGCTACACATTGTCACTCAAATGATAGTATAATGAAATTCTAACTGCAGATCTCATAGATATTCTGCCTATCATACTTCTAAGGATGTGCTGTGCTGTGCATGTTACACTGCAAGTCTTTTCCTATAGAGTATTAAAAAAAATAAAACTTTATTGTTTACACCAGAGTCATTTTTACAGGATAAGTAATTAAACTGGATAAGACCTCCGAGGCAGCTGTGAGTAAACAGAGGGTAAGACCACAGCCATTAAAACGTACAGCTTCAGAAATAAGGTTCCCTCAACTTCAACCTTTTCCTTCCACAAGACCTTGTTCTGATGATCCGTAACATTATTTTAGCCGCTCACAATTGGCAGCCATCAACTTTGAAGACGACGTCACTCGGCTGCCCGGTAATTATCCCAGACAGCCTCATAGTCTGAGATGAGACGACATGGCCGAACAGCAGCTGCTTCTTCAAAATGTTGTCTAATAGAGTGTTTGATTAGCACATTTGATTGCAGACTTGTAAATTGACGGCATGCAGGAAACTAACGCAGAGGTAGAACGTTGGATCATCTTCAGACAGAACAATATTTCGATTTATCCTCACGGACAAGATGCTTTATGTGATCGAGCAAAATAATTCATCATCGTGCCACTTGTATTCATCTTTCTGTTTTCTGAAATGAGACACATTTGCAAAAGTAAATGCTTCTGTGATCATCAGACATAATTCCTAGCGGTGCACAGAATTGTAGTAGCTATGGTCCAGAGAACAGGATTTGGGTATCAGGTGCAGGTTGTCTGGGATATCCCCTCAGAAATGACAGTGTAGCGTGTCAGCCTTGCCAGCAGGATAGTCAATACATCGTGCTGATGTTGATTTGGCAGCGTTACAGATGCTGGGACAACGCAGGTATTAGATTGTGTTTGAAAGTTACAATTACTTTGATGAAATGACTTGGGAACAACGCTGACTACACGTGCTTTGTCCGGGAGGCTGTAGTGTCCGTCCCACTCTCAGAAAGCCGTACTGGCTTCCAAAAATAAAGTCACATACGTAGAACCTGCATTTTCCCCAGGATGTCTTTACGACGATATTACAGCGGCCTTTCGAAACCGAGCTTGTGCCCAGTCGTCTGCTACTGTACTGTATGTTCACGGAAAAACAGATTCCGAATGAGTTTACAATATGTGCAAGTCTTGTCTTGTCCACTCTTGTCCACAAAAGTGTTTAAGATCAGGGATTGTATAGAGGGTCCAAAAAGCTTGTTGTTTCGAAATGCTCGAAAGATTCTCTCTCTGTTTGAAACAGAAGTGCATGTACAAGGCAGCGTTCTTGGCCAGTCAGCATCTGAATCTGCTGAGTGGACAAGCTGTATCGAGGCTTCGTGGGCTGAGACTACTGTACTGTACATAAACTGGGCCATCTTAACTCCCAGCGGTTATTTGAAGATACAAGTGACGAGCGTCAGAATTTCTTTGGTAAACGAGGAAACGGGTTTGAAGAGCTCTAGCGTCTGTAAGGAATACACCCAGAGAGTGTCTTCTGTGAGACAGCATGTCTGCCTTAATTAAGACGGAGAGTTAAGCTTAAGCGTGAAATCTAGTGTTGTTTTATGAACACGAAACATGTGTCCTCACCATTATTACCAGACGCAACATGTTTTTATGTTATAAACAACCCTTGCCAGGAGAACGTTCCTCCTTAGCATTTAGCATGCGTCCCAAAGGCAGCCCTGACAGACAGGTAGGTCATAGCCGTCCTCGGGCGTAGCATCGTGTTTCGCTCCTTCCTCCTCGCTCCTCGGCTTTCTGCTCGACTTCTCTCATCCTGCCGCCTTGTGCTTCTGATATGCGCCATCTGTCAGCACGCGCTTGTGCTTTTTTCCAGGAGGCATCTGCGATTGACACGTCCCTGGCGGCTTGCGCCAAGCCCGGGCATCTGTGTTTGCCACCATGACTTTCCTAAAGCCAGGCTGCAGAAGGACCGACGTGCGAGACAGACACCAGGCGGTGACGCACAGTCCTTATCCAGTTCATTGATTTATCAGACTTGTACATGCATAGCTGTCCAATAGGCATCATCACAGGGAAGAAATACGACATCTGGCATGAGCATAGCCATTATTGAGTGGCGATCTTGTGCTAGAGAGTAATAAAGTCGGAGATGCCCGGGCTGCGTCAGAAAACAGTGGGCTCTGGTGAATTATGGCATTTATTTTGGAAAATGGATTTTCCGAGTATGGAAAGAAAAGTGATTTGAAAGCTGATCGATGGCTGTAATAACTGTATTCGTCCCACTGTAAGCACACAGGAATGGTCCATGTAGAGGATATTTATTTTATTTGGTGGTGTTTTTTTTTTTTTTTTTTCAACATATGAAAATCTGCATAAAGAGACACAAAATGTGCCAGATGTATATCAGCAATTAAGTAAAAAGATTAAAAATGAAGGATAGATTAAAGTTTGTCACGACGCTAATATGGATCACTGTGTGCTTCTTAAAAATAGTAGGAGGCTGATGGGGAAAGGAGGGCGACATAGTGGCTGGAAAGATCATCAGATTTTCCAAATGCTCCCATTCTAGACGATTTTAATCACCCCAAAATGTCTGCACACGATCATCATGTTGTTCTCCCATCTTTTTTATATATATATAAAAAAAAAAGAAAAAAAGTAGTGAGACATAAGTGAAATTCAATGTTCTTCTGACGTTCTCAATTTTTTTTTTTTTTTATGACGACAATGAAGATAATAAGAATCATCTGTTATTATATGCAGTGAAATCATTATGCAACAATGAGAATGCAATATTTAATAAAGTCCTTTATTCGTTAAATCCTGCTTGGATCCATCTGACTCACAGTTCACATGGAAATTCCAGAGTTTTTGCTGTTTTTGTGCACAGGGAGAACTATAATACATGGCACATGTTGTCCTAATACTTTTGGACACCGGTGTAGTTTCAGGTCCACTCGGGTGGTGACGAAACATCCTGTATGTTTGGATTCATGCATATACTGTACTGTATGAGGAGAAACAGAAATCCAATAAATAAAGAAACATTTACATTTTTTATTAATTTCATATCATAGTGTTTGCCAAGAAGCTCATACACAAACCCGGAATGCACTCTATACTTTTTATTCTCTCTCTCTCTCTCGTCGCCCCCTGTATCAGCAGCACATGCATGCAGCTGGAATTCCCACTGAAGCTGATTACTTTCACTGCTTCTGTGTTATCTCATTAACACCAGACTTCCGCCTGCACGACACACACACACACACGCGCACACACTTGTGCACTTGCCGTGCCAAGAGGTAGGCTGGTAAAGGCTAGTGGGTGCACTGGGAAGCTTGCCATTTTGTTGCTATTACAAACCAAGAGATTGGTTCACTCCCTAGAAACACTTCCATTCTCCATACCCTACTTTTTTTTTTTTTTCGTCCGGTCTCCGTGTGCAGACTAAACTCCTTGCACGTCCTCTGATAAGGCTGTTAGGATTCTGCTGTGTATGCGGAGGTGAGATTGAAGCTGCCTCGCTCTCCTGGGCTCAACATCAGACCCCCCGAAGGGGCAGCACTCGACAAGCCCGGAAAGAGAATCCTAATGCCGCTTCACGCCGAGCCCGGCCTGTCTCCTCATCCCTTCCCTCTTACGTCTAAGACGAAATAAAGGATTCTCGACTTGGGCCTAGCTCTGAAAGAAGCCAGGTGCAGGCTGGCTGAGATAGAAAGGGGTTAACAAGTACAAATCTTTCCCTCAGTGCTGTCCTGCGGTGTTGATCAAAGCATGGAATAAACGCTTTGAGCTCTTGCGCGAGCGCCGCAGTGGCTCCCCAGAGTGGGAGGAACGTTCGAGAATCCCCAGAGAAAAGCGCGGTGCTAAGATGACTGGCACACTGCCACCTGCAGACCGGAGAATCTGTTGAGTGCTACGGGAGTTCCATCACTTCTGTGAGATCCTGTAGGAGTAAAAGACATACGGATCTCCATGAGGTTGATGTTTTCAGATTGAAATATGAACAACTGCAAATCTATTACAGCCTTCAGCTGAGTTGATAGTATATCGTATATAATTCTCATTAAAGTTATTCATGCGTGCAGAGAAGGGGAGAGAAAAAGAGAGAGAGAGAGCGAGAGCGAGGTTTGGAAGGCCACCAAAGCTACTGCAGTCCTTTGAGATGCGGCAGTATTGATCTTTTCAAGTGGGCAGGCCATTGTGGAGCTGGAATAATGTGTAATTTGGCTGTTCCAGTAAAGCTTATGTTTAAATAGCGCACACTCTTTTTATTTATTTATTTATTTTTTTTCCCACCCTGGGTTTTGAACCATGCAAAATCAATTCTTCTATGCTTGTTATTAAAGGCGCACAAAATGAGATGGTCACAATTAGGGCTACAGCAGCGCTCAGCAGCCTATACCATGATAGAGTGTTATACTATTGATCTGGTGATCATTTATGTCACTATGCTTTGTTCAGCTATTGTGGACATTTTGATTTTTTTTTTTTTTTTTTAACAAGTTTTAGTACAAACTGCCTGTACAAAAGGAGCTGATTCAATGGTAAAATGCTGCACGTAATCCTTAAAATGACAAGATGTTTAAAGTTTTTCCTTTGTTCCTGCTTTTCAGTGTTGTTCAAGTCAAACAGGGACTTGGGAGTTTAAAAGCTAGCTTTAATTCTCTGTGTAATCTCCTGCTACGCCAGTGCGTCACTGTACATGATCAGACTGCCGGCTTCACGCCATCGTCACTGCTGAATCGCTGGCCTCCCAGGACTTCCTTTAAGGGGGTCCTTTTAATGGGCGTGTGGAAATCGCTAGGAGGTGAGGGCAGGATTGTACTGGGGATGCTACGTTCCTGTAACGCACAAGTGGTGCAGTGGGCAGTTTTTTAAAATAATTTTAAAATTCCAATTCTTTGCTTGCAGAAATGTATCGAAATTATGTTTAGTTTTTCAACTTATTATTGAGCGTCCCATTCAAGTTTCCAACTTCCAAGAGTTTTGTGCTGGTGCATACTTTTTGTATCGTCATAATCAATTTCCTTATTTCGCATTCATTTCAAAAGAACACATTTTTAAGTTAAAAGTGGTTTTACTGTAGCGCTCGTCTGTTCTGTCTCTTTGTTCATTTATCTCCCGTTGTCCCATATGCACTGTTCCGGGATTGTCCAGGAAAGTCTGTGAAACAATCCTGCTGGAACTGTGTCCAGAAATGGCAACAGCTTGTAAATGTCTGAGCAGCATTTATGTACAGTAGGTTTATATGAACACATTCACTGTTTCCTGGTATTTTGAATAAATGTTAATTTGAAAACCGTGTAGCTTTTTTTTTTTTTTTGTTCTCTCCCCCCAATGGAAAAGAAACCCAATATCGATTTTATTTATTTATTTTAATGAGACTTGTATCTAGGCTGGAAAAGTGCAAAGAGTTTTTTTTTTTTTTTTCATTTTAAAGTCTAGTGTTTTGTTCTTGTAAAAAAAAAAAAAAAATCCAATATTTCTGAGAAAGCCACCCTAAGAAATCCTCCTGATGTGAGCGTGTTTGTGATACGCTGTGTTATGGAGCAAGCCAGACACTTTTATTTACAGTATACCCAAGTCACCTTCAATCTTTACATGTAACTGCATGTTTTTCTAGAAAAATGAATGCACATGTTGTGTGCGTTTTTTTTTTTTTTCTTCCTCGTCATATTTGATGTAGGTGACCAGTCAGTCCACTAAGTGGAGCTGTAGGACTAGTCATTAAGTCAATCCTCTGCTGGAGCAGCTCTCTGACACATACACACAATAAGATCATTCTTGGAGACTTTTCTTCGCAGTTGCCTGTAGAAGGGATTAGTGAATACATCAGCAGCGTGAATAATTCATGACGGTTCAAGATCTCAGCATGTACTGGGGGGAAAAAAAACAAAAAAACAACTAAGTTATGCCGACTCACATCCTTGCAGGTTGTTGTTTTCTTGTAAATGCGCGTACAGTAGCAAGCATCTGTCCTCACACCGAAAAAGGAGCACTATATTACTTAACTCAAGTTTTAAAAAGTTCCTCTAAAAGGAATAAAACTGTGCAAAGTGGAAGCCTAGATGGTTTGTTTTTGGCACGATTGTGGAACTTCTGGGTTCAGACCTTTTTGGAGTCTGAACATGGATAGAGATGTATCGTTACAAAACAGGCATAGAACATGATCACCTAGGGATCTGTATATATTTCATCACAGTAGCAATGTATCTTGTGCTCTAAAATAACGATTCTGTCATTTCAGGACTCTCGTTCAACATTTCCAAGTCTTAGGAAACTTTGCTTTAAATTTGTACATACATCATTAAACAGTGGTCGAAATGCATTGGGGGGGGGGGGGGTGTCCAAACTTTTGCACTCAACTTCATATACTGTTTGTTTTTCTACAAGATTCCTGCCTTCAGAATGCTGGTGTGATTGTAGGACACAAATATGACTGCACACCTCGTTTGTGAGGCTCTGGGTGTCAGTCCTGCCTATGGAACTAAAAATACCGCGCCGAAAAGTACAATCTGATTCAGGGCTGCTACAGTTCGCTCTTTACACCTTTACTCAGGGTTGTTTTTCAGGGCTTACAGAATCTGTCAGAGATCCGAAAGACGTCAATGCTAAGCAAAATCTCAAACCAAGTGTTTTTACGGTTACCTGTCAGACTTGAATGAAGTCTAACGAATTGTCAAGAGTTCAGAGGAGTCGGTCAGACTCTCTGTACACAGATCAGCCTCGACACTGACATCACCACCAGGTGAATGCGATACACTGATTATGAATTATATCCTAGGAAACTGGTGACAGGATAATGGGCACACAAGGCTCATCCTTGTCTGTAGGGAACAACGGCTCTCCATTCTGGTCCGATCCCACAGAAAAGCCAGCGTAGCACAAATTGATGAAAAAAGTCAAGGCTGGCTGTGATAGAAAGGTACCAGAACACCCAGGGCACCACAGCCCGCGGCACATGGGTTGATGTCCAGGCCTCCAAATTCCCTAGATGGAATGCATTGGACAAACAAGTGTAATCCTGAAGGAGGCAACACCCTGCAATCCACAGCACCGTAAGGATCCTGGTGCCTGTCACTACAGAACACCCCGAGAGCTCTTTGGGAGTCATGCCCCGATGGGCTAGAGCTGCCCCGGTGGCACAAGAGGGGCGAACCACAAGGCTTGATGTTTTGCATTTTAATGTCATGGCTGATCGATTTATTTTCATACTGTCATCTGCCCGAGAGTGGTTTGGTGCAGCTTTCCACATTCCAGAAAATCACATTTCATGTGTTTTCAACAAGTGATATGAGAAGCAAGTAACAATCTCGAGTTGCATAAGCTATATAAAACACAGCACAGGGTTATGATAGCAGATATATTGTCAAATATGAAATATGCAATAAGTGTCAGGACTTCAGGGAAAATTTTTATGGAACTGTCCTAGAACCATCGTGATGCTCTGTCAGCTGTCCCGACCAGAAAATCCCAAACATTTCATTTCTCTCGCTTTCATTTGTACTTATTTCTAGGGTAAATGTTTTGTTTCGCTACAGTATAATATTCCTTATGTATATATCATTTATGTACTGTATAAATAAGTATACATATACTGTATATACAGGGAAACTGTAACTGAAATTTTAAAGATCGCCCACCAAATTTAGCCATGAAACCTCCAACACTAAATTGGCCAGTGTTGTAGGTTTCATGGCTAAATTTGGTGTCCAATCTTCATTGATTGCACATTCCACCAGTAAGGGCATAGCGTAAAGGTTTCAAGAGCAGAGTAATAGCAGGGTTTTGCTCAACATATTGCAATGCACACAAGATTATGGGTGACATATCAGAGGACAAATTGTACATGGTGCGCGTCACGCTGGCGCATCCGTGACCAAGACAGCAACTTTGTGATGTATCTAGAGGGTAATGTCAGCACACCACCAAGTCGGACGAGCCACATCCAACAGGAGTAACTGTGGGCACAAGAGGAAGCTGTCTGAAAGGGATGTCCGGGTGCTAACCTGGATTGAAGTGCAACTGCCCAACTCACTGCAGAATTATATGTGCACCTCAACTCTCCTGTTTCCACCAAAACTGTTAGTCGGAACATCGACAGGGTCAATGTACATGGCCGGGTGGTGCAGTGGTGCCAGCAGCGAAAATCTTGGGCTTTGGACAATGTGAAACATTGTATTGTTCTCTGAGGAGTCCACCTTCACTGTCTTTCCCACATCCGAGAGAGTTACAGTGCGGAGAAGAAGCGTACCGCCCAGACTGTTGCATGCCCAGAGTGAAGCATAGGGGTGGATCAGTTTGGGATGCAATTGGCAATATCATGGCATTCTCTAGGCCCAATACTTGTGCTAGATGGGCGCGTCACTGAATCATTTTGGTCCTTTCCCCCACCAGCATCACATAGTGACCTGGCCACTATTCTGCAAGAAGAATGGCTCAAAATCCCTCTGGCCACAGTGCAGGACTTGTATCTGTCACTCCCAATACAAATTACTGCTGTATTGGCCACAAAAGGAGGCCCTACACCATACTAATGAATTATTGTGGATTAAAACCAGGCGTTTCAGTTTCATTGTCCAACTCCTGTGTGTGTGTGTGTGTGTGTGTGTGTATGTATGTGTGTAGTACAGAGCAAAAGTTTGGACACCCCTTCTCATTCAAAGCGTTTTCTTTATTGTGTTCTTTATTGTGTTCTTTAGCCCAAACGCGTCTCTTCTGCTTGTTGCCTGTCCTTAGCAGTGGTTTCCTAGCAGATCTTCTACCATGAAGGCCTGATTCACACAGTCTCCTCTTAACAGTTGTTCTAGAGACGTGTCTGCTGCTAGAACTCTGTGTGGCATTGACCTGCTCTCTGATCTGAGCTGCTGTTAACCTGCGATTTCTGAGGCTGGAGACTCGGATGAACTTATCCTCCGCAGCAGAGGCGACTCTTGGTCTTCCTTTCCTGGGGCGGTCCGCATGTGAGCCAGTTTCTTTGTAGCGCTTGATGCTTTTTGTGACTGCACTTGGGGACACAGAATCTGATTATATATTAATGCATTCAAAATGTTTATTGTACTCAGCGAAATTCCACTAATAATGGGAATAATGGCTTGAACAGATGGGTAATCCTTTTAAATAGGTAAATATTAGCAAAGTACACGCTTTATCAGATTTTTCTCTCTCGTTTGAATAAATATGAGGAGTGTTCAGGTCAAAGTGAGACTTTTGATTGTCTAGAATAACAGATCACAATTATTAAAGTAAAAACTTGTATTTCTTTTTATCAGGGGTTCCCAAACTTTTTCAGCTTAGGGAAAAAGGATCCAGGGGGACCCAAAAATACATCATGTATTGCCCTAACATCTACTAAACTAATGATTAAAAAAAAAACAAGCATCAATTTTAAATGTATATGAAATAACTATTAAATATGGGTTTGTGTGCTATAATAACTTGACATCATCTGTCTACAAATCAAAAGATCTAAAGCTGAAAAAATAACACTCCTGACATTAACCTTCCACAATAAGATTATTCTTACTGAATAACACACCAAGTGAAATAAGACTTAATGAAAAAGTAAACACTACTAAATGATAAATTAATAACTATACTTTATAAGCGTTACCCCCAACACTGGTTATAACAAATAAAGATGCATCTAAAGCTGAAAACGTGACGTTCCTGGAATTAACATTCTATAATAAACTCATTCTGACTGAATAACATGACTGCACTAGTTCTCTCTTTTCTCACCACCTCAGAATATATGTACTGTATATGTTTGGATCGTAACACAAGCAGTGTTTAACGGTTTTAAATGATCCTGATTTACATGTCACTACACCTCTTTGTCACCCCTTTTTCAGGTCTAATGAGAGGTCATTAATCATTTATCATTTAAGAAAATCACTTGAGTCGCGCACACACACATTCAGCCCTATGATTTGGGCACAGGCTCAGAGCTAACACACTGACATGTAGGCTAATGTTATCTAGCTAGCAATACTGACTTAGTCACCAACTAACCAGTGACGCACAAAGCTAACAACGTAAATACAACCCAAACACGTTATGTTACTTATTGTTCCACCGTCAAAACCCCTTTTTTTTTTACGTCTATTTTTGCTCTGGAAAAATTCTTTTGACAGTCCTTGATGATGTGGGTGCTTTGCTTTGAGAGGTCCGTCTGCTTTGTTTATTACTGAGCACCTTCACAATTAAAACATACTGAGGTTCTGAAGCTGCCACTCAGGTTCTCACACTTGGATCATGACTCGAAGTTTGGGAAAAGCAGATTTACTGTATATATTCCCCTCCTACACTAATGCACTCATCCCCAGCGTTTTTCCCGTGCTAGGGTTCTTCTTGCTACGACAGAGCCACGATCGGACTTCCTGCTCCATGTCCGAAATGCTGGCCTCCCAGGAACTCTCTTAATGTAAAATGCTTGGAGTGAGGTCAGGGATATATGCAGGATGAACTCCCAGCCAAGTTCCTGTCATGTGCAAGTGGGGTTGGTGAACGACTGTGTACAGTTCGCGTCTAGTTCGCGTTTAGTTCGCGTTTAGTTTCAGTGGACATGCTGAAAACTCCCAAGTACCTTTAAAGCCCAAAACAAAATGTGTGTTAATACTAAGATCATACAATTTATTGGAATAAAGATATGCTTTTTAAAACTTTTTTCTGTGTTACCAATCGTCTTTAGAGACTAGGCAAATGGCAATTTGTTAACTATGTAAACATCAATTTGTATAACATCGGCTATGGGTATTTTCACAATTAAGAAGCTGCTGTGAGAATAATTTACACATTCCTCTGACACATTGGCCTATATTTATACAGTATGCTCATACTGAGTGTGAGCAGAGATTTTACATGGCTGATATGCAGACTTAAATGTTAAGATTAATTACTGCATGCAGTATTACTTGGATCAGTCAAAATGTGAGCGATCATACGTGTACCTGTTACAGAGATCAACAGTAAGGCTGGACAGTACCTTTGTCCTGGGTCACGTGTGATAGAGATTTGATCGTAATTTGACCCAACCGTAAGGCATAAAGCAAACGTTGTGCTAAACTGACCAAGGCAGAGCTCTAGTGCTACAGAAATGTGATATTTTCGACATAATCTCTTTCTTTATCCATCTGTCAAGAAGATTTCGTGTTCCCTCATTAAAAATGTTTTAGGCTGAGCTGCGAGCCAGGAATGCACCATTGTCTTCACTTCTTCATCAGAAGTGAATCTTCGTCCTCTTAGGGCTGCTTTCTGGGGCTAGATGAGGAGTGTAGTGCGGATGCTTCCAACAAAGTTTTTGCAGAGTGTCGACAGTGTGGGCAGAAGTGAGCAGACATCCATCATCACGCAAGATCACAACTCCCTTTCTTCCCCTGATTGTTGAATCTTTTTCCTGATAATGTACCAATACTGGCCCTTGAGAATCAATTTTCCAGCTGATCGAAGATGTCTTCGCTCCATACTCTGCCGTTTTACTCTCAGGCTCGCAGAAATAAATCCATGTCTCATAGCCAGTAATGATTCTCATTAAGAAACTTTCACCTTCCTTAGAGTATCAGTCCAAAGCTTCTGCTCTACCGTGAGTTGTTTCGGCACCAGGTACACCCCCTCAGACCACAAGATCACTGCACGTCGCTCTTCTTTCGTGCAACTCACAAGTGGAGCATCCATTTTTGCTCTCATCGCACTTAGAAATGAACTGATGTAACACATTCACACCTGCACAGCGGCGTCTGGGGAGAACCGGAAAGCGCTGCACAGGCGGTGCAGAAGTTTTAATATAATCTGAATGTGATTTTTTTTTATTTATTTATTTATTTATTTTTTTACTCACCCTCGAAGATGTTTTTATTTTTCGGGTGCAAAAGTTAGGTGACACCTCAATACCTCAATCTCAATAACTGTTATATAATGGAGAGTTTTTTTTTTGAGGATGCATTTTCATCCATTTACAGTATATATGTGCAGTATGGAGTATGAAACGGTGTTGAATTCACTGTCGAGATCAGTACTAAGAGACCCGAGTGGTGAGGTTGAGCTACTGGCGTCAGTTTCCTCACACAGGCATGCTTCCGTGCAAGGAAGAAGGAAATAAGAGGAAGCATGTAAATTATCTCACGGGCTCTTTCATACAAGGAACAGCAGGAAACCTGAACGAAGAGCGTATCTTCATTTTTATAAAAATGACAAGTTCTCGACTGAGAGCAACATTCTTTAGTTCGGTTCGCTCTCGCTGCGATGTTTTCAAAAGTCTGACTTCACTTTTCAGTGGCACCATGCTGATGCAACCGAAGCAAAGCACAGAGACTTGGCTGTTTTGGTTTTTGTCGTGTGTGTGGGGTTGTGTGAAATAGACTGTTTTATGGCAAGAGAGAGAGCGAAGCAGCAGTGTGCCTGACTCTAGATGAAAATGATAAGAACGCTAAAACTAGGCACAAACTTAGACCTTTTATCTCCTGTAACAACGACAAGATCTCGGTTTTACTCCCAGAAGTTAACAAGCCAGGTTATACAGGATAATGGCTGGATGCACGATCAGTTCTGATTTTACTCAACATTGTCATCTGTTGTGTTTAGTGGCACAGCTGTGTGAGAGATGTGTGCGCGTGTGTTGTGGAAGCATAATGTTCACATGTAAAACACACCACTAATTAAACGCATCCGAGGTAAAGCATGTAGAGTCTGCTCCTCTTAAAGGTCTTCGGTCTTCAACTCCGCAGTGGGTTTTATTCTCGGGTTTCAAAATCGATGGAGGGAACGGGGAAACGTATGGCTTGAATGCAAATCGGGTTTCCCACACAGGTAGAGTGCGGAGGAGGCTAGGGGAAAAAATGGGAGGGAAACAGATAAAGATTTTTGTGTTCAACCAAAATTTTTGTTTTTGTTGTTAGAAATGAGTTACTGGACATATTCAGTAAACATTTTTATCCTGATTTGGATCAGACGTTCTACAGAAGCCAGTAGTTAATATCCCAGTTGGATATTAGGATATATCCCCATATATCTCGGAGGACAGATGCTCATGATTGGCTGTAGAGCCGTGATTAATGTAAAAGCACTATGTGCCTCCCATCTGAGACGGCTCTCTCGAAGCTCTCGACTGCCAGAGGCTACAGCATCACCCAGGAATCGAACCAGCGCTCGCCAAATGATGGGTGGTCAAGGGAGCAAGAGCACTATTGAGAAGGAAGCCCTTTCCCATTGGCGGGCTCTTTAACATTTTAAAGTTTACATTGCCTCTAGCTCTCACCATATTACTGTTTTTGCAAATCACGATTCTTTAGTGTTCCTGCATCGCATGTCAAACAGCGACCAACATCTCACATGATGGTGTTTAACTCTGCAAGGTATTAACCTAAACGCTAAGTTTAAGAAAGGGTGTTACGACACCGAGTGTGTATGTATGGAAACGTCTACTTTTTGCCGTGCGTGCATTTCTGTGGTGGTGGGATGGGTAATGTTTTTAGGCTAACTTCAGTTTGTCAGTTTGTGCTTCCTACAATCGATAGGACGATCATTAGCTCTACTCTCATTGATTCTTTCTCCTGCTTGGGGATTGGTTGAACGGAGGACTGAGAAGTCTGCTTAAGCCCCTTCTGTTTACACACCACCGGACAGTTCCTTTGCTTCATTGCTTATCGTTCAGGTGTTACTTGGAGATGCTGTGTATGACACTTGGCTTTCTATCCTGACGAAGTGTGTGACACCCCCCCCCCCCCCCCCCTCCCCCGGCTCCATGGTATTTGCCCGGAATACTGATGGGCTTGCTGTATGACCATTCGTGTGTTTTGACTTTGTTTTTGAGTTGCCCTTTAGTTTGCGTGTTCTGATGCCCTTTGTAAATATATTTTGTATACATCTTGTACATAGTGGTTTGGTAAGAATTCGCTTCCATTAGATTTACACCTGTCATGCTTTTGGATAGCAGGGGAATAAAGGTAGTGTGATGTATTTCAGTTTCTTTTATTTATATTGGGTATTTCGCTTTAGGGCGGCACGGTGGTGTAGTGGGTAGCACTGTTGCCTTGTACCTCCAGGGTCTGGGTTTGCTTCACGGCCAGGCTCGATTCCCGTCTCTGTGTGCATGGAGCTTGCACGTTCTTCCCGTGCTTGGTGGGTTTCCTCCGGGTACTCCGGTTTTCTCCCACAGTCTGAAGACATGTAGGTTAGGTTAATTGCCGTTCCCAACTTGGCCGTAGTGTGTGAATGAGTGTGTGTGTGTGTGTGTGCCCTATGCTAGATTGGCACCCTGTCCAGGGTGTACCCCGCCTCGTAGCCTGGGATGGGCTCCAGGCCCCTTGTGACCCTGAATACAGTATTAAGCGGTGTCGACTATAATTTAGCTTTGGAAATAGTTAAAGGGAATTTACAGTTTATTATTCTGGCCTTTCTGAGCTCGTGACCACTTTTGGGGATTTAGAAATTTACTGTGTAAATAAACACCAAGAAAACACACTATTGCTCCAACTCCCTTTTTTCAGCACTTTTTATTATTATTTTTTTCCCTTTTTTTTTCTTCCTGTTGTGGCAGGACCTAGACAAGTGGCGTAACAGAGTAATGATGCAATACCGCCCCCTGCTGGATTGGAGTTTTTGAAGCGGACTCTTGACATGGATAAAAGATGAAGTTAATACTTCTAAACAGTGAAATTTAGTGCTATTGAAGCGAATTCAATGAAAAATCACTATACACAACAATTTTATGGAAATGAATCGACTGGTTACCTATTATTCACAGCTCTAATATTTATTCAGTATATCATTAATATAAAGTATCAAGACTGTGCCACTTTTATTATTTAAGTATAATATGAAATAATGTGCATTGATGATGAATTAAGAATGTAACAAAAATTTTTTTTTAAATGTATAATAAAATAAACAAATACTGTGGCATACTGCACAATAAGCAATACACTACAGGAAAGGCTGTGATAAGAAACCTGGTCAGTGTCTTATAGAAGTGAGAACTCCACCAGATGCTGTATATGTGAATGCGGATAGAAATACTAAGCCACAGCATTAGAATTCAGAAAACTGCTTAAACTATTGTACAGAATGATCACAGGGCCAATTGAGAATGACTGACTGTTTTTTAACTCAAATGTCCATCATGACAGCTTATGAGCAGAGTCATACAAGTGATAAAAATAGATAAAAATAGCTTTGGTTTGTAAAAGTCTGTCCATCCCCCCCCTCTAAAGGCCACGCTGACTGTGTGTGAGGGGCTGTAACTAGCTCATAAGCAAATCTGTGCTCCTGCAGGCTCTCTGCTGATCTTACCTGGTAGCAATAGGCAAGTATTTTAATCACGTTCCCAGTGCATGCTGGGAGGTGTGTCATGTGCACAGAGTTCCTCATTAGCTTCCAGCAACATGCTTGATGAGCAGATGGTTTGTGGCCTTATGTTAAAATATTCGGAGTCAGACAATACCCTAAAAATCTTTAAGCTGCTGCAAAGCAAGATGCATACAGCTCCTGTTTGGAGTCCGGAATAATAACCATATTGATTCATCCGGTCGCTTGCCAGATTAGAAAAACTTTTCTGTTTCACTTGCAGGCTGTAGCCCGGAGTCCTGCAAGCTGGTTTTAGAGAGGTTATTACGCTTTGGTGCCCCCCCCTCCCCCCCCATAATAAATAAAATAGTAATAATAATAATAAACTTGCAGCATCAAAAATAAAGTTGCACAGACGAAGTCCGTAGCTTGGCTATCTGACTAAACCAGACTGAGACTTTTGTTCATCACAGACCTGCTGGGATTCAAGCTTTTTTTTAACGAGTGCTTCCCAGAAAAGCAGAGATGCTTTTTTTGGTATAAGCGAAAGCATGTTCCCTAGTGCACGTTCCCAGTTCCCTAGGCTTATAGCACAAGCATAAAGCACAAGCATGTTCCCTAGGCTTATAAACAAGCGCCAAAAAAAAAAAAAAGGTTTAAAAGCATTATTTAGCAGTTCTGAGTTATCCCTGTGTGCTGGAGCCATGAAAAGAGGAATAGGATTGTTATAGACAGGTTCCTGCACCTCTTTTCCTGAGGCTTGAAAAGTTGCTTCTGCATGACGGGTTTTGTTCCATCCGAAAGGGCTGCGTTTCCATCATACTTAAGTACTGTAATGTGCTTTGAAGGACGGAGGGATAACACCCCGAATCCGCTTTATTCCCACAGAATCAAGTTTAATTTCTAGTCTAGCTTTCTTCATGTGCTTTATCGCGTTTGAGATCACAATTATTCTTCTGATAAGTCTGTTAACGCTGTCAGAACCTTTGTGTTAAGATCAGCACCTCCCACACACATCACTACCCCCTAAAGGTTATTTACAGGATTGAATGAAAAAGAAGAATGGCTCCGTAGACGCATGTGATTTGATTTGGGCGGTTTTTGTCATGTGTGACCCTACGCCTAATTACAGCGCTTTGTTCCGTTTAAAGCATTGCCTTGTTCTTTCTTTGGAATACAATAGAAGGTGAGAGGAGGATGTGATGAGCAGCGTGATGTGATCCAGGGATGTGCCTGGGCCTGAGAGTGCACAGCAGATAGAAATCCAGCGCTGACTGCGTGGCACGAGCGCACGGTTTTACTGATGTTTGGGAATGTTGAGGTGCATCACACACTGTCCAAAAAAATAAAAGAATGAAAAAGCCGTGCACACTAATATTTCATTTGATGTTTACTAGCTTTGATTACAGTGTGAAATGTGCTGTCTAATTCATGTGTGAGAATTCACAATGTGAGTCCGTGCCATCAGGGAAGAAAAACACTATACAGTAGATGCGATGACCTGGTCATTCAGCACATTCATTTTAGTGGCGCATAACATTGACGCGGAGGTGTTGCCTGACCAAATGAATCAAGCCATACAGTAGGCGCTATGCAGGATGGGTGCATCGCTTCATGACCACAGCTTTCTGACCGGCTGGGTTGTGTCAAGAAAAAAATTACAAAAAACGAATGTGCTGTCATCATGATCATCACTTTCTTCTCTTACTATAACTACAACTACCACCCTTACTGTATACTTTCCCTTGCTCAATTATATGGCCATTAAAAGTGAGTTTCAGGTCACACTGAACAACATTCTTTTGTCTGCTTTATATTTAATACACTATCCGCCCACTTCTGCATGCATACAGTAAGCTCGACAAAACACCCCCAAGAACCTAGTCTCGATTGACGGGGCAGAAAGAGGAAACCATTCAACCCAATCAGAGTGCATGGCTAATTTACAGTACTGTGCAAAAATCCTTAATATAAATAAACTTAAAACTTGATTTTTTTTTATTTTTTACTGTGACAGGCTACAAAGCGCCTAAAGATACAATTTATTTCATTTGGTTGTTCGTGTAACAACCTTAGCAGCAACCTCTCATCTGTTCCAACCAATTCAATTCAGTTCAATTCAATTTTATTTGTATGGCGCTTTTAACAACGGTCATTGTCGCAAAGCAGCTTTACACAATCAAAGGAATTATCGGAGTTTGTGTAAAATGTGAATGTGTATGAATCAAAATGGTCAGATAGTCCCTGATGAGCAAGCCGAGGGCGACATTGGCAAGGAAAAACTGACGACAATAGGAAGAAACCTTGAGAGGAACCGGACTCAACAGTGAACCCATCCTCATTTGGGTGAAAAAAGCAGGAACTGATCTGCACTCATACTTCAAACCAGTTTTCACCAGTATACTAATCAGCGGTCTGATCATCTGGACCTGTATCTCACTGGTTCATGCCTTAAGTCAGATGTTTCTGATGCTTGATGGACTCGTAGGTCACTGCGTGGCTTCTTCTGAAACTGGTCAGGTACAGGGACTGGACTGAAAATAAGAGTCAAATTAGGAAGCCTGGAGAACGATTCCGCAAGACATAAAGTCTGGGGAAAAAAATGAACCAATGTGGCACATCAAGACATTTTGCGCAATGCTGTACGTCAGCGTTAGTGTTGTACACTGTACAGTACTAACACTTAGGGTTAATCACTGTGCCTTCTGTTCTCAGGACATATTTAAGTCGCATTCCGTTTGAAGGTGGGCCTCAATCTAAAAGAAACTCCTCACCTGTTGACGGGTTCATTGTCCTCAAACAAAAGTCCTCCTGAACTCCTCAGAAATTCACTGAATCAAGTCAGCGGCTGGCGATAACATCCGGCTCGTACAAAGGCATCTCGAGCCGTGCCTCAGCAGATTTTTATCAATGTGATTAATGTGGACGTCATGTCCAAATGAGGGTTTATTTTTTTGTCTATGAGCAGGATTGATGGGACTCTCGTCAGCTTGAGCTCAGTGACTCGTTCCCTGAGTTACGCAAGGTCGAGTCGAACCTACAGTACCTGTGAATATTGATAAGGCCTGAGGTACAGGCTCATAAAGGCGTTCGATTTGGAGCTGAACAGCAGTTGTAAAGCAGTCACAAGGGACGCAGCTCTGTCTCAGAGGGAACACTTTTCTTTTTCGCTGTCTACGGGAGCCTAAATCTGGCAGAATATGAATGTAGCATGTCTCCGGATCTCAGCAGGAAGAACTTGTTGGATGTAAAGTGATATGGTACTGTAGCAACAGTCGCACTGTAATACCATGATGAGATATTCCAGGGCAGGAGATCATATTTTGTCTTACTGTGAGGCTTCATTCACCTTAATAGTGAGAAGGCAATATCGAGGTTTTAACTGCATGCAGTCTGATATTTAGTAGAGAAAGAAATCCTGAGCGCTGATATAAAGCGCCCAGCTTCACAGGCTTTCAAACGAAGAGACGGGTATATGCTCGTCTGTGGGTCTCATTATTTCCTGGGCTGTGTGACGACGCATAGTGTGTAGTAATAAAAAGCCTCCAGGTGGCTCCAGACACTTCATCACATCAGCAGGGTTCTGTCTGGGTAGCACCTGCTAGAGCTTTCTGTTTTAAACAGCTGTCTGTTCTCTATCCCAGAATATAATGAGGTTCTAACTAGGGCCGGGAATCACCAGTGACCACCCGATACAGTTTCATCACCATACCCATGTGCCGATTCGATTTATACCTATATAAATATCATGATTTGATACTTTTCTCCATTTGATATGTATTTGAACAGGAGTAATAAAATGAAGCCCATTTCTTATAACATGAGTTTTCTCACTTAAAAACCAAGCGTAGCATTTTAAACAATACAAACCAACTTCAAATACAAGAGTTTAATATTTAACTTCAAATGAAATTCAACAAAAAAACATTTTTACTGAGCAGCAAGTATCTCTGTGGTCATCCACCATCATCGTTATTTTGTACAAAAGTAGCAAATAATTCACTCCTACCAAAGAAGTGCACAGTTTGTAGGATTATAAAGAAACTGCCTTAAATGCCTCCAAAGTCTCAACTTGACAGCGGGTTGAGCGGCTGCGAGCACACAGGCGGGTGAGGCTTCTAACGCGGGTACATGGGGCTTCTAACGGATGCGATTTTCAAGACTAATTAGCGCTCATGGTGTTTCGATACTTGTGTAAGCATGTGTAATGAGCAGATTTTGAGACTAATTCACTTAGAGTTTGAGGAGAAAAAGGCAGATCGAAGGCTTTTAACGTGCATGATATTTGATAACGTAACGCCATAAAACCATTCGGAAGCTTCCCTTCGGCCGATCAAACTGAAATCCAGCAAATTCTGGACACTGGCCGTTCGACTTTCTATTATAAATGTAAAAACAAGATTAAAAAAAAAATCTTTTACGTGGATTTTTAAATTAATTGAATAAAAATGTTAGGGCCTCCGAGTGGCGCAGTGGTAAAGTGCTCGTCCTATCATCTGGACATCGCGAGTTCAATTCCCGGGTGATGCTGTAACCTTTTACAACCAGAGGCCAAGAGAGAGCTGATTGGCCGAGCTCTCTCAGACGGGTGGGATGAGAGGTAGTTGGTGCTACCACATCACGGCTTTACAGCCAATCAGGGGCGTCTGTGAGCTCACGCAAATGGAAGAAGCAGATGGCGCTGTCCTGCCCCCAACAGTGCGTGAGCAGGCAGCTCGAAAAGATGCAGCCAACTGGTGTCACGTGGTTCGGAGGAAACAATTGATAGTGTTCGGCCCTCCCGACTGAGAGGTAGTAGTAGCCTAGAATTGGACACCACCAAATTAGGATAAAATCGGGGGGGGGGGGGGTGAATTAGATGGTCTAACATGTAAGAAGTTCTAAAAATATACAGTATCTCAACTCATGATGAAAATTGCTTCCATCTTCCTTAAATACTCGTATTTTGTGAGAGTATTTCTGGTGCAACGCAGAGATTTACAGGGGAAAAAAAGACCGAATCATGTCATGTAAACAATCAACAACACACACTACACAGCATTTCAGTGCTTACTAGATACTTTCAGTAGTTTTTTTTTAATACTTTTAAACCTGTAAAAGGTTAGACAAATGGGACAAAAAAAAATTCTATTGGATAAAATTGAATAAAATATGCACAAGAATGCACAATGCACAAAAATCAAGTCGAATAACTTTATTGTAACCAAGGGAAACAAACAGAGCATGTTTGATTAATAGTAAACTCATTTGGTATGGGAATCGTATCCAGAACTACTGTATATTTCCGGCTCCTTTTAACTGGTATCGTTGATGATTTGTATATCAATCAAACTTTATTTAAAGGATCTCCTGTTCGGCACATGACCTACGATTAAAGGAATCTGGTTGCTGTGTATTTACCGCTGCCGGCATAGCAGCGTTAGGACTATTAGATCCCAGCGGTATCCCATAATCCTCCTGTCAGAGCCCCATAAACACATTGTAATGACAAACTGCATTTTACATTATTTCCAGCTTCTCCAAACACAATAAATACTCAGCAAAATCAGCCTCTCAAAAGAAAAAAAAAACAAAAGTCAGCTAAGTTGTTAATGCCTTTGTGGCTTAGGAGTCTTAACACTAGTATATTAAATGAAGACTTGTAGTAATCCATCACCGTATAGCATAGCATGAGCGGAATGTGCAGTTGTGCGCCGCCATATAACCAAATGAAGCATGTTAACCCTGTTTAGCAGAGCAGGCTCCTGTTTTACTGGAGGTCAGAGGTGGAGTGGGTGACCTTGCCAGACCACCAACCCGAACGATGTCCTGTAATAGACTGCAGATGTAACTCGGGCATTATGATGATGGCAGCAAAAACGTTCCATCAAGAGTTATAAATAGTGTTTTATTTCTCACCTCAAGATGCATTGAATTATCATTGAATGATCAACTATGGCTGGAACACAGTGACAATCTGTGTATTTGTATTGTGTCTGTGTTTAGACTTAATCCTGAAGTGGGTGTGCTGACCTTTTTTAATCTTTTGCTTTTTTTTAATCTCTCAAGAATGAGGTTTACAATTAGTCTTGAGCCCATGTGTCATTTCTTCAAATTTTGCTTTCAAAGAGCCAGACTTTCTTGTATTTTTAATATAGTCTCAGGGGCGGATCTAAAAAAGTATTCATGGGGTGGCAAGGGGGTGGCATTAAAATTAAGAGGGGTGGCAACACTGAAGCAAGCATCCTTGCATGGTTTTTGTGGATTCAAGGAACGCTATTCTTATTCGGTGTATACACTAGGGTGCACATTTTTACATTGTCCTATAAAAATGAAATAAAGGCTGATGTGTGATTGACTTAAACCTGATATCTGGATTAGAACATCAGATAAATAAAAAAAAACTTTTTTATTTTTAGAACACTAGGACACTAGTACTGGGGTGGCAAATGGGGTGGCAAGGCTTTTTTCTTAGGGTGGCAACTGCCACCCCATGCCACCTCGGTAGATCCGCCCCTGTATAGTCTTGAGGAATAGTTCTCCAGGCTTCCTGAAGGATCTTATTTCTGGTCCAGTCCCTGTACCAGAATAGTTTGTTAAACCACACAGTGACCGATAAACCATTCAAGCATTAAAAAAACATCTAACTTGTACGACGAAACACATCATCTGAATGACAGATAATCAGTCCGGTGATTAGTACACTGGTGATGCTGAGTGGTTGGAACAGACGAGAGGGGAAATGAGGTCGCTGCTGAGGTTTTAAACTGTATCTGTAGGCACATGGTGTCACAGTAAAATATTTGTTCCCATTTCTTTCATTTAATTTACATGATTTAATTGAATTTATTATGAAAAAATGAGGGAAAATTGTTTAAGACCCTTTTCACAGACCTGTGTATGGAAACACCATAATCAGCAGATGAGCTTGAAATGGATCCGAACAGTGTCAAGATCAAATGTCTGGAAAAGTTTCTATGTATACGTTCCAAAAATAAATATGGATCAAGTGTGAGAAAATTGTACCGTATGTCCAGGATAGGCTCTGGTTCTAGCGTGACCTTGAGCAGAAGAAGGCGATTACTGAATAATAACTATATATTACATACTTTAAAAAGAAATAGTAGATACTATGTAAATTGTGTACTCTGATGTGATTTTCTAAATTGATTTCTATTATTCTTATTAGTATTTATAACCATTGTATAACCTGTTGAAGCTTAAATATATATATATATACTGTATGCAGTATACAGTATATTGCCAAAAGTATTCGCTTGCTGACTTTACATGCCTATGAAATTGAGTAACCTCCAGTTCTTAATCCATAGGGTTTAATATGCTGTTGGCCCATCTAACAGCTTCAACTCTGCCAAGGAAAGTGTGTTTATGGGAATTTCTGACCATTCTTCCAGAAGCCCTGTCTCACAGTCTCCGCTCTTATTCATCAACACCATACTTGCTCATCCGTGTCTTTATGGACCTTGCTTTGTGCACTGGTGCGCAGTCATGTTGGAACTGGTGTGGGGTTGTTTTTCAGGAGTGAAAGGAACTCTTATTGCTTCCAAGACATTTTGGACAATTTCATGCTCCGAACTTTGTGGGAAAGCTTTGGAGAGGGCCTCCTCTTGTTCCAACATGACTGAGCAGCAGTGCAGCCAGGCCTCCTGGTCCAACATACATGTCTGACCGCACAAGAGCGATTCTGGAAGAATGGTCAAAGAGTCCCATAAACACGCTCCTAAGCCTTGTTGAAAGCCTTCCTAGTAGAGTTGAAGAATCGGAAGTTAGGGCATAGGCATGTGAAGGCAGCCGAGTGAGTACTTTTGGAAATATGTAGTGTGTATAAACATAAGTACCAGTTTCTCTTGGTCTTTTAAAAATGGTGTTTTAAGCATTCACAGTTTTTCTTCTACCAAAGTGAATAAAATCTCCTGTGGCTTTCACACTTCTAAATAAAACATTGATTGTCCAGTACTGAAAGTATCGAAGGTATTCACTATATTCAAGCCAGAAGACATGTGAAAAGAATATATACTGCTTCCATTAATGCTTCAGAACAACGGTTATATTTTTATTTGAAGTGTATGTTGCTCTTTTATGTACTTACTAATGATGGGTTGTTCATGAACAATTTGTTTTATTTTAGAACGAATCTTTAACATGAATCTTCAAAACAAGAACGAGTAGTCTCGGAGAGTGATTCGTTCAGTTTCTACTAGGCGTAGAACATCCGTACAGGAAACAGGAATTAATCGGTTACCTTTGAGTCTTTTCGGTCTGAATCGTTCGTTCTTTTGTCAAGCGACTCCCATGGACGCTATGAAGTGCAGGAGATTCTAAAGACCGAACGACTCTGACCAGAAGATATGATGGTGAGCTGCTCGTTCTGTTTATCGTAATATGTCCATAGCTGCATTGTAATATTTTCATTAATGAAACTATAGCCAAAATGTGTGTATGAAAAAGTAACATTTTATTTTATTTCTGATCAAAAGAACGAAATTAACTGAAGATTCGTTCATTTTGATGAACCAGATTCAAACAACCGAGTCACTAAAATGATCCAAACTTCCCATCACGAGTACTTACCAAACTGATCTCTTAGATTTGAGCCTTTTTTTTTTTCTTTTTTTTTTTTTAAACCTTCTTTGATGAATTCTTATTATGTTGCAAATCATATTCTTGGTGATTGAATATGCATTTTGCTTCCTAAATTGGAGTAATCATGCTGATGTCTGACAGAAGCTTCTCAGAGCTTGAGAGCTCCCAGTTTAAGCAGAATGCATATTTAGTCTTTACTCATATGTGTATCCTTGGAAATTGCTCCATGATTAGATTTCTAAGAGCCAGTAGTCTGGTCCTTTTAATATATTGCTTTTAATACAAAGGCTTTTTGTGCAGGATCTGGACACGGCATGAGCCAAAAGCTGCTTTGTCTGTGTGTATGAGCTGTGGGAGATGACACTGGATCAACAACCATAGATAAGCATGTTTGCGACAAACATTCATAATGCAGCGCTGGCTCGGACACGACGCCTGCTCCTTCGAATAAATGCCACCTGACAATCTGTGTTTAATCAGAAAGGTTGGATGTTGCACTAACACTCCACTCGCCGCTTTTAGATTGGGTTAATATTTCTACCATTTAAAGAGGACAACTGAAAGCACTGGAGGCCCTGGGCCCACTCCACGCTGCTCTCATTTCCTCCCTCCCTCGTTCCTCTCATAAATGTCATATTGTTTGTATTTCTTTTTTTATTTTTTATGCCACAGTACTCCAAGCCTTCTGCCACTGCCAGTGGGCAAACAATAACAGCGAGCTCACCAGAGCATGTCTCGTGAATGGACAGAAATTTTCCCGAACAGAACGGTGTAGCTTTACCTGAGGCTGGTGGTGTGCAGAGCTGTGTGCACAGATAAGGCAGCATGCACGCCAGAGCTACAGCCTGCCATCGCAAATAAAGCCCTTTCATGAATGAGGAGGCCTGGGTACTGCAGGCAGCCCTGGGAGTCTCAAAGCCATCGCTTTTCCTCCTCTTCCCTTTTTGATGAAAATGCAGTCTTGTGTGAAGCTCCGTCACCTGCTTCAAAGTGAAATATTCAGCGTGGGACATTACAGACTTGAGGAATGTGATGAATGTGCGTTGAAATACAATGTGGTCTGATAAGTTTTGTAATTTTTTTTTTTCCTTCTTCAGTTTTTAGGAAGCCTGTATGTTGGTAGAAGGTAATACTGAAGTGGATCCTGTATCGGTTTTAATACATTTGTTGTGTCGCCTGCCTCTGATGCATAACTGACACTGAGGGATCACTTAACTCTCATCTCGCGTCCACATTGTCCAATGTCGTCACACAGTTTTTTTTTTTTTTCCATCTGCAACTTCTCCTATATTATTTATAAGGAATAGGAACCAAACCTTCACAACCGTTATTAGGAATGTGCATGAATGTGCACTCGCTATTTAATTTCGGGGAAAAAAATGCTTTCAAATGACATTGCATACATCAATGTCCTTATAAATGTTATTTTTTAATCTAATATCATCTGATGTAATGAAACAATCAGAGGTTTAGTCATGTACAGGGTAATACCAAATAACACCACAAGGTGGCATGTCCTGTGGTGTTGTGGTAGACCAGAGCTGAACGTGTGTCCAGGTTTTTTTTTGTTTGTTTTTGCTACGTCACCTTGTTGAACTTATTCTCCTCTGTAGAAAAAGGTGCATATTACGAAGGTTATAATCTATAGTTCATGTGTAACTAATGAATGTAGTGTTCTGGAGAAATAGTGTGTCCCCTGCCTGTGAAGCATGGCCGACGCATACTGTAGAGGTCGTTCTCTCGTGTCGGGGTCGTATCGCAACTCCTCCTAAGTTATTTATGGGAATTTGAACAAACCTTCACAGGAAGCATAGATGTGCAGTAGCTAATTCATTTTTAGAAGTAGTACGCTCAGTGACGCGTTTTTCACCATCTGCCCTCTAGAATAATTGCAGGTTATAGTGTTAACCAAGTTTAAGAAGACTTCTGTGTTCCAGTTAAGCACTCACTCACTCACTCACTCACTCACTCACTCACTCACTCACTCACTCACTCATCGTCATTACCGCTTAATCCTGAAGCCTATCCCAGGAGACTTAGGGTACGAGGCAGGATACACAATGGACAGGGTTCCAATCCATCACAGGGCACACAGACATACACACACTCACACACTCATTCACACACTACGGGCAATTTGGGAACGCCAATTAGCCTAACCTACATGTCTTTGGACTGTGGGAGGAAACCGGAGTACCCGGAGGAAACCCACCAAGCACGGGGAGAACATGCAAACTCCATGCACACAGAGACGGGAATCGAGCCTGGCCGGGATTCGAACCCGGACCCTGTAGGTGCAAGGCGACAGGTATTCTGAGTTTTTATCAGAAGAAATAATTCTGATAAGATTTCACAACGATATTTTGATATCTAATCTTGTAAAATGGGAATGTCCATATATTTTTCTTTCTGCTGTTTGAGATGCTTTTCTTTCTCGCCACCATTGTACAGAGTGATTATTGGAGCTTCTTCAGACTCCGTTTGTTTATACCAGTCACATCCTTCTGATTTGACCTCTGTCATCTCCAAGGTGTTTCAACCTGCTGTATAGAAATGCTGCTCTCTGGATGTTTTTTGTTTTTTGCACCATTTTGTGGTGACAGTTGTGTGTCTGAAAATCCATGCAGTTTAGCAGTTTCAAAGCTCCTCAGACCAGCCCTTATGGGACCATCACGCATGCCGAGTCAATGAGATGGGACATTCCTCCGTTCTGATGCATACAGTAGTATGATTGATGAACTGAAACTCTTGATCTGTAGAGTATCGGCAGACTTTTATGCTCTGTGCTGCTGCCTTATGATTCAGACCTTTGCAGGGATGAATGTTTCTAGCAGAATGATGAATGATGTCTATTTTTGCACTTATTTGAACAGATTTTTACTGTGAAATATACACATGCATGTGTATACAGTACTGTGGACAATTCAACGTTTTGGGGTTACTATAGAGCCTGCCTTCTCCAAGATGTATTAAATACACTAGGAAAGTCGTATTATGTTTTCCCCAAGTCTCTAAAGATTTCTAATATTCAAAAAAAAAAATTTCTTTTTGAAACCCTCTAAGTAGACATTTGGTTGTTTGGGACCGTCATAGTCGCTGTCAGAGATTTCCTCTGAGAGATTTTAGTGCATTATGTCTTTGGGAGAACTCCGAGATGGAGGATTGATAAATGATGCAAGGCAGTGCTACGAGAAGAATATACATGTAGGAGTAGATTACTGAAGCGGTTATATAGGAGACCTCAGACTGACGAGCTTTATCAAATGCAACCGAGACAGTTAGGAGTGAAGGAATCATTCTGCTTTGTCTGTCACTGCTGCTTGGTCTATCTGAAGAATCACTTAGGCTCCTGGTTACGTTTGAATTCTGTCAGGAATAAAATAGCAGACATTCGAGCAGTGGGACACTTTGGAGACGAAATGGAATGAAAAGTGAAAAATCGCAGCAGGGATGGGAATCACTGGGGACCAGCCAATATGATATTATCACGATGACTAGGTGCCATTTTTTTCAAATTTGTATTGCAATTCTGTTAGTATCAAGACGTTATAAATCAACATTTTAAAAAATATATATGTTTTGTTACGATTATGCTAAACACACTCAGCAAATAATTTGTGACTAGTTTAGAGTGTGCCACCTGTAGGATTATAGAGGAATGGCAACCTTTTGCCGTGTCTCGACAATTTATTTATTTATTTTTTATTCTTCCCCGTCACTAGGGGGCTCCCACATTAAGGCTACTACTACCACTCAGTCGGGAGGGTGATGACTATCATGTGTTTCCTCCGAACCACGTGACGCCAGCCGACCGCATCTTTTTCGAACCGCATAACGCACTCGGAGGACAGCGCTATCCGCTCCTTCCGCTTTCGTGAGCTCACGGACGCCCCTGATTGGCTGTAGAGCCGTGATTAATGTGGGAGCACTAAGTACCTCTCATCCCTCCCCTCTGAGAGAGCTCAGCCAATCAGCTCTCTCTAGACCTCCGGCTGCGAGAGGTTACAGCATCACCCGGGGATCGAACTCGCAATCTCCGGAATATGGGGCGAGCGCTTTACCACTGCGCCACTCGGAGGCGTGTCTCGACAATTTAGGTTTGTAGTCGTTTTTGTTACATTGTGTTACAGGATTTTGTTCAATGTTATTTGTTGAAGTAAGTCTAACGTTTAAAAACCACCTCACAATAATGTTGTCATAATGTCCGTAACGTTGCCAAATTAAAGTCACGATCTGACGACCAAAATTACACCCAGTTAAACTTCATTTTGGATGTATGAACAAATTAATGTAGGAATGCAAAAAAGGTCTAAAGCACGAGGAGCATGTTTGATGTCACCTCTTCTTCTAATTACAAATCATTACAAACTAATAAACCTCTTCTGATCTCATGTGTCTGCTGTCAGGCAAAAATTAGCATTTATTTCCCCCCTTTTTTTAGTGCATCACTAGAACCTGGCATCCATTTTTACTCCATCCCTCCAGACGTACAGTACCTTCTCGCTCCCAGTTCCTCCACCTCATGGCTGTAATCTCCTGTCGCTGTGGCTCATAACCACGTACACATGCCGAGTGCGCCGTGACGACACGATGCGCCGATAATTCACCGAGTCACATCAGATCAATGTGCTGTAAACTTTAACAAGAGCAAATTGCCCTGGCGGACCTCCTCGGGACGGGCATCGCGCCTCGCACTACCTTACATCGCTAGCGTGAAGGAACAAAGTGAGCTTGTTCACTCGTGTGAGACATTGTGGCTGGCTGTAATATAAGTTAGTGATCCCATAACCTTCCTGCTGATGAGCTTCACTTCTCTGCCCGTGTTCTGTTCGATTTCATGTTAACCTGTGCGTGGATTTCCACAGGCAGTGCTGGTAAACCATTACACCAGGTTATGTTTTAACCTAAATCTCGTGACTAATCAGCACATGGCCAGGCTTCACGTCTGTCTGTATTTGCAGGGATATTTGAGACAGGCTAGTTGCTATATTTGCCCTGAGCAGTTTGCTGTATTTAGACCACTGTGTGTATTAATAGAGAAGAGACGCAACTTCAGCTTCCGTAATGTGATCCCAAACATCAATAATGGGTTTTTAGAAAAAATTTAACAAAAAAAAAAAAAAAAAAAGGAATATTTCACGCGATTTATTATTAAATAAAAAAAAAAAGTGTTTATATATTGTAACTGAATAATCAATCATTTACTCTTCAGTTATTATTTTCCAACAGCACACCCTAAATAAATGGCACATTTTTTTTATTTTTATTAACATTTATAGTTCCATTTGGTGTTGTGGAACTGGAAACAATCCACTTCCCTACACTATATCAGGTAAACACCCCTGACAATCTCATGACTGTATTAAGTTAAACAAATCAGCTTGTTGCCAAAAAGCAGCAAAACTCACTTGGTCATTTGGTCTTAGACTTCCTTCTAATTGAAAAAAATTCTAAAGGCACAGCATCATTTCAGTCTGTTAGAAACCGTTGACGCTGGAGACTCCTTCCAAAAACATTAACCTAAACCTTCCGTAAAGAAGCATCCATTTATTATGCACTTACTGTACGTTTATCTGGCCAAAAAAAAAAAAAAAGTCACCATTTGAATTGGATAACTCCTGCCATGATTAATATGTTCTACTTGGCAACAAACGTAACTGATGCAGAGTCGTGCCTCCGAGTGGCGCAGTGGTGAAGTGCTCGCCTTATCATCCGGGGATTGCGAGTTCGATCCCTGGGTGATGCTGTTACCTCTCGCAGCCGGAGGTCTAGAGAGAGCTGATTGGCTGTAGAGCCGTGATTAATGTGGGAGCACTAAGTACCTCTCAGAGGGGAGGGATGAGAGGTACTTAGTGCTCCCACATTAATGACGGCTCTACAGCCAATCAGGGGCGTCTGTGAGCTCACGAAAGCGGAAGGAGCGGATAGCGCTGTGCTCCGAGTGAGTTACACCGCCACCAACGGTTCGTGAGCAAGTGGTTTGAAAAGATGCGGTCGGCTGGCGTCACGTAGTTCGGACGAAACCTTTGGAGTAGAAGCCTTAATGTGGGAGTCCCCTAGTGACGGGTAGGAATTGGACACGACTAAATTAGGGAGAAAATAGAAAATCTGGGAAAAATCCCCCCCCCCCCCCCCCCAAAAAAAAAACTGATGCAGAGTAGCTGCTCGTTCAATCCGACTTTAGCCATTTACAGTACAGTACATGTTCATAAGTAAATGAAAAATACACAAATACATCTTTAGGGCCCCGAAACACCTGCACACTCCTAAGGCTTTTAAACAACCTTGTCAGAAGACGTATCCCATCATCATGGAAAAGATATTACTACATTTCAGATGGGTCAAATTATTGAATTATTGGTCTGCATCAGGAACATTAAAATGAGTGTAATTGGGTTAAGAACTGTTCAGTGGATTATTAAAAACCTGGAGGGACAGTGGTAAAGTTGTCAGCTTTGTGGAGGAAATGTAGCCAGAAAGAAATCGTGGAGGATGATGATCAGAGATCACTTTAACGCTTGGTAATAAATTGACTGTAGAAATCCTAGCTATGATGATTAATAAAAGCAAGAGCATTTCCACACACATCCAGTACACAGTTTTGTTGTCCTTTTCTCAATCTTGTACCAATGCTTTGACAAGGACGCACAGGATTGGGACTAAACAGCTGCGTCATCATCATGAACAACGTCTATCTTCTACCGTTGGTCACCTGGAGAAGACTTTATGAAGTGGGTGGACCTTCTCGTCATCAGTCCAAAATCTCAACCATTAAGCAACTCTGGATTGAAATGTTGCGTAAGGGTGTTGAAACGATGCAGTAATGAGTGTCTGATGTGATCAAAGCTAAATGTGGTTCATTAAAATATTAGTGTGCAATTGTTTTTCGCTAAAAAGAAAAATCTTTATTATTAAATCTAACCAAAAATTTTAATGATTAATAAATGTATTAAGAAACTAAACTTTATAATTTTTTTCATTTATCACCTTGAAAGTCCATGTGAATGTGTTGTTCCTATAGAAACAACAACATACAGTGTTAAAATAAGTGGTTTTCGGTATAATCATGTGGTTTGAATCTCATTCATCACTATCAAGAGAGCTGCTGTTATGGAAAATGGATCAACTTCTGATCAATCAGAATTGAGAGTTCTAATATTGCGATATCTACAGTTATGAAATTCCTCTCTGATGTTCTTTTCGACATCACCAGTGAGCTTTCTTCTTGGCTTGGCATCCTATCTGTTGATCTGATTTGCTCTTTTCTTCATCATGACACTTTGAACACGATGTACTTTTAAAAGTGTTTGTAGATGATTAAAAAAAAAAAAAGAGTCAAATATTCATCAACAGTTATTAACTTTACCGTGAAGCACTGGAGGTGTTTTCGCTCTTGAATATCAAACAGCAGAAAAGACTTTAAAATTATTTTTTTTATCTTGTGCTCCAGTTTTTTAAAACTAGGAAAAAAAACAGATGGAGGTGAACGCGTGCTGCTTGTTATTCTCAAGGTCAAAGAGGCACGCCTCCGGTTTTTTATGTCACACCGACTTTTGTAGGCACACGGATCGTTTGTTTTGATTCGCAGAAATTGATATGTTCTGGCCGTGATTCAGGCGGTGCGTCTGGGAGGAAAGCGAGAACGTTCCTCTAATGTGACTCACGGTTACCCGAGTTGCGCCGTCGAGCTCAAGGTTATTTCTCTAAAGTGCATTCTAATTACACAGACTGTAATGTTCCATTGATTAGAGCTATTATGATGCCCCGGCTGCCATTTTAAACTGACTGCTGTCATCATAGGCTGGAGGAGTGTGTGTGTGTGTGTGCGTGTGTCTGTATGGACAGATGCATAGCTTATTAATGTAACCTTTTGGAAAGTCATTTCCCAGGTGTGACATTGTGACCTCTCATTATTAAAGTTAATTGCTTTCACTTTGTCCCTTTTTTTTCCACCCTTGTACCTGCTAGAAGTTGTTAGTGTGTTAAATGGCTCATGGTTTATAGGGGATTAAAGTGAAGAGAGCAGATTAATGCGATTCCCTTTTGATGAGAAGGTGATGATGATGATGATCTCATAATTCTAGAATGACAATAAAGCAGAAAAGTTAACACTCGCACACGACATGTCGGCGTATGGCATCACCATTGAGAAGATGTAACGTGCATAGATGTCTGAATATATTTATCATGTTGTCTATGATGGAGTGTATCCGATTGTGCGCGGTGGCGGTTCTAGCGTGTACTCCCGTTCAGTGCTTCACTAAAGGGAAAGGGAAAAAAAAAAAAGAAGCTTTGCCCGAAGGTTTGATTCAGACATTTTTATTCAACACAAGTAAGTAATCATAACATAACTATAGAAAAATTATATGTACTGTATATGCAAATGCACGAAATGAACCATACAACCTCCTTGACTGATTTCCTGCAGATATTATCATGCGTGAAACGGTGTGACATTATCTCCAGTGTCGTGCAAGCTAGCAACACAGCAAAGTAGGTAAACAAACATACAGTAAGTGTAGCTACATACATAATATTATAATCATAAAGTGATGAGACAGAGTACAGTAGCTGCATACCCTAATCCTCTGCCTGTTTCTCCTTCTCTTTCATCTTGTTTTTCAAACTGTGCACCTGATAGCTTTGTCCTTTCCTTGTTTTATTTCTGTTCGACGAGCATTTATTATATAAAATGTTATTTTATATATATATATATAATGTATTATATAAAAATGTGTTTGGCACCTTGGTATCATGATGATGATGATGATGATGATATCGTATCATGTATTCCCTGGTGATTCCCTTCCCTATTATACCATCCTTGACATCTGCTACGGTTCTTACTGTAAAATTTATTTGATTGATTTATATGTCGTGAGCTTCCCTGAAAACAAATGATCCTACTTCCCTTTGACATTTCCTTTTGACGTGCCGTACACTGCAGTGTTTCCACCTGAGAGCTAACGTGAACGCGTACGGTACTGTATACATGTTTCCTGATCATGGTTTGAAATGTGTGTCTCCTTGCAGTTTTTCCTATCCTTACATAACCTAAGTAGACCTTCCAAGAAAGAGCAGGTCTCATAATTGATTGTTGGGACTTTTCCTTTCAGCTGTGCTTGATCGGCTTATTGAGAGCTTCAGGCAGACAGCGGTATAGCCTGCTACAGGCTGGATTTAGTGCTATGCCTTTCCTTTTCTCCCTGGATAAATGATCTTAAATGAGCTCTCGTGCTTTTTTCAGTTCATAGACATCCGTCTTGTTTAGTCATACCTGCAATGAGTTAATTATATCACTATTAACAGTCATAATTGTGAGTTAATGTAACAGTAAAGTTGTGCTTTTTTGATAATTGGGAAGCCATGACACTTATAATGAAGAATGTTTTTATATATATATATATATATATATATATATAAAACACTTGCACTGAAGATTATTCAGGATCTATTTTTACTCAAGTGATCTCCAGGTGAGAGCTGATAACTCAGAAAAAAAGCACGTCACTGCCTTTTTATGCAAATAAAACCATACTGAATCACTTGTGCTAAAGCCTCCAGACACCCCTGGTCTCTCTTTTAAACAGCAGGTGTGCTTGTCATAACAAGATGACGCCTGCTTCTTTGTCCAAGTCTATTAGTGTATTAATGCTTCGTCTAAGCTTATTAGTGCTGCTTCTTGGGATGTGAAAGTCTGTACCGTAGATGGGACGAGATGCCATTACCTTCCATTATCTAGTCATGTGGTCTGGGATTTTTTTTTTCGAGGAAGTTAAGAGGTCCTGGATGAGAACTACGGTCTTCGTGTTTTCGCTATGATACTGTACAGCTGATGTCTCTGTTTTAGACCATAGTGGCATCGTTATGTTCGTAGTGATGTCGTCTCTGATAATGAATTTATTCATTCACGTTTTTACCATATTCCGCGGCTCGCTAGATAAGATGTCATGCTGTAGCTTTAATTCAACTTGGCCCAAAATGAAATCAGTGTAACTCTGCGGAGTGTTTCTCTAATGCAATTTTCCCTCCTGCTCCGTCACACAAGCTGTATCACACCCCATTAGGTAACTTTATATCGCTACGAAATCTAAGCAAAACTGCAGCAGCAGAAAGTTGTTAAAAAAAAAAAAAAAAAAAAAGACCGAAAGATGATGTGATTATTGGACCAAAGAAAACTAGATGAGGTGTCTGTTGTTGTGTGTTGAAAAAATAAAAAGTCGTCCAATGGCCTGTAAAATTTTTAAAGACTGTCGATCAGGATGGAAGGATTTATTCTGTATCACATCTCTTTCGTGTGGCAAATTATTTTTTTAGATATTTTTTCTTGCATTTGAGGTGGTAAAATGATTACAGTTGGTGCCGTCAAGTTCATATATAAGGCATAACAGAATGGCGTAATCATCAAACAGAAAATGGCGATAAATATTCATACCTTTTAGTTCTTACTATGACGTATTGATGGCATGCAGCCTTTTGTAATAATTAGGCATGAGGTCCTTATATGAGCACGAGGTGGTACTGTATAGCTGCCCATTCTTCTTGGCAAAATACCTCCAGTTCCTGTAAACCTTTTTGGTTCTCTTGCATGAACTGCACATTTGAGCTCTTCCCAAAGTGGCTCTATGATATTGAGGCCAGGAGATTGAGATGGCTGCTCCAGAACCTTCCTCTTTTTATGAGGTAGTCATTGGAGGGTCATCTTGGTCTTGTTCTTTGGATCTTCCAAGAGCGTCCCACTTGCAGCTTTTGTGCTGGAGAATTAAAAATTATCTGCCAGTTTTTTCTAATAATGTTTAACTAACGTCCCTGTGTCACCGGACCTCAAGCAGATCCAAACCATAAGAGATCCACCACCATGCTTTATTCTTCATCATAGGCTTTGTTGACTTCTCTCCAAACATAAAGTTACATTTTGGTCTTATCAGCTCCAGAAGCCGTAAGGTCTTGTCTAGCCTGGTGTACTTTAAGTGGGCCTTTTTTGTGACATGGATGCAGTAACGGCTTTCTCCTGGCAACTCGACCATGCAGGTGGTTTGTGTTTAAGTACTCCTTATTGTGCGCCTTGAAACACCACCACCACTTTTTTTTTTTTTTTTTTTCCAGAGCACCTATATTTCTCCTGAAGCTGTTTGTGGATTTCTCTTTATGTCCCAAATAATTCTTCTGGCAATCGTGGGTGAAATCTTTCTTGGTGTACGTGACCGTGGCTTAGTATCAACAGAACCTCTTATTTGCCACCTCTTTATCAGAGTTTGAACAGCACTGACTGGCATTTTCAAGTGTTGAGAGATCTTTTTATATCCTTTTCCTGCTTCATAAAGTTCAACTACCTTATTACGCAGGTCCATTGGCAGTTCTTTTGTCTTCCCACTTGCTGCAGTATCCAGCTAAATCAGTGCATCACCTCATGAGCTGAGAAACTTGCTATTTATGCACAGACACTAATTACAATGAGTCACAGGTGTGGAAACTTTGAATTGTGTGCCAATTCAATTCAATTTGTGTAGCGCTTTTAAACAATTGTCGCGAAGCAACATTATCAAATATTAAATAAAAATGTAGAATTTTTTATTTGTTATTTTCTATAAGAGTGGAGAGATGCAGCGATCTATGTAGACGCCATTTGTGTTCATTTGAGCCATTTGAGGTCTGTTTTAAAGCGCGCGTGCGGTCATTATACCAGAGAGCCAGTTTCTTATCTTTAATCATTTTCCTTTTAACTGGAGCTACAGTGCTTTATCTAAGGTATAACGGAATGTCGACTCTAAATATTCAGTCGCCTGATCGAGTTCTGTGGCGTCAGACGGCGATCCAATCAAAGCTGAGTCCAGTCATAAATGCTGAGGGTCTTCTATTGAGCGCCATCAATTTGTCTACAGAAATGACGAGGTTTGAGAGAAATTCCGAGTGCGGCCCTGGAGCTCTGTAAATGATGATGAGCGGGATCGACTGAGCAGACTTAATATTTGTAGCTACACTTTTTATTGTTACTATAGAGAACTTCAAATGCATTCAATTTATGTCCGTGTTTTTGTACGATAGTCAAATCATCATTGTAAATAACTGCGATGCCTCTTCCTCTACTAGTTAGCCGAGGCTGGTGTACAGTAAGTAGCTGTATCCAGGAGGACTAGATTCATTTAGAGCTACATACTCGTCCTGTTTAATCCAGGTTTCTGTTAAATATAACATATCAAACTTCTGATCTGTGATCGTTTCATTGACAATAACTGCTTTAGATGCGAGAGATGTAATATTTAACAGTCCTAGCTTCAGAACAGAGGTGCCGTCTGTGTATTCAGTGTGTTTTTAATATTTTTGGTCTCTATATTTATTAATTAAATTACTAAAACAGACTGAGTCTTTCAAAAATGTTTGTTTTGCTCAGGAAACAGACACGGTCTCAATATAGTGAACCTCTGCGTTTATAATATAATGTGACCAAAAATTCAATGAAACTTTTGATCAGAGTTGTTATCATTAGGTTTTTAATAAGGAGTCAAACAACTACAGTATGTGATGATTAATGACTTCACATGACCATAACTAAAAATTATTTTGCACTATCAGTCATATTCAACAAATATCTTGCAATGTTTAACAATTTCTTTAGGGTGTGCAAACTTTTGAGCACAACTGTATGTATATAGATTATTTATATATTTTTACATGTGATGCTCGCAGAATTTCTTTACAAATCACTTAAAAGTAGATGTGGTGTTCCCTGGTGATTCCCACCCCTAATGCACACTGGGGTCTTATTCTTATTGGGTTCATATAGGACTGGATCACGATGCCTAGAGGTGGAGGTTATTTCAGGACGTGAGCTTTTTACTTTTCTCTTCCTTTGAACTTCAGACACATTGTCAAGTGGCGTTGTCGCCTGTAGAGATGTGCATGTCGAGTGACTCTCTCAAACATCTGAGATATTAAAACCACAGCCCAGATTCAGTGAGCTAGAAAGCGTTTCTGGCCTTCTTTTACTTATAAAGTTGCTCATCGGACTTGCTCTGTATTAAAATAAATAAATAAATAAAAAAAAGTTCTGACTGACCTAAATCGCTACAGCACTTTTTTTTATATGTTAACTGGAATTAGCTCACAGTAGCTGATATTTAATAATGTATCTCTTTAACATTAATGAGGTATACAGTATATCTTCTTTCATTTTTAAATAAACTGATTTAATATAAAAAAAGATTGGTCTTGGTCTCATAACTGTAGTTCTTGCACATGCATGCATTTCCTGCAAGTGCGATTCTGCAAGAAAACAGTCCTTGAAAATGACTAAGATCAGTAGATCGGGGCTTTCTCTCCTACTAATGATCCTCCGAATGCGCTGCTGTGACAAAGTCCTAACCCCGGCTCGGAATTCTAATCGACTGTTTCTTCATGCCATCCTCATTTCCAATTTCAGCTAATTTATGCCCTGATCTGAATGTGATTTGACCAATCTGTCACTTCCCACCTCCCCTTATGTTTCATTCCCACGTCCCATCTGTAGCCAGTCGTTTCATTTCCTAGTTTATTTATTTATTTATTTATTTATTTATTTTAATCCAACCACTAGAAATGCTCACACAACTGAAGTCAATGAAGACTTGAACCATGTGCGAAAAGGTTTGGATGAAAGCAGGTTTGTGGTGGGTTTTTGCGCAGAAGGATGTGAACCAGTCAGCCATGTGTTAGTTTCATGGCCTGGTCGAAAAGCTCATCTCTTGATGAGTGTTGCTTCTTCTGCTAATATGGAATCCTCGGCAGAGAAAGAGTTTTTAGCCCTGGAGCAATTCTTCATCCCTGTAAGGATGTGTGCATGACTGCTGATGCAATGAGTCTCTGGTTGACCAACAAGATTAGACAAGACCTGTCCACCACCACACCTCTCTCCACACTCCACTGGTCTTCCTACAGTACAGTTCACGTTCCACTATGTTTTAAAATTGTAATGTTAACGTCAAGTGATGATAAAAAAAAGCCCCAACCAAGTATTGAGTGAATGAATGAACAGAACTCTTTCAGAATTTGTGTTGTAATTTATATATTACAAGTGAAAAGTTTGGACACCTTTTCAGTTCCATGGTCTGAAGTTGGTTACTCTTAAAAATAATTAAAAAAAAAAACTTATTTTCTGCACCAGATGGAAGTTTTGGTCTTGTTTTCCTGGGACGGTCTCTTCATGAGAGCCAGTTTCATCATGGTGCTTGATTGGGTTTTGCAAATGCGCTTGTACAATACTGTTCGTGCAAGAACTATTACAGAACAGCTTACAAGACCTACATGTCTTAATATAACAACTGAATGTTAATGTGAATGACTTGTACAGGAAGGTTTCATTTATTCAACTAACATTTGGACTTATTAAAGTGTATACAAAGTTGCCCCTTTCTTTTTTCTTTTTCTTTATTTTGCATATTTGTCATACTTAAATGATTGAGATCATCAAAAATAATTTTAATATCACACAAAGATAACCATAGTAAATACAAAATGCACATAAAAAATAAAGAGCTGACTTGAAGTGAAAAAGTAACTAATAACTGGTTGTGCCACCATTGTCGCCAAGAACTGCAACCAAGCATTTTCGTCTTTTTGTGTCTGTCTTTTACATCCTGTGGAGGAATTTTGGCCCACACTCAGGGGCCGCTCCAAAACCTTCTTTATTTATTTATTTATTTATCATCATTTTTAAGCTATACAGTGGTAGACATGCTGGGCGTGTTCTGGATCATGGTCCTGCTCCATAGTCCAAGTGTGCTTGAGCTTGAGGTCACAAACTGAGACATTCATCATCAGGAATTTCTGGTAGAGCGCAGAGTTCATGCTTCCATCGATTATGGCAAGTCGTCGAGAACCTGAAGACTACCGCCACCATGTTTCACCTTTGGGACACTTCCATTGATGCTCCATTTTCTTTAGATGATGTTCCTCTGGCTTCTTTCATGAGCTCCTGGGTGAGTCTTCCACTCCTGGGAAGGTTCACCCCTGAACCAAGTTTTCTTAAAATGGTTTTGTATCCTTTTCCAGACTGATACACGTCAGTTCCTTTGTTTCTCATTCGTTCTTGGATTTCCAAACACCACAGTTCATCCATGATTTAGCAAGGGGGCAATTGCATTTTAACATAGTGCCAGGTAAATTTGGACAACTTTTTCCTTTGATGAATGAAAGCATCATTTAAATACTGCTGCAATCCTTTAAGTGTTATAAATATTCAAAAATGAAGAAAGAAAAAAAAAATAGGAAAGGGGTGGAGACTTTTTCACGGTACTGTAAGTGTATTAATGGGCAGAAGGCCTTTCTTGTGCCTAACACAGCATATGTAATGTAGCATGGTTAATTGTGGCCCCTCTGTGCTTTTTAAGGCTTCAGACGTCTTCCACTGTCCTCCCCCCTGTACACCCGACACTTCATTGGCCTTATTTAGACTATGCATCTCTATGCATGAACATCCACGCAGTTGTCTCTTCCTCTGTCTTTCTGAGAATTTCCCCTCCTGATTTCACACAATGAAGCCATCGTGAGGATTTTCTCAAACTCTGCTGCCATGACACACTGCTTTTCGGAGGGGTATGAGTAGGGATTAAGAGCTTTCCCCTTTTTTTTTAGCGAAGTGATGACAGGATCAGCGTGAAGCTCTTGGAATGTTGAGCCCTTTTTAAAGAGGTTCAATTGTGACCCGCAAACCCCTCCATTAGCTCTGTTTAGGTTCTGCTTCAAAACAGACTTGCGTCATGAAAGACTGCTGTACTTAAATAGGCGACAGGAATGTCGTAATAACAGCTAAACTGGGAAGAATGCAAACCATAGTCTGGCTGATTGGCGACTAGACGACGATGAGTACACACATCATTGCAGGTGTTCTATAGTGGGGGGGAAAATCTAATCCCGCGAGCCGGGGACATATCAGCTCTCCTGCGCTTATATGTGCAAAGAAACGGAATACTAAAGACCTTCTCCCTGCCTCCTGCAAGCCTCAGTCAGACTGACAGACTTCTTATAAAATGCAAATGTTGTGCACACAAGAGTCAGCTGTCGGAAAGGTTCTGTCCGTCATTTGTCTGAGAGAAGAGAAGTTCAAGCTGGAAATGAAAACATGGGCACATAGACAGGGCGGTCTGTTGAAGTGCTGTAAGATGCTTGGCTGTAAGCATGATTAATTCATACCATGCACGGGTTTTACTGGTTCTCCACTTCCCCCCCCTCCGGCCAGCCGAGAGCGACCCTCCCGTGTGCGCTCCAACAGACATTTTAGAGGAGGCACATGGCATTGATGATGCCGTCATCGCTTCTTAAAAGCGGTTTGCTTACATTCGAGGTACAAGTTGGCTTTTAATATTTGATTTGAGCGCTCGAGGACGACTTTTTAAAATGGACTTGAGAAGGTATGGTGATCTGTACAGTCTAGGGTGGACTCTACTGCGGTCCGTGGCTCGGCCCATAGTGTAAAAGCACCCTTACCTGATGTTAATTATTTTTTCTGTAACAGCACTGTCGACTTTTCTACCATCGTAGTGTGTTTATGATACAATTTTTTACACTTGTATGTAGCACACTAAATGTAATCTTTATAATTGTAATCAGATTTTTTTTTGTTTATCAAAAAAAATATATTGTAGTTTTTAGTAGTAATTATTTTTTGTTAAGAGACATTTATTTAGCCCTTATGGAACGAGTATTGGAGGTCTGCTCACTCGCTCATCGTCTATCTACCCTTCATTCTGTAAACAGAGTCTTTTGGGGAGCCCCGCAGCCTATCCTAGGAGGGTTGGTTCCATTGCCAATCCATTGAAGGGCACACACACACACACACACACACACACACACACACACACACACACACACACACACACACAAACAAACACATGCGCTTATTCACACACTACAGGAAATTTGGGAACGCCACTTAGTCTAATCTGAAGGGGACCCACCAAGCAGAGGGATAACATACAAACTCCATGCACACACACTCCAAGACAGGAATCGAACCCCGACCCTGGAGGTGCAAGGCAACACAAAGTTATGGCTGTTTAGCGTTGCTATAATGTAAAAGGCACTAACTTGTCTCTTGAATGTTACACAACATAAACTATAGCTAACTACTCTTTTTTTTATTGATACTGTAAATCCTTGGTATAACTTTGTGGTATAGCAATCTGTGAGCTTTGTGATTTGAATCTTGGAAAATACTAGTGATGGGTTGTTCATGAACGATTCTTTTTGAACAAAAGCATCGCAAAACCTCCATAGGTTATGTACACGAAACAGAAATGAGTAGTCATCTTTGAGTCTTTGATCCGAGTCGTTCGTTCTTTTGTCACGTGACTCCCATAGACTCTATGCAGTACAATAGATTCAAAAGAACGAACGACTCGGACCAGAAGATATGAGAGGTGAGCTGCTCATTCTGTTTATAATAAAAAATTTTCTTTACTGGAACTCTAGCCAAAATTTGTGTATGTAGACGTGTTGGGGGTCTGTTTATTGAAAATGTAACATTTTATTTTATTTCTGGTCAAAAGAACGAAATGAACTAAATGACTCAAAAAAGATTCGTTCATTTTGATGAACAAGATTCAAAGAACCGAGTCACTAAAATGATCCAAACCTCCCATCATTACAAAATACTCCTCACTTTTTCTTCTTTTGAGTTTATGGGCGCAATTCAGAACACCATACTGCCCCCTACTGGACTGGAGTGCGAAGCAGATGAAAAGCGTGACGGGATACAGGGTTTCTTGTTTTGTCTGAGACATGACAAGTTGCACAGGATTTCAGGACTTAATACGTTTAAGTTTTAATAGTTTTAAATGGTTTTAATACTTTAGGGCTACATGTGTTAACCCAATACAGCAACATTGTGTGTTATATCTTCCTTTCTAGAAGAATGCCTTGAGAGCTTAACAACCTGGTGCATTAATACAGAAATTATAATTGCATGGTCACATGGTTGCGTATATTAAAGATTTTATGAGGCTGTTGCACGTGGATCAGCCAGTCTAACTTTAGAGCGGAACATTATCAGTTTTACAAGAGACTACATACTGTCATTTTTTTTGCTGTGCAAATTTTCACAAACTGTTCCAAAAGTCTGCTGTAATAAGCCTAATTAACCTTATTTAGTAGAGTAATTCATTCAGGGTCAGCTCTCTGTAAAACCCGTGTTATTTCATTATTTCACGACTTCAGCGTTTGTAAATCTCTCATACTAGGCTGTCTAAAAAATATGCATGAAGCTTTGATATAATTCAGCACATGGGGAGAGCTCCTGGAGATGAGTGCAGCGCAGTAATTTGATTTTTAACATTTCTAATATATAGCCCCTGTCCACCAGTTCACTCGGAGAAGGAAAGTTAAATAGATGAGCTGAAAATGAAAACACAGACACCGTAATGCTTGCTAACAGCAGAGAGAGAGAGAGAGGTGTTTTCTTTTGTGAGAGAAGAATGCACATAATACACCATCAGCACGAAATAAATCTGGTTGCCGGTGTGTTCATTTTTCATTTGACTCAGCACTCTTCTGTATTTTCCAAATTCTATCAGCTGCACCGAATTTCTGTTAAATAGCGTGACGTTTTATTCCATCATGGGAAATTACCTGCTCTAATCGAATGTCATTTCCCTTCGTGCTGGATCTCATTTTAAGTTCACGGTCGTTTGTAATTATCCGTGGCAGTTCAGGATGAGGTATGAGGTTTGATTCTTTTGTGGAGCGAACGCAGTACAACAAAGTGGCTCGAACGCCTAAGCAGCCATCGCAGCTTTTCTGGCTGAAGAACAAGTGAAAGCTTTGCTCTTTTCCTCTCTGTGTGTAGACACTTTCTTTCCTTTCTGTGGTGTTAAATGGCTCACATTATGACCCCAGATTTCTGCTGCGTAACTTGAAATTTCGTTTTGCCAAGTCATGAACACAAGATGCAGTGCGGTATTATAGGTCATTCTCAGCGAGAGAGAGAGAGAGAGAGAGTAAATGAGCATGGAGGAAAGAGAGAGGGTTTCTGCTCAGTCCCGCTTTAGTGTTCAGAAAGAGTTACATCCATACGGTCCTGCCACCATTTCACTATTCACAAGAAAATGTATGTACTTACACGCACCAAAGCACAGGGATGATGCTGCGCATGTATACACTCTAGGAGTCAAGTAAAGGTCTTAGAGGGGAGATGAAGGAATGCTGCCTCAGCGGATGAGGGAACATCAAGAGTTGAGGGAACATCAAGCGTTGAGGGAACAACTCTTTGCTTCTTTACAAACTCTAGCTTGAAGGCAGATTGAAAGCAGTTGGAGCCCAAATTCAAGTTTACAATGTTTTTAATATGTATTTAACTTTTTCTTCCTTTCTTTCTTTCTTTTGCCGCAACCATCTGTACGACTAACCGGAAGTGTTAAATTTGTTAAAATGCGCTGTTATTTTGAAAGATAACACACACTTTGCTTGACTGCAGAAGCTTCACATGAGTCTCAGCTGAACTTTGGAATGCGTTTCTGCACGGAGCGAGGATTGTGGAATTTGGCCCCCGATTACTTGCATCGTAGTCGCATCCCAAGTGACGAACTTCACGCTCAGCGTGCAGAGCAGGAAGATTCATAACAACCAAGATCTGCGGAAATGTATTTAAATGCAACTGAACTTTGATTTACTGTAAAACAAACTTACAGTATCTTTTTTACCCCTATTTTTACCCCTAAATCTTTTTTAACCCTATTTCCTTTTCACGGAATCAAGACTCAAGTACTCTAAATACTTACTGAAGATTTTGTTTTGAGTACCAGACATCAGGATCTTTTACTCACTCACTTATCGTCTATACCGCTTAATTACAGGGCCTATCCCAGGAGGCTTAGGGCACAAGACAGGGTACACCCTGGACAGGGTGCCAATCCATCGCAGGTCACACACATACACTCACACACTCATTCACACACTATGGGGAATTTGTCACCTTTTTAGTTACAGTATTTGGGTTAACGCCTTAAAAAAAAAAAAGTCTTTAGTGCTGTACTAATGGTACTTCTAGTCAGTTACTTAGTGAACCAGTGTAAAGATGCGTGTACTGATGGAGAGTTCAAAAAACTTAATAAATTTGCTCTGGATAAGTGCGTCTGCCAAATGTGGTGAACCTGTGTAGTGCACTGTAGATGTGTGGTGTGGTGTAGCCATCATGTTACAGAAGCAAACATAGTGATTTTGAGTCCATTGTCCATGGTATTGAAGTGAACTGATTTGAACTCCTGACACTGACATGCCTTCTACTGTCCGGTTCTCTCTCTGTCTCTCTCCTTCACCTTTTTGTTAGTTCTAGACCTTTTTATTCCTTAGATTTGCTGCTTGCTGTTTTTTTATTTTTATTTTTTAGCAGTCTGTCTCGTGAAACACTGCAGGAGTTGAAACAAGCTGTTGCTGAAGTCACAGCATGGAAAGTAATCAGTCACATGTTGCTTTTTACTGAGGAACACACCAAGTTTTCCATCTTAAAGACACCCCCATATCAGAACATACTGGAACACAGACTGTAACTAATCATTTTTTAGGTGGAGTGTTTGCTCCAGTATGCGCATCCCTGTGTCCTAACAATAATGCATTAGAGCAAGTCACTTAATCGAAACCTGCGGTTCTGGAAAATTAAACAGATGTGTGATATACAGTACATACTGTAAGATGAGATGTTGCAGCACGGTCTAACTGTTGCATCCTGTTCCTGTTGCTTCTATTTGCATCTGTCACTGCCTCATTTCTGAATATAGATGTATTTTTTATTTATTTTCTTGACAGAAGATTTGCAGTGCAGCGGAATTACGTGCAACAAAACAAGGGACAAAAACAGACCCCCCGCTGGCCCCGAGAGAGGCAAGTGCAGCCCTTCGTGGATGTGCGTGTCAGTGCAATTCAGAACACAATGTGCGCTTGAGCAGACTTTCTCAAACGAGCTGGTGGCATGTCCTAGCATGAGCTGCCCTGATTGCTGTGAGTGCTTCATTGTTTCTTGTAAAGTGTGCTTTCCTAACATATCCTGGCTCTGAGTGCGGGTGGCCTACATTTGCACACATCACACTCTGCATGAGGTGAATATTCCAGGTATGAGTTCGGCACACTCCTGAGTGTGAACGCTCTGAGAAACGTACGACGCTCTTCCGAAGGTCGAGGTGAGAAAACCGACTTCCTGGAATGTGATGCCGAATGTCGGGGTGCCTGCGCTGTTTTGTTCTGTCAAAATTGAAATCCTAGCCCTTTATGGAAACGCGAGACTTTGTGCTAGGTTTGCCACATGGGACTGGCACCTGACTGGCACAATCAAGGGTGTTAATGAGCCCGATTTTGCTCCAGGCC